>VCRD01000002.1:644884-1006446 GCA_006783055.1 Trinorchestia longiramus | reverse complement strand
AAATAAAGTGAAAATAATAGTATTAGTGTAACGCAGATAAAGAGGTCAGAATGAACGAAAAATTCATGATATATTACCGGATGAACGTTGATGAGCCAATTATTGTACACAACTTTACTGATGCTGCAATACTGAACAGCCCTGTTCATAAAAAATTATTGTAGAAATTGCATTGTTAATGATATGAGACAACCATGTAATTAAAAGTAAAATACAACATATCAGACAACAACAATGGACGGAATGATGCTTCCACAACTATTGCTGATTACCGTTATAATGAATCCATTAAAATATATACAGTTAAATTAACATTATTTATCATAAAAATAATAAGAAAAAATAAAAACAATTATACTATTCGGAATATTTATTTAATTTCTGATTTTGCAGTCCAATTTTGATGCATAATTTCAAGATTTTGTTGATTTTTTTCTAGTTTTCAGAACTTCACAATTCTATTTAAACATACCTAACCTAACTAAGCTTGAAACTCAACCTTAACCTCAACTTTGATGCTAACATTTTAATCATAACTTTCCCTCATAAAATTTTAAAACATATATTTTTCTTTGCTTTAGTTAGCTCAAATTTACCTACTAGAATTTTACTTATCTAATTCAAGCAAGGATTGCCTGCTTTGAGTTATACTTAACACAACCCTACAAAATCAACCTGGTGAAACACCGGGTAGTACGTGACGTCTAATTTTTAATATTGCGTTTTAAGTCATCCTGGGACTTAGACGAACACACTTAAGTGTGAGGCTTTTTGTCTATTAATTACAAAGCATAGTCTAGCGCCTCAAATTAGAAATATATATTACCATTATTCAAATAACTATGTTAAAAAATTAAGTGAAAGAATACTTTCGGAAAATAACTTATGAATGGGTAAAAAAATTATTATCCCAAAAAACAGTTGAAACATGTTTTTGAAACTTTTATGTTTGAAAAACGCTTCTAATTTCAGGTGTTTTGATCATTTAATGCTTGATGAATCAATCAGGTAGCCAGATACTCACTGTCAACAAATGAGGTACTTTTTTTTGAATGGGTTTTTTTATAGTTCCAAGTTGCTAAAATTCAGGTATATGAATTATTTAAACTTACTGTAGGTAGACCAATCAAGATTATATGTTTGAATTGTATTCTGAAACATAGTTACATACATCACGTGCTTTTTCCGCCATAGCAACGGCGCCATTCATGCCCGTGAAACAGGAGCTGAGGAACTCAAACTCAGCCAGTCGTACATTTTAAATTTACCTGTTTGCATCTAGCGATTTTTCTGATTTTTAGAGCTTCACGGACTAAGAGCAGGAACTTCAAATTCAGTTTTAATATGGTGAGTAAAAGTATGTATGTATGACTGAAGGTCTTTCTCAAACCCTTCTCTAGCCTATTTTTACCTTCAGTCCAATGTTTTAAATTTAAATAACTATTTTATGTATGTACGTCATGATTATTTGTTTGAAATCATGTCGATTTTTTCCCCACGTCGTTCCTGAGGAGGTTACGAGGCAATTGTGTAAGAATTTTGAAAATTCAGTCACAACATCTAATAGCCTAATTTTGCACTATTTATTACTGGATACATGTCAGCAGTTTAGATGGATAATATTCGTTGCTCTTGAGAGCAAACACTTGTAAAAAACCACGCGTTTGTGATTTTCGAGTTGTGGAAATATGATGAGGGAAATAATATCCAATTATGGATGCCAGTTGCATCATTATCATTTACTTCTAACTCAAATTAGTGGAATAAACTCTAAGCCAGTGTCTCTTAAAGTTTTTTCAAACACCTATTTGATTTTCCAGGACACTATTTGATTTTCCACCGCCCCTTAATGATTATATTACTGTATATTATAGAGTAATATACGCCCCCCATTCAAGGCGTACCCTCCTACCGCCCCCTTGCATTTCCTCAACAACGGACCCCTTTGAGAAACACTGCTCTAAACCATTAGGTTTCAGGGTGAATATACAGTCTACGATTTCCATCACACGCCACGAGTACTTCACAAAGCTTAGAGTTAACTTTTATAAATCATAAAGATGAATGAATAAATAGTGCGACAGTCATTGCCCTATTTTAATTGTAGGTGGTAGAGGCAAAAAAAAAATAGATTTGAAAGTTAAACAGTGATGTGAATAACACAGTGTCACCATACTAAGTTCATGAGTGACGTTACAATTTTACGTTTTAAATTTGTTTGTTACCTTGTTAAGGTCATTGATGCTACTTCACGGTAGGCATCTACGAATAACCGTTCTCAAGTTTCCTAACAGTAGTGTTTTGAAATCTTTTTCTCTGTTATACGTATACATTGATTTTTGCCAGACTACTTTAAGTATACATTTAGACTACTTTTTTCACTTCCCATTTTCTGGAGATGGCGAAAGTACAGTTATTCAGTATTTGATTGTCTTATTGATGCGTAGACTAGTACTACGCCTTTATTCCTGCAATGAAGTTTTGCAAACTTCTGAATTATGACGCTCTCAAAGGTAGATTACCGCTCAAATACTACTCAAGTTCTTTGTTTGACTGCAGTTGTCGATATTTGCAGGGTGTCAAAAGGTGGTAAATTCTAAAAATGATCTTTTTTTTTCTGAAATTCCTGTAATGGTGATATTTCACAATAATCTCCAGCACTCAGAGTTGAACTATCTTGGAAAAGACACGTTCACGAGCGTGATCGGTCACACCACAGTATGAGGCATAAACTTACAGTCTTAGTGAAATCCCTCTCCTTCTTCAGGAGGTTCAGCGATTGGAGAACACAGTAATGCTGCAGCAAGGCCTATTCAAATGGTAATTATTATTCATAGATTTCCATCCGATTATCGAGGGTGAGTGAGTTGCTGCTCATCTTGCAAAACGAGCATTGTTATGTTTAGCGAGTATTGCCATGTCTGTACTGTTCTGGGTGATAAATATGAAATTGTGATTATTTTCTAAGAATTACCTGCATCTTGAACTATTTATTGTTATGGAAATGTAAGTGGTGTCATTCATAAAAATTGAATATTGAAAATTTCACCATTCAACAGAGAAGTTTCACTTTCTTCTCGAGAGAAATATGCAGCCTGGCTCTGCACACATAGAACATACTCAACTAAGGGTGATAAATATATGCATTAGTTTTATACATGAAGCTACTTAATAGATTTTTAACTACTTTTCTATTTATTTCAATTAATGACAAAACCTGTCATGAGTAAGGATCATAAAATGGCAGCGCTCTCTCCCCGTATAAATTAATTATTGATTATATCTAATAACTCTTGGATCGACAGTGATATATTTTATATATGACGTCTTTGCAAAGAAATTAAATTCGTTTTTTGCGAAAGCGAGTGCAGACACACTACAAATACATTCTCAAGAGTCCTTGTGCAAGTATTTTTATGCATGCATACTTTGTTATGTTTTTTAATTTAAACTGCTTGACAGGGTTCAATGTCACTCCTGATATCCCGCTGTTGTTTAATTAGGGCGCGGACAATTTTTCTTGTGAATTGGAGAGTCAACAGAAATGCTAAAAAAGAATTCGCAAGCTTTCAACCGTGTGGGTCTAGCTAGCATCGTCCATTTTGCCTCTTCGTCTTTGGCTCACATAAAAGCAGGCAGTGGCCTTTCACAGCGCGATCATTTGCTCGGCCGAGTTTGAAATGCTGGCGGTCTTTGGTGGTCAGCCGTAGCCCGGTCCTGACAAGCCGCTGAGCCCGTCAGCAGCACGCCAGCCAGACCTCGATATATTTTCAGCTCGACTGACGTTATGATTTGCTTGCTCGAGCTGCTTGTCCTCGAGCACACCGCAGAATACAACATTCACAACGTATTTTTTAATTAATTGATTTTCTGCACTAGTAACTAAATCTTGAAATAAACAAATAATTCCATCAGTTATGTATATGAAGTATATATAGACGCTGCAAAATGAAGTGTAACCTCTTTACAGCACCGATCATATCGCATTTTTACTACGTAAAAAATTCTTCATTTCTGAATTGAATATATTTTACATTATAACTCAATAACGTATCTAACATTTCTAGTCTATAATCTCCACAAGGAATTTCTAAACAAAATTGTTTATATTGTTGCTGTTACCCTGAGTGCAGCAATGCCGACTTGCACTTGAAACTATCATTCATTGTTTATTTCAATCCGGAGTTAAAAAAAAGAAGTGTTGGTTGGTCAGAGGGTTTTTTTTAATTCAGTATGCGTCCAAGTATTTTATGTAACACTTTTAAGATCACAGTTCTTTTAGAAGAAAGGAGTTATTGGAGGAATATATTTTGAAAGAATCTGCCTCTTTTCATGTTGTGATTGCTGCCTGCAGTCTTATGTTGGTAGCACTAAACTCCATCTTCCCATCAGCCATAACCAACATTCAGGAATTTCCTATGCGAATGGCCTCCCATTTGCCTCTCTAATCTGAGTCATTAATTACAGATCATTGTCAAAATTTCAACCATGTATTCAAAACTGCTAATTTTTAGCCATTTAGGAAACAAGCGAAGAGAAAGGCTGGATTCTCTTTTCGTAATTGCTATCAAATTATACATAGCTCCCACTGACGCAGGTCTTCGTTTGTATGCCTGTAAGTGTGCGTCTGAGTGAGAGAAGTTCAGTGAGACACGTTATAATGTTGGAAAATTGAGATTGAGGTTATAGTAACAAATTTATGTTTATCTGTCTTCATTTTAGGCATATTTTATGTTTGATTTACATTTTATTTCAGCATTGGAGGTGGAATCCTTTATATTCCAAACCGTTCGCTATTCAAAATGTTCAATTTTTTTCTCATACGTAATCTAGACTTTTTGACCGTGCCAACAATTGGAAAGAATAAGATAAAGCACAAATTAAACTTAACAAAATTTTGTAAAATTTAAGGATAAGAGAGCATTCCACAACCATCGATTCAGCTTTAGAATGTGATTTTGCTTTTATACAGAAGGAATGTTGACATGCTTAAAGGCAAGAACAAAAGAAGTGCTATTCCTTACTTTTGTATTTTTTTAACTGGAGTGCCAGTTCATGAGTTTGGGCAGCACAAATGAACAGAGTGATATGAATGCCAACGACAACTTTTTATCTACATCAGTTCTGCTGTATTTTTGATCAAAAGGTTTGGAGAACAGCCTACATTTACCCGTTAGCTATATTTTCCTTGTTCATGGTTAGGATGATTGCGGATTGATTTTTTTCCTGTTTTATTCATTCGCAGACAGTCCTTTGCCACCAGACACACATGCAAGATTTGGATCTAGTCTCTAGTCATCAGATTTAGTTCAGGTGCAATGCATATCTAATTCATATCGCGCTTAGCTCAAAAACTGGATGAAGAAGGTAAATAGGACGCAGTAATTCTAGCCGTAGGATAATGAAACCATTTGGATATTCTGTATAAATACAGAAGAATGTTTTGAATTTAGAAATTTCAAAAGACATCCGGACTGATATGAATATAATATATACATTAAGGGTAAACTTAAAAGGAAAACAACGCAAAACATGATAAAGATCTAATAGAGATATAGTAAAAACACGGTATTCATACGAAAGGAAAACCATCTTGCACCTCAATAACACTCATTGAAATTTGACAGAAGCACAGTGAGAGGATCCGTCTACAACGTGCAAGCTACAATTATTTTTACAATTATTTCCTCACTTGAATATCAGCGTCGGAAAAAAATTCAAACAATCAATAAGAACAAGCGATCATTTTTTTCAGTCAGTAAAAAATTTTACGATGAATGCTTCAATCAGTTTTTACAATTGCGATTGTTGAACAATTACAATTGTTCAATACACTCTGTTGAGCTTAATGGAGGAAGTAGTACATTGTATGACATATTCATCCTGACATTGATTCATAGCCCACATATATGTAGTTGTAGAGTAAAATTTTTCGCGACACAGACTTGAAACGAATTGCTTTTTATAATTTGGCTTGCGGTGAATTATTGATAAAACTAGGGAGTGCACATACTTGTTTGCTGTCAAAATTTGAAATTTATCGCAATTTTAATTCCAATTTCTGTGATTGCTGAATGTACCGCTCGAGTACTGGTAACATGTATAAACAACATTAGACATCTTAATCTTAAGTAATTATCAACAGATAAAGAATATAACTTACGTTAATAAATTAAGAGCCTGAAAGTGATGTATCAATAAGAAAGATTACCATATGAACATGGGGATGTATGTCAGTGAGTGGAAGAATGTGTTACATAAATGTATATACATTTTATACATGAGTGTAGGCGAAAGGGTACCTGGAAAAAGCATATTGAAACTCTGAAATGAGCATGGAAGCCATGCTTTTTTCATTGAGTTTTATTTCAGCCTTGCGAAAGCATAAAAAATTCGTATCGGAATTTTGAGCAGACCAAAGATATTTACTTTCTGTAATAAGGTGATGTAGCTATTAACAACAATACCCATATTCCGCTGAGCTTAATTGTAAACATATTTATCAGAAATGTCAAAATCTTTCTGTTACCGAGATAGATGATAAAATCCATTTTTATTTGAATTAAATCAGAGGTTTAGCAATCAGAATCAGAGTGGTGTATTGCAACAAAGTTGATTTTCGTTGCTACTTTAAATGTCTTTGCAATTAAAGTAGCAACCAAACGAGCACAGTTATTGGCTTGAATAACCATCTCTCCGACTTTTTGTAGAGTAGATACTCAATGTTTTTAAAGAAATGTTGAAATATTTTCTTAACATATGAGCAAACTTTTGAAAAATATTATCTAGCGTGAGAACTGCAGGAACAACATTTTCCTAAAATATCATGGACATTCACTTACTGTTCAATAAGCTTACTAAGCGTCAATAAGTTATCAGCTTAATGAAAAATAAACGATGAAAAACAAGTACGCACCTCATGTTCCAAAACTATTCATAAAAACTAACAGAGTGGTTGAGTCATACTAAACGGTCAACATAAATTAAACAATACTGTACAAAGCCCTTTCTAACTGACATGAAACACACTAGCACACTTGCCAGTACCGTATTTATGAAGAAATGATCTTCATTTTTCAAGTTATACCTTGGTAACCTATATGCTTATCATTTAGGAAAAAGATCCTCGCTGTCGTAACAATTAGTTCAGCTAGGGTTTTTTGAACCAACACATTAAATTAGAGCATATTCAGGCGACACATAATAACGCAGAATAATGCCCAGCCTGCGTTCAAGATTATTTTGTTAAGCCAGGTAATAAATATTAACATCCCATTCGTAAATGAAATACAAGCTATGATATTTTCTTATTCTCTTGGCACTTTCTTAGCCATCCTTGTGAGAAGCTGCAACTGAGCTTGGTCTCAGGTATCAATAACTTACTTGATCAGCGGAATATAAGACTAGACAAACTGGAATAAAGCAAAAAGAAAATTAGCCCCAGGAACGTTAAGCGTTTAAATGAATGAGGACTAGAAAGATACAATAAATTCACGTGATGCTTCACTCGTAAGTCTTGTCGTTGACCGAAAGACGACTGTCCAAAACTAAATATCTAGGATGATGGCCTTCATAAGATCTGGAGAGTAAACCCAGATGACTTGGGAGGTGTGAATCAAATATGTGTGTGCTTTCTTTCATTATTTACATTCTATTACTGTCCTATCTTTTTGGTATATCGAAAACTTCCGTAAATAGGAATTGGAATAAGATTATTAAAAATACTGAGAGTAGACTATAACTATTTCTGACATTTGAGATTCACATGAATGTAAAACTGTTACATGCTTGCTCACTTATGTTAAGTTCAATTCTCATGCTTCTGCTTCAATTTCTTCCGAATTGCTCAAAGCTGAATCTTCGTGAATGGTGGTTTGTGCTACGACTTCTGCTTCTCTTTCATCGCCTTCAGTTTGGGCTGGGATTGGTGAAGCAGACGTTCTTCCTGCGGCTGCAGAACTATCTTGGTTAGCGTCAGCATCTGGTTGAGGACTACTATTACTGCGCTGAGACGCAGACGATGGCGAGTGACGGGCTTCATCGATAACAGGTGATGGTTGAATTAGCAAAGGTCCTTGGGATTCACGTTGATGAATATCATCTGTCTGCATCACACAAACGCCATTGATTATCACCTGACGATTGGCATCTACACCATTCGCTTGCCATTCCGGATTGACCCATTGAGGAATAGATGGTTTTCGCCTAGAAGCTGATCGTGTTGCCGGCGATGACGAGCGATTTTCATCATCGTCGTTATCATCATCCCGATTGATTGGACTTCCAGCACCAGTAGACATATTGGAATCATCATCAACTACTGAATTGATTGAGTCATCTCCTTCGTTCTCGCTCTTTAGAGACAAATCCAGACCTGGAAGGCTTCCAAAGGGATGCATGAGTCCGACGTGGATAGAAGAGGGAATGCCCTTTTCCTGGCGAAGCTCCATCAAGCGTTGAGATAAAAGTATACGGAAATGAAGAGGATCTAGCGGGGGGTTAGATGGATCCCGAGGGCCTTCAGGGGGACTTGGAGGCATCTGTTTAAGACGCATTCTGTGATTGTGGAACCAGTTCGTGATAGTTCGTGGAGATAATTGCAACTCTTTGGATAAAAATTCAACAGTGGGCAAACTAGGGTATGCATCAAGGGCAAAAGCAAGCTGAAGTGCTTCCTTTTGTTCTTCAGAAAACAACACTCTGGCCTTTTTTGATGACCCTCCAGGAGACGGAGCTTGAAAATCTCCGGAATTATCAATAGGAATATCATGCGAAGGGTCCAGAGCACGTCGTCGTTTGCTAGCTTCACGTCTTTCACTTTTCAGGTGCTGGAGCTTCTCGATATTATGAGGGTCTGTCAACCAAAGCTGCATTCTGATGAAAGGTTCACGGCCTTTGATACTGAGCATGTGCCATGGCTTGGGTTTGCTCAGTAATTCAGAAACAGAACCCTGCGATAGACCCAAAACCGCCTCCCCGAACAGCTGCGCACAAATAGAGAACAAATATTACAATCTAGATAAAACTAAAAATATAATTCATATCTATCACATAGAAAAAACTATTTGATTGTTGAGCTTCCCAACAACAAATAGAAAATTTTATGATCGTACTAACCTTTTGTCCGATATTATTAGCGAGTAGGATTTCTTTGATTCTGGTTGTGATATTCTGTGTATCTAAATCTTGAGTTAAAGCAGCCATTTCATAAACTGATGGCATCAGTGGACCAGGGGAGCGGAGATTGGGAGCAATCTGAAAAGAAGAGAGATACTAGGCTAAAAAACTGATTACAGGAGGTCAAACTGGTAAGCTGTCACATGATTGACTAATTTTTCTTTAATTAAGATATAAAACAAATTTATACTGGTTTCATAAAAAATATAAATTTCTTTGTTCAATATTAACATTTTAATAACATTTCTAAACGAAAAAAACTTAGAATTTCAGAAAACTCACTTTTCTGAGGGGATCCAAGGGAGGTAGTCGATTTTCAAACAAGGGATGATGTGAGGGCATGGGGATGCCTCCCATTGAGGCGGGGATACCCACTGGAGGCAGTGGGGATTCCATCATTGGTTTGGGGAGATCCGCGGGCAGCTTTACATGGTGGGGCTTACTAGTACCTGCTGGGAGGATAGTACCCAATCACGTACATGAATTTCATCAATATTCATGGTCAATATCTCGCAATCTTAGTAAAATTTATGATTCACTTGCAGCTTTATAGCGAAGCCTTTGAAGGTTTTCAATAAGAAATTGTCGTATGCACTGAAATAAAATGCCTTGTTTCCATTGAAATGATAAGCAGCAAACTTAATGTAATAAAATCACAGCAATCTTTGCGCGACAAACCATCCACGCCGCTTGTGAGTCGGATTCATGAATGGTCTGACTCCAGAAATGCATTGATTTTTGCAAGGGTGTAAAAAGTTTTCACCCACCCATGAACAGCTCACCATAACCACCAGTGCGCATTAGTTTTTCGGGAGCGATTTTGTACTGCGAAGCGACAAGCTTGTGGATTGCATTGTCGTCCTCCAAGAAGATCTTCATACGAATGAACGGCTCCCGACCCTTCAAGAAAACAAGAAAACGATGTTGTTATGAGACGGTCAATTGTCAATTGAAACAGACACAGTAACGCATCCAATCCAGATGCCGCTCTCATGCAGCATGCAAATGTTCGTTTCCGGATGTGGAAGACACTTAAATAAGAATAATGTAAATATTTGATGCGTTTTAAAAAAATGTTAAAACTTACCTTTAAGAATGACTAATATTTTTATAGGATCAATCTTTCAAAATTCTTATGTCGGAGTGTAAAATATCCCTCACGCTCAATTTTTTATAACGAACCACATTCATGAAACGCTGTAGTCCAAATGATTGAAAAGCTATTGGTTATTATATACATATACTGCATAAAACAGACACGTTCTATCTTAATACTTGAAATGAAGTGAGCAGAGAGTGCTTTAAGCTTTCATCAAGAGGATTTGAGGCAGAGAGGTGTCAGGATTGTGTCAACTTGACCAACCTTTTGAGTGAGCATGTGCCAGGGCTTCGGTCTGGCAAGCAGGTCAGAGACAGACCCTTGTGAGAGGCCCAGAACTGACTCTCCAAAGAGGCGTTGCGAAATACTGAACTGGCTCAGCTGTTCCTTCACCTGCAGACGAGCAAATGACTCAAATAAATAACGACTCAGACAACCTGTACAAGTTAAGACAAAGCTTAAGTGTCTGTTCTGGCAGTAACAACTACGCGAGAAAGTGATGACGGAATTTAAAGGTCGTTTTTAATGGAAATTCGTGATACGAAAATCAAATTCATCGCCCTGTTCTTTCACCTAGCAGAGAACAAGGTAATTTTTGGCAACGATTATCAAAATTTAGGGATAGTTCATCTCATGCTCAGAATAAAGAAATATTTCCCCTCTGCATTCGACACTTTATATGGTAGATACGTACAGTGAACTTGTGAACCTAGCCAATTTGACAGAGTTAAATAAAATACCAGTTAATGTCTGTTTAAGTTTAAAATTATATAACTTTCTTTGAGAACTATTAAGAATTCATCAAAGAGTGCTTATCAAAATAGAGTCAACCATAATATTTTTATTGACTGGTAGGTAATGTACTACAGCTCACTTTGATTGAGATTATGTATTACACATTGCCATATTTTATAAAGTCATTTTGTTGAAAGTTTCTACGCGTATTGACAAGTCTCGATTTTTTTTCTTCAGATCGAGAGGTCATTATGATTTCACTTGTTGAAAAATTGAACGTAATCAAAAACTAATATTTTATTGTTTATGAAATTTGTAGTAAATATTCCTAAGAACAGAATCTAGATTACGGTAAAAATTATCTAAACTTCAGCACAGTATACATATGTCATGGAAATTAAACAAAAGTTTGTAATCTCGTGGGTGATCGAGAATTCGATAAAAATAATTTTTTTCCCCTAAATATTTGTATCAAATACGAGCCACAAATCAAAGACGCTACTATTGTCGTTGTGTTGACTTCATTCAACCAAAACAGCAGCAATTTCTAGAAACTTAGTACTTTTTATTTGTTGTTAGGTAATTGTTGCATGGAGTACACAATTTCAAAAAATATATTGATAGTATAAAAAAGTGTCAGGCATCAACCATGAAATCTTTAAATCTGAAACCTCAATGAAACTGTTTATGAACAGAAATATAATCTGAATAGGATCCATAAAGATTTTGAGACTGGTAGAATCCAACCGTATGACTAGAGCTTCATAACCGTAGTATCCTCATTTAATTTCTCTTCAACGACTAGCAGAAGTTAAGAGGGGTATAAACGAGTAGATGTTTGTCGAAATTATAAGTCTTAAAAGATAATTTGAACTATTCAAAAAATCCGAAAATGTGGATGCACAAGTAATGTAGTATCGAAGAAAAACTCTTCTAGTAGATACCTATGAATCCATTTAAAGTTTTTATTTCAATGTTAATTTAGGTCTGTAAGTTTTTACGAGGAGTTATCATGGTAAAATGTAACTCAGCAAGACAGATATCCACGAGTGGGCAAAAAATACGCAAGAGATTACATGTCTTCAGAGCAGTCCGTAAATGTGAAGTTACCCCACACCAGCGGTTACATCAATCTCGTCTGAGGCTCCGAAGATGCTTCACGCCATTTGAAAATGTCATTTCAAAGTCAGAGCATCAGCTTAAGCATCGTGCGCGTTTATTGCTTTAGACGTGTAATTCTTCACGATTTAATCTGTGCATCCATCGTCAACAAAAAGAAGGGAAGGCGTTTCGGTCTACCACCCTATCACTCCATCTGATATGGCTTCAGTAACCAATGATGACACAGACAAATTAGTTCTCCAGCCCATAAGAAATCAAGCGTTTGTTTTATCTCCCTCTGAATCACCGTTTATTTTAGTGTATTGCTCACAATATAAGTGATCATTGGAGGGCAATTGTACAATAAAAAACATGAAAAAAACAACAACAATTTTTACCGGACTGATCATAAGTTTACAATACTTATCAGAAAAATTCTCCAATATCAAAACAAAGCATTGAGTCACTGATGTGCTGTTTAGTAAGATGGAGTTGCAGCTAATAAAAAGCTGTAGAAATCTGTGTAAAAGTGTGTGATGAAGATACGTTCACAATAATCCGGTTCAGTACTTTTCTTAGCATCACAACGTATAAATTCTTGAATAAAAATGTAAACAATGAATTTGTGTTACTGCACATCGCACTGATGAAGTGTAACAATATGAAAATATATGTTAAACATTGCTGTTTGTCCCGATAGCACACATTACTATACAGGTAGCCGTTTAATTAGAGGAGCATTTCACATACATACATAAGGAGAGGTTTTCAATTCACTTGCTCCCGGTGAACCTGTTGAATAAATGAATACCTCAGAGCGTTAGATTAGGCGAGTCTCACAAGCTTGTTGTCTTTGGGGAAACTTGGGTTTGACATGGTAGAGTTGAACGCCAGTACTATTTTAATAGCAAAACACGCTACTGTCCTGACCACCTGCTATCCACCAAGTCTAGGCTCAGGAAATGCTAATTCCATAGATCGAGTTCTCTAGTTCTCTTGGCATTTTTGCGGCAGAATATTTTCTCGCATATTCATAAAACAAAAAACCGAAAAAACACTCACCCTTTTTACAATTTCTTCCGTATTGATGTTGGAGTACATGTCAAACTGCTGCTGGGTGATGGGAGGAAGGACAGCCTTCATTGGTTTCTGTGAGAGTCCATGCGCGGTCCCGAGCGGAGGACCTGTCACCAAAGAGTTGGTGATGGAAGCCATCCTTTGAAGAGGTGATGCAGTGGTTACCACTAGTTGTGAAGACGACACTGGTGAAGGGTCATCACTCGCGGAGGTGGCGGACATCAGACTCCCGATTGATGAAGCTGCATTTCCAAGAACTAAGGAAAAAAAGAAACACGGATCCTTCTTTAAATATGTTTATAAACCTTGTACCAAATACACAATCATTACTGCTAGATGAAGTAATAAGAAAAAGCTATACGCTTAATGTTGACTGTATGATCATTTATGAATTCAAATTAGTCAATCATGATTTGCGACAGATAAATATTCAATGGAGTGATTGGGTTAAGTAACTTTGTTTAGTAGAATTACATCATATAAGAAGTGCTGGTTACTTATATATTGTTGACGTAACATAAATAATTGAAAACAAGCGACAACCCTTTTCGTTGATGAACGTAGATGTTCGCTTCATAAAACGAATGATGCTGTGGAGAACATTATCTAGGTGTCACATAAAATATACTTCACGTGCTTCACAACAAGGGCCTCCCTTTTTGACAATGCAAATGGTTTTCTATACAACATGAACTCTGATCTCGACTCCATCCTAATTGACAAGATTGGAATTCTATCCAGTCTATAACCCTTATTTGCAAATGCCTTAAACTGCTTATGAAGATGCTAGCGATAGTTGGTAGGGGTATCAAATTTCAGTGTTTTCAGGCAGGAGAGCACCTAATGTTTTATTCATGCAAGGACATTTTTGCGATAGAACGTCCGTATCACGACACATCGGCCAACCATAATTGGGCCGAATCCTTTTGAGCTCTCAGTTGCAGGAGCATGAAGCTACTGGTGAGTCCAGCAGTGTCGTAGTTAACCAAAATTCTTCAAATAAATATCAGCGTAATGTCTTGTTCTTTCATTTTGTTTATTGATTACGAAAGCACCTAAAGAACCAACAACAACAAAAAAATATTTTACTGAGTTCAATTCATTATCTTGTGTTCTACTTTAGACCATAAAATTAGCAGTAGTGGACGTACTGAAAACGGAGAGATCATCTGGAAGTTCCAGGTAATTTGCATACCATTGGAAACTCGTTATCACACAGTAACCGTATGTTTGGTGTCACTAATGGCATGAACACAGCCATGTGAAACTACTAATCAAGGCACAATGAGAAAAAATTAGTTGCTTAAGAGAAAATTAAACATGCACGTATTCAAATTTACGTCTAGGGCTTCCATAGAGTTGCCATGTAAAACATACGCTACAATTCACTTGCTATAATTGATCGTAAATATTAGACTATGACTTCATTATTCTGATAGTTCAGAACGAAGCGAAAGTTTTTACAGTCTGCAGATGGTTGGGGACGATAAGGGTCATCTTATGAGCACTCAGGTAAATATAGAGCTCAAGTTGAGATGACCAGACCCGGGTTTTACTACCATGGATAATGTAATAGTTACATTCAACAGATATACTTTACTGGAGACGCTAGTCGTGGTATGGATGTTGGCGGATGGACTACGGTTGCTATGCGGTCCACAAAGGAGTAAAGTATATTCCTACTGTTTCTGTTTTTGTACATTTCAAGTCTAAAGTCATAAAAAATGAATTGGACATACTGCCATGCACACGAATTACTCACTAGAAGGAATAGATAAGCACTATAGGTAATAATTGGTAACTTCTGAAGTTATGACACCATATGATGAAACATATCAAAAAGAATTCCTGAAAAAAAACCATATTACAGACATATTAAAATGACTCATATTTGAAGCTGAAGTGTATTAGCTTATTGTACTGTATATGAAACATGAACCGTTAAAAATAAACTTCAACAGAAGAACACAAGATACTGATTAGATATGAAGCTGATGAGCACAAGGGAAGGCTCAAGTTGGTTTTGATTATAGCAAATGTTTCAGGCTTGCTTGATGTTTCCGTCCATAAGTAGCATTAGAAAGTTTACCAGTCTTGTAACAGCTACGTTTCTCTCTGCCTCTTAACGGCAAACACGACAACATGAAATCGCACAACGGCAAGATGTCACAATTTCTTTGAGATTTGCATATTAATAAAGCTGCATCGTCTATAGATCAAGATTTGGTTCAGGTAAGTCTGGACACAAGAAACCTTCCGTTCTCCAGTGCGCCATAGGAGCTCTACCAACACACATTCCTCTCATTGTAGCCATTCCTTGGCCACGATTTCCCATGTAGCTTTTTTCTAATCATTGAGCATTTGTGGTCACTTATTAATACGGTATGCCAAAGTGTTAATTAATATTGATTTGTGCGAGCTGCTCGAAGATTATTCTCGGTAATGTGTCGGAGGTCATCAGAATGAAGATGATGGAAAGGAAATATATTATAACCATTAATATGAACCTTTTTGAGCATGCCCATTTTCCATTAAGAAACTGACTGGGAACAGAAAGCAGGAAAATTATACATTTCGTTCAAAATCGATCACTAAAACTATCGAGGGTCTGTTGAAGATCCAATAACAAAAAATTGGTCCTTCGAAAAATAGCAAAATAACATTTTCCGTTACCACTCTTAAAATGGAATACATGCACATGAATTACTCAGTAGAAGGAATAGATAAGCACCATAGGTAATAATTTGGTAACTGCTGAAGTTATGACACCATAAGATGAAGACACCATAAGTGTTTCATATGCATTACTGCATAGAAGGACTTTGAATGTTAAGGTTACAATTTGAAGAACACTAGTTCACAATTTTAAAGTTTTTAATATTAATTGTTTTCACAAGAACTATAGATCAATGTTGTTCTACAGACAGATAATGAATAGAAGACATCTGTGCATCTGGTCAATTGTATGATAGTACGGTTTCCACCACAGAAGAGAAAGAAATCAGCAAAAATCCAGACACATAAAACCAACCATATTGCAAAACTGAACATGCCATTATGCCTGTTGTAGCAAATGTCATTGTATAGCTAGGGTTACCTCAGAGAAGCTCCAATTCTACATGGTACATTAACGGGGACGATGATATGCCTTCCTGTTCGGTAGAGCACAAGAATTTTGTGTACATATCTCTTAGTGATACGTTGTAAGACAATCACCTTCAGTGAACCATCCTGGGAGGCAAATGTGTGAAAGCTCTCGTCATCACGGTGACTATTATTGTCATAAGAATTTAATATACTGTTTTCTCCACACTCTAACGAGAATTTAATATTCGGATGCTTGTTATCTTAGAAACCTAAGAACAGAGTTACATGAGATTTGTATTTGCTCAGAGGAATATTATAGCATCGTCGAAGAAGCCTAGGGATATATTTAGTTTGTAGATACTTGGTTATTGATCTAGGTAAGTTTTCTCGAAATGGTCCATAAGACCGTTCATGTGTCGGGTAAATTTGTTTATAGAGTGACTTTTGTACACAGCATTTGAACACACAACATTTTTGCAGACATTGAACTCACGACTTTAACTTTAGCAATAAAAATAATACTCAGTTCAATTCCTGCTAAAAATGTTAAGATTTCCCGTACAAATTACACGGTTCAAAGGCAGTTTGAACAACGAGAACCGCTATGAAAAGAATGGAGTTGATACACGAGACGAACAAATCGATTTGAAAGCAGTCAATGCCTTTCATTTGCTCGACCAAATTAATACTAGTATTAAGCGCTCATGACTAGTTACTAATTCCAGGCATGTTTGTACAGCGGTGACAAAGTGGACAACCAATAATTTTTGCCGAAAAAATCAGTGCCCGTCGTTGCCGTTGAATGTATGGTACACATTCACGATGGCCATTGTATTGGAGCAATCTGACTCAATGGTTAACCAATAGACTTTAGGTTTACTTCTATTGTAGAACATGTGAGCTGTAGAAGATAAATCAAAGGTGGTTTTCAAGGCGATATTATCACAAATATGAACACAAAGACTTTCTGTAAGTGATTTAAGCGTGATAGTGGAAAATAAGGATGAAACTGCTACTGAGATTCGGTATAATTTATATAGGAAATAAATTATTCTAAAGCTGTGCAATAAACTTTGATTTTGCGCACTTAGAGAGTTAGTCAATTCTTTCGGGTTGAAAGCGTGTAGCTTTCAATGAAAAATATTACCAAAGAAGAGAATCTCGCAATTGTTTTAGGAGCCCAACTCGAAGTTTTATAAAAAATTTGTTGATGAGCTTATAACAGTTGCAATATTTGAACTTTCAAAACGTATGTGATCTTATCTCTGCACAATTCACTGTTCTGAAAAACTTATTACAATCAAGACTCTTTGTTCTCTATACCACTGTCTAACTTCTGATAGTCTGAGTAGAAAACTTGCATTGAATATATTGTGTTCTAAACGTGTGCTTTTATTCAAATAAAGAAACTAGATTCTCTTCGACCAGTGTGGACACCCATCAGCCCAAAGAAAGCCTCTTTGGCAGCTACGGAATAAACAAGGTTTGAATTTAATGTAATAGTAATGCTCAGATTGTGAATGAAGTTGTCCGGGAATAATAAGTGCACTTAGAAAAGTGATGGGACGTTTCTATCGACCCCACACAATGCGACCTTCATGTCTATATTTGTACAATATGTTTTCTTTAAATACAGTTATCCAAATTGATAATGGACACAAATTTCAAATAAGATGAAAAATTTTAATTTTATGGTTTGCAGGTGAGTACGCACTTCATGATAGTTTTGATGTTTTCTGTAAATGTGAAGGCCGACATGATATGCGTGATGATTTTTAACAGCGTTGTATGATCCGTGTGAATGTTACCTACTTGCCACAAATGATGTCGTGAATCCTATTCAAGGAAAAGCCTGTGGTCACGTCCAACGCTGACATTCAGTTGAGTGCCTGGAGCAGCTCTATCTCTTAAGAACACTGCTCAAATCATCGCCTCAGGGGATATTAGAAGTTCATATGAACATTTCACAAACTATTATTCCAACTATTAGGCTCATAACAATGGACACGCATACATTTAATATCAAGACTTTGAGCTCTGGGGAGGAAGCCATCAAGCATCGACGTACATCCTGGTCCACGACGTTCCTGGTCTGCTGTGCGCGACAGTTGGTCGTATTACTTCACAATAAATTTTGAATACCGAAAGCTTTCAATTTGTATATTGTTTTAGTAATTTGTGAGTTTTATCATAGTTGTTGAAATAATCGATATCTTGCAAACGAATCAAATGCTCAGATTATCCTAGATGAAACAAATGGGCACGATTATTTGTATCCTTTACACACAATAGATACAGAACTGTCAGCGCTGTTCCCACGATCTTTGAAACGTGGCTTGATGATTGCATTGATCAGTGATACGAGTATGAATTCTTTTTCGCATGGCATGATGAGCGCTCTGCTGCACCGGAAGGCAATATGCATTTCCTTACTTACATAAATAGTGCTTCATGTCGACTATAAATCTTCTTCATGGCTCTGCACCTGTTCATTAATATTAGTTATTGTTGTATTTGAATGGGATGAAATTGGTTAGCGATAGATGGTAGATGCAGTTAGAAAGAACTAATAGACTGTGTTACATAGTTCAGAAAGCTTGGTGTAAAACAAATTCTTCATATACATTCTTTCATACTCACTGGATTCAGCTTTGCTGCGAGGGATGCCGAATGGTCCGCAAGGAAGGGAATTCTGGTTGTGTTCGTCATCGTCGTCCCCACCGTTGCGGTGGTTGGACTCCCGCTTCGGGAGGGACAAGTCCTGAGCACCATTGTGCAGTCCACCTGCCCCTAGTCCAAGCCCCATGGCAAGTGATGGGGAACCCCCAACTCCTAACCCGAGGCCTGCATGACTACCCATCCCTAGTCCTGAATGGGGAAAGATAATTTCGGGTTTAGAAATCGTTTTTAAAAAATGAAACGTTAGACTTGATATATTGAATTCAGACAGGAATGATTCTGCATTAATAACGTGGTTTCTAAACATCGTAAAATAGTTAATGTAACGATTGAGTTAGCTCGGTGAGCCGATACTATTTGCTGTAAGTGACCGAAATCAGAGTCTCAAGATCTTACTTGGAGACAAAAATGCTCGAGTGAAACAGTGCAACACAAAGGCAAAAGCACGTAAGTTAAATATCTACATCTCGAGCTCAAATCCTTCGAATTTTTTAAGGAATTCACTGCACTACTTAGCGATTAAAATATTCCGAGTCCGTTCAAAATGACAGCTGCAATTCATTTATTCGCGACTTGCATCACCCTTACTCGAGAATTTAAACGTGCTTCGAGAACGCTTTGAAATTATATTCAAGAATTCAGTGGGCGGTTCAAATAATTGGGTGTCGTACCGCGAGCAATGTCATCTATAACGTATGTTCGAGAGACTACGTGGCCTGAATGCCAAAAGACCCAGTCGATGAATCCACAAAAGCACTCGCAGATCAAGAAACCAACTCTCGGGAAATTTAAAAGTATAAAATTGATTGTTGGAAGATTATTTACCCCGGTAACGCAACTAATTGTATATAATTAATAGGATATCAGTTTCTTTTCTGGGTCCTTGGCTCAGAGGTTTGGTGTCCCCAGCCAATTAGGAAGAAATAAACGTATTAGAATGCAAAAAGGTGGGTCGGACCGGAATCTCATTACGGTATTGGAATCGCACTTATCTCCAATTGTGATAACTCGATCGGTTGCTCTTGCGATTTTATCATACGAATGCCCTATTTTTGTAAAGATGATGTACGGTAGAGAATGTATTCTCAAATTGTTTTCCTAGTTTTAATGCGAATAATTTGAGCAGAACCTTCTGAAGGTATTTGCCAGAAATTGCAGAAAACATTCCCGTCTTCACATAATACGAGTGCTTGAAGTTTTCACGGATAGAAAGAGGTGACTGTATACGTAAAACTTAGAAACACATGCGGAAATCACGGTCGACTGTTTCGTCTAAAAGGTCATAGCATGTTCCCAGCAAAGGCGAAACATAATGAGTTAAATATGTAGGTTGTATGGTGAGGGACCTTCAAGGATTAAAATATTATCAAGAAAATATTTTAGAATTAAAATATTAGAAGAACACAAAATGTCGATCATGAAGTGTTGAGATTCGAATATTTTGTTCATTGTTCGAACTGTAACATACAGACAACGCTTTTGGTTCATTGGAAATCCCCCAGAATTATGTCTAAGAAATCTTTAACACGTTGACTCCGAAGTGGTACGTATGTGTACCACTTAGGTTAGGTTCTGTAATTTTTTCAGATCCTTCTAGTGACTATGCGTACAAAGTAAAGTTTTACACCAGTCAGGCAATCGGAGGCAACGTGTTAAATTAATCTCGAAAATTTGCTCACCTGCCGCCCCAAGACCCATTCCAGTAGCGGCAGCTGCAGCTCCTTGCAGTTTACTCCACTCCTGTTGGTAAGCATCAAGCGCCATTTTCACGTCGTCAGGTCCGCGGTGGAAAAGAAGACTTTGGCCCAAAAAGGGAAAAAGAAGCCCGGGGTAGTGTGGATGCTCCCGGTGAAGAGGTGGAAGGGCAGGAGGCGGATTGTTTTCATGGGGGATGTTGGGTCTACCCATAAGGCGCATCAACTCCTCTTGGTAGAAACGCGCTACCTTTTCAGGTGTGTGTTCAGTGTTGTTCATCGCGCCGCTGATGGGGCCCGAACTCGTCAAAGGGATCTCCTCCTTGGTCATGGGGCGCGGCCGGATTCGGGGCGTTGAGATATCCCGTGACAGTGGACTGAGAGATGAGAAACAAAAAAGATAAACAAATAGTATTGATTTAATATGGTATAGGATTTGTCAGAACACTTTTGCTGTAATTTAGGACACTTCTGCATTGTACCAAGAGGAAAAAGATATGAAGGTTCCATGCAAAAGTGGAATTCTTTTTCAAATGTATATCTGAATATTTTTAGTTAGCAAATGTGCGCAAGTGTTCCGAGTCACAGAGATGCCGCATTGTTAATGCACTAACTCAACTAATTGCTTTTCAATCTAATTTACTGAGACAACCAGTAGTAGCTGCCTGTCTATTGACAACTCAACTACTACCACTACTATCACCAGCTTGGTCGACTCATCACCAGCTTGGTCGACTCATCACCAGCTTGGTCGACTGGTGAGCGAGTCTGCTTGCGAGCAGTAAGACCCGGGTTCGAATCCCGCTGCCGACATGGTTGATGCGGCTAGAATTACGGCATGGGACTTGGGTAAACAACCGAATAATTGTCGAAGTAATTATCCGACCCAAGAATGGGCCCAAAGGTTCGTTCCTATAGCCTCATTCTATTCTATTCTATTCTATTCTGCCAGGTGCCTTCAACATCAACAAGCTACTACAAATTAATTCAGCGCAACACTTTTTTTCACTTGATGTGAGTAAAGGCGCAGTATACCGATTGAGGGATCGACTTCATTGCAAGCAGGGTCGATTCCTCGTAAGAACTAGGCATCCAAATTGAGCAGGTCCTATGTTTCATTTTTCAATCATAATAAGTTGACCGTAACATATATTTTGATCCGTAACAAATTACTTATTAGGGAGGCGTTCTTGCATAGCTTTAGTAGATTGAAATGATTGAAAAATTCTGTCAGCGCGGACACATTAAAATGTTGAATTTTCAGAAGACGGAAATGAACTTTTTCCATTTTAATTTTAAGTGACAGATTAAGTGATTAGAAAAACAATGAATCGGGTTGCAATGAACGATTATTTCACAGTCAGTTTATTTACTATGGGAAGATACTCTAGCACAGCGACCTGCAGGTAGACTCCACCAGGTAAAAATAGAGATAAATTAGACGGGGAGTTGTACTGCTTCAGTGAGCTTCATCTAACGTCATCTTGCCTCAGTAAGCCAGAAAATGCCTTGTATGATGTCCCCGATCATCCTTCTCTTCCCAATCCCGCTGGCATGGAAAGCTAACGATCACTGAAATGACGGCTTGTAATGTGGATAATCACCAACCTGTAGGATCTGCTACCGTAAGACTAATCGCCACTTGCCACTGATACTCCACAGTCAGTCGCAGTAGATGAACGCCATGGAAATTTGTCTCTATTCGCCATATAATCGTCTGACGTATGCATGAACAGTGGATTGATTTTCGAGATAATGCTGCTCAGTTTCTTGACTGGACTTGTAGAAGGGGAGCTGTTACTTGCTTTAAATTCCGGTGAAACGGTGCTACACGACAGGGAAGTACTTCATGACAAGTGCGGAGAGCTTCTTAACATATTATTTGAGATTTATCAACGATATAATGAACGATAATGTTACAAAGTATTATTCATGACAGTCGTTAGGACTTTGAAATTAAAAACGGTGCTTCCCAAAACGATTCTGTACCACTCAAGGCTCCTTTGCCTAATTTATTTTCAATTCTCTGATGATGATAGATTGCTTCGTGCATGCATCACTAAGAAAGTTTCAGCACAAATCGAGCACATTGGCGATTTATTTACATTTCTTAAAAAAAACTAACGTCTTTCCATAGGCGATAATTTTTTGATGAATCAGTAAAATATTTATTGAAAAATTTCTGATAAGTAATTTGATATAAAGAGAACAATGAATATGTAAAAATAAAATAGACTAATTCAGTGTGAAAACATTAATGTGTTCTGTAAAGAAGAATGTGATTTCAGTTCATGTATTGGTGCCAGCACTGCAAATAATACATTTATCGCCTGATTTTGCAAGCAAAACTGTTTTCACTCAACCGTTTTCAGAACACTTGCAGGAAATAAACCTATTTATGACGCATTTATTTCAACATGATTTACAGGCCCTGTAACTAGCGACATTTTTTTAAAATTAATCTCGAAGCAACTATTTCCTCATAATTTTAACGTAAGCTCGAGACAGAGCAGAAAAAACGGATAGATGGTAATATGACAGTTAATGCTAGAATTATTGATCATATGTCACCACCTCACTACTGCGCTACCGGCAGAAACTCGGTGCCGAAGACCGTGACGAGCAATTATTACCTCGGCGAATGTGTCGAGCTGGCCGGAGATTTGGAGTCTGTGCTCCTGGAGTCTTGGTCGTTGTTGGCGTTGGCGATGGATGAAGCAATGGATGAGGGCACCATGATGCTGCTGCCGAGGCTGCCAGAAGGCAGGGGCACGCCTGGATGAGGGCCAGACATGGCACGGGATGCTTCACTCAAGATGTGTTGGATTCTCTCTTCCGTGACAGATTCCTCGGAACCCCCTCGCATGCCCGGCACTGCATCTTTGTGAGTGCCTGCTCAAGACAAAATGAGAAGTGATGTCATTATGCCATAAAATTGAATAAGGCAATAGAAACGAGCCGTTTAGCCCATATTGGGTTGATACCCAAGTCCCATTCAAAGTCATATTCAGATGACGTCTGAAAGCCAATTTAACAGCTATAAAAAACATATTTCACGGTACGCTTTCTGCTTCTGTCTAATCAGCTGAGTTAGTTTTTAAGTCTTATAAACATTTTAGCAATTGGAATTATTATTATTATTGCTGTCATTACTATTAGCATTACTATTTTTATGATTTGTAGCAGGAGCCGCAATATGAGCACTAATATAAGTAGAAGTATTAGTATCAATATCTGTAGCATTATCATCATTATCATTATCGTCATTCTCGCCTTATCATTAATGTTATTATACTGTTACAACGTTTTTACGATCAAACTAGAGAATTATCCTCATATTCTAAAACTATATAACGTAAAGCTTGATTAGTTCTTGTTTAAGCAGCTGAATAAAACACAAGGATGTCGACCGAAGTCAAGAAAAACTCTATTATAAAAGAACTTTGAGTAATACTAAATTTGATCTATTTTTGTGACACGAATTACTGTAAGCCCAAAGTTTTTCTGAGCAATAAAGTTATCGCACAGACTTTTGTGTAAGACAACATAAATCGACACCGGCTAATTATTCTCTCTCTGGCTACATATCAGACTGATCTACGCTTTAAATAAGCGTAAAAACTTGCGATTGCCAGAGCGAGGTTTTTTTCGACATTAATCTCGAAGCCACTTGTTTGCCATTATTTTAACGCAAACGTAAGACACAGCAGAGGAAACCAAATAGATAGTAATTTGGTTGTCAGACCCTCGCCCACACCAGATCTCGGTATCTAAAGAGACATCAATATGGAGCAACTTGCCGCTAGTGGCAGGAGCATCTAGCGAGTTCATCACCGTATTTCACTAACGGGTACACTGACTATTTGCCGATGATACACTGCCAATTTAATAGAAAAAACTTGCAATAGAGTTCTGTTAGAGAAGTCTTTGAACTGTCTTTGGTTTGTTTTACGTAGCGTCGTAAAATACGAATTGAGCTGTAGCCGAGAAAGACTTCATAACTCTCTCTCCGGACCGTTTGCAACAAGGCTCATATTTTCTTCAAGTACAACGCATCACCCTCTCGTGGGTAAAGATTTGCTCTTTTATCATATGTGCGTTGGCTCGTGACCGTGAACCATTTCTTTAGGTCTGTCTAAATTTGAAAAGAGTGAAGATTTACGACAAATGCCTTAAATTATGTCATTATGATATGGACGGAAATCGGATTAACAAATAATAATGGGATGTGTACGACGGTGAGGGTAAATATGTGAGTGCATAAAAAGGCATTAGAAATATTTTGTTATGTCTAATATACTTAATACATTTTTTTGCAATGAATAATATTTGCAGCGACAGACGACTAAGCTTGGGTAGAAATTTTACTTCACCAAACAAATATTTCTAGAATTCTGAGGAAATTTGGACACCAGTCACTAGAATTTATTCATTAATAGACATCCATTCCTCTTGCAGAGTGTGAACAGTTTTGTACAGCTTCCAGTGACTTAATTTTTTCTTGTTTATTATTTCTCCTATTAAAACGCATCTGCTCTATGACGAAAGCAATTAGAAAAATGGATGAATTTTCGAAAGGTTGAAAATTTCTTGTTGCAGGAAATTGACGTTTATGAATGTAGCTTTTTCAACGGAGGCAACATTTGATGGTTGGTTGCAGCAACGGACACAGCGAGTGAGAAGTACATGGATTACAAAGTCGGCTACCTGCTCGAGGCAGTTTAATATGCATGCACACATACTTTCAGCAAGGCAAGAAAGTATGCTGTTCCAACTAGCATAATGGTTCACCATTAGGTAACACTGCGATTATTCTCTTCTAGCTGTTTTTACATACTCAGCAGTAGCATAATAAGAACGAGTTCCACCAAAATTAAATAACATAAACATTGATACTGTTAATGAAATTACTTGTTTTATCGTTTGCTATTAAATTAATGCGAGCTCTAAATAAAGCATTCAAAGGTTAAACTGCACGCTAGCTAATAAATACTAAACTCTCAAGTTAAAAAACTGGAAAGACTCGTCCGTTTCCTTAGAAGATTCAGTTTAAGTATTTCCGGACAAGATCATCAAGCACTAAACACCATCTTTCGTCATCATTCAGGAAAGAGACCGACGTATTCGAAATTACAACTTACTCTAATGTTAGATGATGTATTGCTTGAATATAATCATTAAAAATAATGCAGTAAATAATTGTGTATCAATCGCCAAGCAATAGAAAAACAACTACGGTTCCTTCGATGATTAGGCACCGGTCTTGCATTTTGTAGATGTTCTCGAAGATTCGAACACTCTGACAAATAAGCGTACTTTGGGTGTAATTGTACTATAAATCTTGAGTAAGTGAACCCGACTCATAGCTGTTTCCTTTCTGACAAGATTTTTGAATTAGAGCTCAATACGAAAACAAAGACTATAAGAGAATGAAGACGGTACAGCGGACGCAAAACATTAACAACTAGCGACGAATAAATTAATGATTAACGAACTTATAGTTCTGGTGTGCGTGGCCCCTCAGTGAATATACTTTTGTTCAAACATCACACGAGATGCGCGTCCGCGAATAGTAGAATCGGCTAAAACTGCTTAAAGTAGTGCATGCAGTGGAAGTTGTTTTATTTTAGAATTCGGTAAATCTTCTTCTGTCGAGTACAACCCTTGCAGTGAGACGTACAAGTGCGTTCCGCCTTTCGTGGCTGTCACAGTTCCGATCCATCTAATATCGTCGGAAGCACGCATGGATGATTTAAATACCGGTTTTATACACAGCGGAGGCACAAGTGGAGAAACATCGTCGATGAATAATCTTTTACTAGAAATAGACACTGATGAATGCCAAGCGATTTATAATGATTAGTCTCACAAGGGAAATAAATTACGTAGCATGCAAATAGAATGAGTGACCGCAGTGTTTAACCGAAAACACTTGACACTCCCGTGATCTGCATCCCTCTTGGAGGAAACGGTTCATCTATTTACCATCAAACGGAAACTTATAATCACAACGTCGAAAGTAAGGCACGATTGAAGAAATATTACGTAGTGCGCGTAAACCTCACTGATCGGCAACAATTTTCTTTGTACGCACGGACGAGATCGTAATAGCAGAGCCCGCAATTAAAAACGTATCTAGAAGTATGGCCCAGAATATAGCTCGCAACGATTGAGGAAGCAATGAGTAAGTTGTCAAGCGTGACCGAAAGGAAGACTAGAAATGAATTTCGAAAGGCTTACAGGAAAGGCGACAGATGTAGAGTCCACTGTACGCGTGACGTGCTGAAGGACCGTGCTGTCAGAGAACAATTCAAATTACTGTTCAGTATTTCCACTGATTTATTTTGAGGCTCTTGACTGTACGCATTCGAACAGGTGATAAGAGCAATGAGAATGACGCTTCAGCTGAAGTTAATAAGAAAAATTTTCGATCCTAAAATGTATGTATAACATTCATGAATATAAAACTGTTTTGTTCATGCCTGTGTTTCAATTTATCATTCTTAAAAATAACTCCACAGTTCAAACCAATAAGCAACGTTCATTAAGAAAGAACACAGACTTGCGAGTGATCACGTGTGGATGCAGAATTCCCATGATAATGTGGTTGTATCGGGTTGTTACAATCAATTTCCATCCCAAACCGTTTGCAATCGTATAGTTAGCTCCCTTCAAGCATCTTCCATGTGAAAAAGACAAGCTTTCGATGAACTTTCTCGCATCGGTAAATTAGAGGCAAAACACGAGACGTGGTGCATTTTTTCCAGTATTATGGAAAAGGACTTTTTATTCACAACAGATTCGAATAATATTGATTGAAAGTATAAATTTTATTTAGTTTAGTTTTGCAAACTATGAGCTATGAACACGGGCTAATTAAAAGATAATCAATGAAGTAGTCCAACATTTTCTATAACTTTGAAGTCACTCGAAATGCATAAATAACAGTGAAGATAAGTTGAGAATAAATTTATTTCCTTATGGCAAAACTAATTGTTTAGAAAAAAGTGTAGCACTAATGAAGCGTATAACCACTAGCGAAAAAATAAAATTAAAGGTGAAGTGTAACGAACTTTTAGCAGCAAGTTTAAAAAAGAATTAATGAGGACAAGGTAAAACATTGACTAAAGCTAGTCTTTCTATTGGCCGGAGCCATAGACTGGATCGGAAGCGAAGCCAAAGTAAAGTCACGCTGTATTCTCACAGAGAAGCTTGTCTCGTACTCTCTTCCCTCATTAACCGTAGTTTTGTAGTTGATGATGTATGAAGTCACACAGCAGATCCACGGAGCGTTGTAGTCCAGCACGCGATATGCTAACAGTCAAAAATGAACAGCTTACACAGGGGCGAGTCATCGGCACGCCTTACATAGTGACTGCTCGATCTTTGAGATCCTCATCGAATTAATCTAAGTCTCAGTATACGGTAAGTCAAAAAGGTATAACACAGTGGCATGTTCAGTTTAGCACAGGGGGCGCAGACTAACTACAGAACTGTCGAGACCACTGTCAGTGTCTCTCGAAACATAAGCAAGAAAATATTTTATCAGATAGCCACCAATTCCTGGTCGTAGTGAATTTTAACTTTACACTAAATTTTGGAAGAAAAAAAGTTGAGACTAGCAGAGATGTTCTCAAAACTCTTCAGCCTCAACGATGAAGTAGGGATTAATTGAACTAAAATGATTTAGAAGTAAAGGGAACTCGAATCCGAACCCCGAACACAGCCTTCAATGATGGATATAGAAAGGGTGAACACCATGTAAAGACAAGAACCAGAATCATAAAACTGAAAAAATTATTGCAGTAGCTGTAAGAAAGTGCGATCAAACTCAGTGTTAGCTAATAGGCAACACCACGTACAATATATTTATTCTGTCAGGTCTTCCCATAAATAGCTCCTGAATTTTCAAGGTAGAAAACGCGTGACTGGGTCTTACATTATGAAACTTTAGTATTCAGGGCTGCTGTTATAACTGGATCGATCTACGACTCATACTTTTTAACTCCACTAGTAAAAAATTTCTTCAGTGTCAAAAAGATTCATGACATAGAAGTTTCAACTTCTTTGTGGCTTTTAATAGTAAACCCATTTGAGTGATTTGTTTACTACAGCATGAATGACAACCTGACAGAGGAAGGTACTGAGATTCTTCAACTGATGCTGTAGGATCTTCTCTAAATCGTGATTGATGTCTTTATTTTAGACGGCATGGGACTTGGGTAGCAACTCAAGAATGGACCAAACGGCTCGTTCCTGTTGTTGTATTCTGTTTTACTTTAAGTGATGCCATCAATAGCTTGCCACCAAACTTAATCGGTCGACTTGTTTTGTCTTCATCTTCTAGGCCGAAATTTCAACTTCTTAGTTTTACAAATCCCCTTCTCTAAGTTCTTTGATTCAGTCACGTTGCTCCGTTGACTGTGTGAATATTTTCAGTCACTTCAGTTTCAGATGTCTCTTTTTCAAACTCAATTTAATTCATTTTAATGTATCTAAAGACATGTAAAGATGTGCCTCATGTCATTAAACTTTTCGAAATATTGTTAAATTTCGGAAGCATGTCAAATCGCAAAATAATTGTCGGACGACCTGACGAGAAAAATTCTAACCAGGAAATCCACTGTAGCAACAAATATTAAAAGATAACGATCACTGAGAGAGATGGATGCTTCAATATAAACGAGCGAAGCAATTTCTGTGGTGCAAAATCCTTGTTGAATGCCTGAATATATGAAGTAAGTGACTATGGATACTTGAGTACCAGGTCGATGACATTTATGCAGCGTTGAAAGTATTGAGCCTAAAAATGAAGAGAAAATTGCTTTGCTTAAAAGCGCTGAAGGAAGTCAATAGAGGCCATTTACGTTCGCTTAATGGTACCAATTAAGGTGGAATCTTTCGATAAACGGTTCGACGTGACACGCTTCAAAGATAGCCATTACCTCCGAAGTTATGATTAGCAAACCCTCTCCACGACTTAGTATTCCTAAAGCTTGCCTTCTCACGTCCGATCCTTTAGACTGAAGTTGATTTGACCTTTAAGCGCCAATGAGTGATTTGTTACAGTAAAAAACCAGCGTCATCACATTATTTCTCATATAACAACTTAATAACGCTTATTTCGGGAGGAAATATGAACAGTGCCACTAAATATTATACAACTGTATCAGGAAACAGGAGTATCATTCTATACAATAACAGGAGTAATTCCTGTAAGACCTTTGTCTACGAACGGGGTGAAGTTCCCCAATATCTGTCTGTGAGTCGATACCACTCATCCTTTTAAAGAACGAGAAATCAAGTTCATATTTATACGACGTTACCAACTGAATTATTGATCTTAGTCTCTCTCTCCTGTCGCTTCGGTCATATCCAGAGAAGTTGGCTGAGTATTTACCGGCAATGACACAAGAGCAGGAATGGAGCAATCGGCAGCCCATCATTTCTGATGGGTTCCGGTACACGCTTCATCTGGCACTCGACGAGCGAGCGGCAACCACAGCCACGACTGCCACGTCTAAATGTTTGGGTGTAACCGCGTAGACGCTGCTTAACTTCTTATGTTTTATGTAAGACCAAGGATAGAATTCGCTCATGAAGTATCTCTTATTTTTAAAGGGTCCGCCACCAACGTGCATAAAAGAGACGCGCCGATGAAAGAATAAAAATACGTATTTGCTTTCCGTGAAGTTCTTGTTTCGCGTGAGGTACATTGAAATCACGGTAGAGCAGACAGCGTATGTCACTGATGAAAATTTATATTGTTGATGCCTCTGTGGTGGCAGAGAGATACTAAATGTGGTTAAAATATCTAAACGAAGTTAGTTAATTTCATATGTACATTTAACACCGAAAGTTATCAGCATTAGAGAAGACCAAATGTTCACGCTAGACTATAAAGCAATTGAATTGTTGTACATTATTTGCTCAATAACCTGCAAATCCCTACGGGTACGACAACTAGTTACATTATATCCAAACCCTGCAAGTTCATAATATCGAAAGATTAACATTTGGTTATGCATGGTCGAAGTTTGATTGAGTAAATATCCTTGGTGTAATTACGCACTTCTAAACGTTAGCTGTAGATCATCATCATTTGGTTGTAGAGGACACAGCTATAAAAATATATGATGTTTGAAAAGTTTTGTTAACGAAGTTCACGTATAATTAAAGTTCAAACACCTTAACCGGGCGTTTGTTAATATAACTTAACGAATACAACACCTTTCCTATTTCATTTATGCACTGAAAACTAAACCGTTCACAATAAGTACATTAAGATGCGAGAAGCGTTAGAGACGCGAAGGAGTTAGTCGTTTGTATACACAAGGCTCAATTTATTGGGTCTCACAATAGAAGAATCAGACACCAAAATGATAAACGCCTTCATTCCTAAGTCCGGTCACGTACAGCAACTCCATTGCTGAATCTCTTCCAGCAATCAAGAGTTTCAATAGACAAAAAGCCAAATGTACACCTCGAATAAACAAATCAGGGAATTGCAAGCAGTCCGATAAAACTACCCTTAACCAGTGACTCCTTATCGACCAACAAGGACTTTGATGAGTCCCGAAACGATCGTGATGCAGTTTACCACGAATGGCAAATTCTACCTAATGGAACAGAGGATAAACGCACTGGGCACGGGGACACCAGTGTGGTCTTGTAACATACCTGTAGTTTTGAAGCTTCATCATGATTAAAATAGTGGTTAAAGTTTTCAACATAACAAACTTGTGTATGTTATTTGCAGTAAAAATAAAGCAAAGATACTACTGACTTCAACCTGAATCTATTCATGCTGAAAAATGAAAATGGAATATAGGATATCAAAATCAGAAAGTCAGAGAAAAAAAAGTAAAAACGTTAGTTTGTTGCACTCGAACCAACGATAGGAGCATAGAAACCTCAATACAGACTCAATGTCTACGGCATAGTAGATGAAAGAACTACGACCTAAAGTAGAGGCTGGAGATTGACTAAAATCACACCAACTTATCAGAAATCAACAAATTCCTAAATTTATGGACGCTAAATCTCGGCACATGGATAACATCTTGACCGACTCCAGGATATTCACAATTGTGGAAAGTTTGGGTAGTTCTCGAAACGCTGTTATCGGACGAGCATTTCCAGGCGATAAGGTCGACGTGTGTGTTCGAGACCGCCTTCACGACAAGCCATTTGTTCTCTGTTTGTCAATCTCTTTAGGTCGACAACACCGCTAAAATACACGAAATTTGAGACGTAAAGAATGAGGTTCTATTTCTTGAAGTTTCTCCAACGTTAAAAGGCAACAGAACGCATTCCAGTCCGTAAGTTGTTCGATGTTATCTGTTTTAAATTATCACTAAAAAAAATGATACTCTTTGAGCATTAGGAATCTAATTATGAGGCTTACACATTTTTTCACGCAGAAATTCCATTCAACTATTGTTCATCAAATTGTATGTGATGAAAATATGTCAACAAGTAAAGTAATTTCAATCAAAAGGTTTTAATTGTTTTTTGTATGTATAACTATCAAAGATCTTGTTCTACTCATCACCTCTACGCAAGTTACATCGCAATTCAGAACTTGTTTGATAAAGACCTTCAATTACAAATGAAAATTTTTGAATTTCAGTGACCGAGTTTTTGAAATCTTTAACTAACTTTGAATAATCACAAGGTAACGGAAGGGTAGAAATATTAAAGAACTTTATGACAGGTTCAAAATAGTTTAGATATAAGGATTGTGTGGATATGAAATCACGAATTTAACATATAAAATTAAAAATGAACGTATATGTCACAATTTAAAATTGTGTCGTAAAATCTAACACGACAATCAAAAATAGACATTAATAAGACAAACGATTAGCCGCTTGCATTTAGGGTTCTGTGACCTCATAACAAATGTTCTTGCTGCGATACCTCGGTTAAGGTTGTGATACCTTTACACCGAGTTCAAAACATAATTTCCTGTTGACAGTGTCTTAACGATAACGGGAAATAAATCACTAAGCTTTGCGTTAGGAGGGCTGTAGAGAACTACGAGTACAACACGCAAATGTTGACTGCGCAGCAACAGACTCGATTCTTGTTTTTCAGTTCTTGTTAATGATGACATCTTAGAGGCTTAATATGCCAACGCGTTTCCTACTTCCTGAGAAATATTTAAACTCAATAGCGCCTTACAAGGGTGAAACAATGCCAGTTGTGGTGTAGAAGGTAAAACGTGCAATAACTGAATCTTAGATGACAGCCATTCAAAGCTGACAAACTGCCCGAAAAAATGTATATATCACGACATGGAATTATTGGCAAAAAGTATGAGTTCCTTGTGAATCGCTAGCTCAATGCATTTTGCTGCAATCCCAGATTTCGGTGCATAACAAGAGAATGCGTTCTGAGCGGGGAGACCATGACGCATAGGGGCCAGACGCGTAGATCACCAGAACTTGTCATTATACAGAGTATCACTTATTATCGTCACACGATTTACGATAGGATGATTGGCGATGATAATTTTTCACGGGCAATCATGTCATTTGTCTCCAGGAGGAGAAGAAACAATGAACCCATAATGTCCTTGCTAGTCCAGATCTTTTTTTTACTTTAGGCTTGTGGGGCATCGATGTAAGTGGGCATGAGATGCGCTAATGGCATACAGATGTATCTGGATGATGGCAGTCGTGTTTCCAAAGTATGGGAGAATATAATAGGGGAAATCAAACCTGATGGGCATTCACGGATTAGCAGGAACGACTTCAAAGCGTTCAAGGAGAGAGCCTAGAATATCGTTTGTCCCAATTTAATTCAGAAGACAATACAGACTTGGAGAAGGCATGAAAAATTCATAATTTGATGCCACCAGTTCCAGTAATGACAGACTTATACAGCCATAGCTTGAACGCATTCATAAATAACGAAGCACACACACCGAAAAGAAGAACATGTGCAAGCCTTTAAAAATGGCTCTGAATTTCCCAGCCGTAATACGCTCTGCACGAAAAATGGGAATCGGATAAGAATGTTGAAATCTTTGAAGCGGATATTGCAACACGAGAACGTATATTATTTTAAAGCCCGTATGCCACAGATTTTAGGGAGTCTGAACTGCTGTCAATAAAGTCGAGAAGAACGAAAACGAAAAACTTGGCACGAAGGCAGCCAATTAAGCCCATTAAAGACCATAGTCGATGATTGTAGGTGCTGAAGATTCGATTCTTCCTAGCGAGTCCTGTCATCATTCCGAGGCGCTGAGAGCAACGATGCCACCCTGTGGTCATTCCGACGAGCATCGCGAATTGAACGAGTTTCCAACGTCAATCGAATACCAAATGATACAGAGCGAACAACTCAATTTGCAACAAAGGAAGGATTTTTCTTTCAAAATTGATGCTATTTTACTGGTTCCATGCTATAATTTGCAAAAACAGGGTCCAGGATCTATCGAGGCTATAAGACTGAGCATAAAATCTAGAGTGTTGTAGTCTGGAAACAAGTATAGAGTTGAATCATTCAACACTGAACTTAAAGGTATTGAGAATTATTGATGAAAATAAAGCCTTTCCAATGTACCAGTAAAATTTATTACCCATGTTAAAAATTCCTATTTATTAAATAACTGATATGAAACTCTAAAAATTGTAGCGTTAAAAATTCCTAATTATAGATGAATATCTGATGGTAATCGAAAAAAATTTATCAACGATAACATCAATCAAATACGTACATTAGAACATGCATTACCTGCCTCCCAATGTAACGAGTGTTTTGCATGAGATGATATCAAAAGCTGGCACTAATGTGAAGCATATTGAGGTCAATTTCTTTCATCCCGTCATACACTTGAACTCGTTCAGTAAGCCCATGAAGTGATTGGTGTACCATAATTTAAATCATAGTTAAAGTTTTTGGCAAATGATTGAATTATGATTGAACACAAATGCTATAAGTATATACATGTAGTGGAGCGCTGTAGTTTATTACATAATGAAATCAACTCAGTTTGAAGAGGGCAAAAAAATAGTGGAGTAACCAATGAATAATAAAATCTGGGAAATCAAGGTTCATCTCTATACATCCAGTGATCGTACGTTCTCAAATCACAATGGACAAAGAAAATAACGCAGAAGTACAGAACAAGCCATGTCCAAATAATTTGGGCACGATATCCAGTTATTTTGTCATAAAATTCGTATGAACGTGCAGCGACCTGAAAGAAGAACATAAAGGGAACGAGCGCCCGCAACGCTTTAGTTCTGCCCAATATATCCATTGTGCATCACACATGAAGAAACGCGACGGTCTTGGCGACATCGAAATGCTGCACTCTATGACTTAGAGATGGACATTACGAAGCCGTGTCTAATTCCACCAGAGGGTATTCGCATGCTCTTACTAGAGTCGGATATGGATATTACGGGGCATGATAAATTGGCCAAGTGAGCTATTCAAGCCAGCCATACTTGGAGCTGTGCGGAGAACAATGTGTGGTGCTGCTTCGAATGCGCAGGGTTACAAGGCCTTTGTTCATTAACGATAGAAAATGTCACCTGGACGCACCCAAACCCAGCACTTTCACAAAATTCTCCTCACCTGGATAGAAAAAAGATAAAAACTGAAGAAATATCTCACGTAAAAAATAAGTATTGCAAATATTAGACGTTGAATTAGTTTATAAATAACGTAGACTACGATGCATGACCATTATACGACATGGCAGGCATTTGATATTAAAAAGGAAAATTCTACATTCACTATAGAGCATCTAAAATCTAACGAAAGCACGATAAGTTTAAAGAAATGCACGATATCGTGTGACTTTTTTCGCTTACAATCCATTCTCCTTTTACAAATTCATTTAGAAAAAAATTTGGCTAATTCTACTGACCTATTGATACGAAGCCTTGTATATTACACGTAGCCTCTGAGATACGTGTGTAAAATATATAACAATAAAATTAAGAAATCTGCCGTTTACTCTATCAGCCAGATGCCTCACTTCAATCAAGAAATGGGGTGCACTCTCAAAGCTCTCATTTTCTTGAATAATGTAGACTCACGAGGGAATATAGAGAAGGCACGGGTTACTGGTCTGTTTCGTGGTTGGTGCGTGACACTTTAATTCTATTGCAAAGCCTACCAGAAGTATAATGTGACACGAGACAAGGGGTTGCTCTTACTCTCCATGTTTCAATCTCAGGTTGGTTCCCTTGCTGTGGTTCGTTCCTTACTTCGAGCAGTCAATTTGCGTCTGCTACTGCCGACGTTGGACTACATTCTGAGGGCACGGTAACATTGAAGCGTTGTAAGGCAACTTTTCAAAATTGATTTCACGCCTAGAAATTCTTCATGAATACTGACAAACACAATTTTTTTTCATTGACGACTCTATTTGCTTCAGAAAAAAAGTTTTACGAGTGAGAAGATCGTCTTGTGACTGAAAAAGTTGTATGACCTTATCACACCATTTTTTAAGAGCAGATTAACGGTATACGTTCGGGACACTTTTAATTGATATTTGCTTTTTCCTAGGAGGTGAGATGAAGGAGATATTGATATCATTTGTCTTTTATTTAATCTTACAATGAAACTAACATACGAATGTACCACTTGTAGATCGTCTTACCTACATTGGAGTAATCCTGAAGTAAACTTTAGACAAACACATTTTGTAAACAAGGTAGACTTGCAGGAGAAAAAAATTGGCAAATAAATGATTAGGAGTCTCTTGAAAGACATTCATATTTACTAATCATTAGCTATGTCCGAACATCTCTACTGTTACTGGGAAAATGAATAGCAGCATTTTTAACACAATAAGATTATTATCTAAATGAAATATATAACAAGTAGCTTGAGCAAGTTGTAAAATTATTACATGACTCCTACGGGACTCCCAAAGAGAGTACCAGCAATAACCTAGTAAAGCTCGAAGCTTTTATACGAAGTCTGCAACACCTTCAAATATATCAAATGGAAGTGCGGGATGCGGTTGAGCTGACCGGAACACCACGGCGATGAGGCGGCAAAGCAATATTGTGATCACTTAAGGAGCGGAATCGAAGGGAAGGCATCTTGAGGATGCTCGATTGCGCGGGTCATCCAGCGAACTGGTGTCGAGCCACAGTCCTGTTGTCAATATCCCAAGTCTAGGGGAGTTGGCCACACGGCCAATAGCCTCTAACAAACCTATTAGACTATTCTCCTTGCCAATTTCTGTTTCCCGTCATCTGGCTCGAACCAATTAAATGGTTACACAGCACAATACAGGCGCAGCATCAACTTGCCCAAGTGTTTGGAGAGAGTAGCAATGTTGTAAAGTGTATTCATGTTTGAACCGAATAATAAAAGTAAAGTTGGTTAGGAAATCTATTATATTTCTTGAACAAGTAAGGAATTAAAAAAAATTGATAGCTTTTTTCAGTATATTTGACAAAAAATGGTGCCTTTTACTCTTGACACTTGAATCAGAACGACAAAAGAACCCGTATGAATTTCCATTCTTTCCACTGACGCATTTAACAAGACAAAGTGTTGTAAGTTCAAGATGTAGCATTGTGTTCAAGAATCTTAATAGATTTAGAAACAGAACTGTGCGATTTAGGAAGGAAGAACTGACTGAACGTGGCGTCTGATGAATCAAGCTTAATGAGCTTTCAGTAATCTAGCAACTACTGTAACTCCCAAGAAATTTGTAATGAACTGGTGAGAAGATAAGTAACTGCTGCTCGTAACTCTGATATCCTAAACGAACGGGAGGGATACCTTGTAAATGCAGGAAAATCTAGTGCCATAGACACTTATGCAGTGAAATTTTGGTCGGTGTAAGATAATAATTAAAAGATATTTTAAATTACTGAAAAAAATTAGGAATAACGAAAACATTATTTCTCAGAAAATCAAGCCTTAGTGATTTTCGAAGAAATACCTATTAATCAGAAAATTGTTCAATAATCTAAAAAGGCTTATTCAATTTCAAGACATAAGGTCCATTAATAGTTCTTGAGATGTAATATTTTACATGATAGAAAACCGCATCACATGTATTGACTGCAGTGGGACCTGGCATCACAAAGCATCACGTTCAAAGCTGCACGAGAAGGCTGACATTTGCTGTTTCCATAAGCTGGAGGCAATAACGCCGGTGCTCATAGAACAGAGCTACGGTCCGTGCTTACAAGCCAGCGATATTGAAATCTTGTCCAGCCAAGAGGATACGACGACCATCTTATTCATTGCGCAACTCGAGCGTTCAAGAGTAAAGGCCGGAAGGAGGGTAGAGACTTCGAATAATACAAATTGAGCATTTCAAAGTGCAACAACATTTAAAAGCATTAAAAAATATGAAATGTGCTCTCAGTCCAAACAAAGTTAAGGCATAGGTAATACGGTTAAAAATAATTTATATATCTCAGAATGTGTGTTCAATCCTAATGATATATGTATAATAAAGTCTGCTGCTTTTCCCCGAAAATGGACTAGAAATGAATGACGCTTCCTTCCAGGCTCTAATATTTTTACTGAAAAGTCATACTGGACTGCAAACGTTTCGACTGGAGTCGAAATCTTGAAGCTCGAGTTTGTATAGCAATAAAACTATCAGTATTCGCATCAAGAACCAATGTTTGAAACAAGGTGCTTGTCTCCCGTAGATTTCAGTGAAGGCATGCCTGGATTGTCAAAGCAAGAGAGGCAGTTTTGAATATTTTCATGCACACTTGCACAGCTCCAAGGAAAGAATGCGGGGTGTTGCTTTGAAAATTGGGAATTTCACTATCTTGGAGCAATATCAGAGTGGATGCTGACGCCCCTTTGCGTACCTGGTATGCCCTTGAAGATATTCTTGAAGAACCAAAGCTGTGGAAAAGAAAATTTTGCAAGTATGTTATTCGAGAGGGTAAGTAGAAACGCCTTCTCTGAAACAATTAAGAGCTCAGTTAGTTACTGAAAAAACGAAAAATTCCATTTTAAGTTGCACAATTTTAATTAGAAAAGATATTTAACGAGCAACGTAAGTGGAATAGTAATGTGCCCTTGATGAAGCGTTTTTATAACACTAAAATTGTTATTATTATTATATTCCTGATTAACTAAATTAGTTTTCTAATACTTAAAAAGGAGAGTTAAGACATCCTTGCATTTGCAAGATTTTATAATATGTGATGAATTTATGCTACTACATTACAGAGTCAACGCATGTGATTTATTTACACTGAAACCATTGGCATGATTAAATAAACGTGTAAGACTCCCGGTATATTGTAGTATAAAACGAAAATCAGTCACAAAATTGAGAACGATCCAGGCCATACATTGAAGACGCTTCACTGTGCTGAAAATCGGGAGAATTTTGTCAAACAATTTCCAAGAAAGTTTAATAACAATTAATAGAATTAAGAACGAACAAATGAACGAATCGCTAGACACGATTCACTTTCCTAATTACAAAAGCAGCAAATGAAAAGGACCCTTTTATCCAAAAAACCTTATAAATTAACAGCGATGTTCTTTCAATGATTATTCCCTTTGATTTTCGAATGGAATCAACACCTTCGCTGGGTGATTTGTGAGTCAGCCATCACTCTGATTCTCAAAAACGTATCAAGACAAAGACTTGGCGCTGGACCGCTCTGTGTTTCTGTGTTGCGAGTCAGTTGAGTGAAACCGCGACGAGTGCTTCCCATGGAGCGCGACTCAGATCAGGAGGACGGTTCCATGCGTCTGAATAGCATTGGTTCGTTGCAATTAATTCGTCCAAAGACAAAAGACTCAGCGGACAATGATGGCAAAGAGGTTCTGGATCGAGAGGATGATTCGAGTTCCTACTATGCCCTTAGGTGGCGAAAAAGGGGCGCGAAGTGGCAGATGTTCACAATTCTCAAAAGGAATCATGATGGCCTCGCAAAATCAAGAGCTGAAAGTTGAATAGTATTTAATTGATATTTTCACTACCATTATTTGCAGTGTATACAAAAAACATGCTGAGGGTCATAGACAAGAAATTTTTGAATCAAATACGCAATAATTCTACAACCTCGCTCAATTCTCATTGTGAAATTTTTTGAAATGAAGAGACAATTTATTGAAGAAATTCTAAGCCTCGTCGAAAGCACTGAAGATAGTATTGGGCTACACCTATTGTTGTTTATTTTGCTATCTTTAAATAAGTCATTTTACTTGGTCATAAGCAAGTTGTGAATTTTATATACAATATTGTAAATGTTTATAACAGTTATTTTAATATTGAACGTCGTACTTACTTGCTAGATCGAAATTTTGTAGAAAATACGCTTCAAATAACTTTCAACTCTGAATTCAAATTAAAATCACATATCAAAGCATGCGCTCGATAATATAATAGCTTCATTCATTCTCTCCATTATATAAGCCTAAGAATATGGTTCAATAGTTCATGCAATCAGTTAGTAAGGGTGTAAAGTTATCCAATCGCGGACGGTTGCGAGATGTTGTCTAGTCTGTCTGGAAGATGGCGCCACAAGTTCTAGAATTGGTAACTTGGTTCCGTTGCAGATTTCCATGAGATTTTAACATCCGCAAATTTTGCTGCGAACACTGTCAGGTTTGAGTGGTTTGTATGGTAGACCAGGATGATACAAAATGTTCCTCTATCAAGTTAGTCCGCGAGCAACAATTCAGCAGACTGCGGAAGGCAGAAAATTAAGATAGAAACAGAATATGCAAAGCCATGTATGGGTGCACAAACTGAAAAATGATATACGTTAGATAAGCCTGAATGTTTACACAAGTGTGAAAATAGTGTATCGTAAATAAGTAAATTCACGAGCTTTAAATGATTGCTTCAGGCCAGAACAGGACAGTAAAGGGAAAACAATAAACCAAACAAGCTGTAACATAACAAATAAATGACAACATTTATTCCCAATGATCATTCAAACATGTTCGATAACTTCCAAAATTTCGTTCTAGATCACTAACGGCAGCAACTTCAGTCCTTATAACGAAGGGTTCCCTTTTGTAACCACAATTGACATGTACTACACTGGACTTACGATGGGTTTGAAAGATCGATAAATCAAAACTTACCATAACGAAGAAATTGCAGGATCTCCAACATTGCACGGATGGGAACCGGTTAATGCGTCCGGGATAGGTGCACGAAAAATGAATATCAGAGTTTAAGGTCTTTTCTGTTTTTTCCTGATGAAATTGATATGTCGGATTCGTAACGAAAGTATCACTTTCAGGAAAGTATCCAGTTAGTTCATAACACACTGCAAATATTCATACAAAGACACAATAAGATGTAAACATTAGTTACATGGAGTCCGGATTTCGACGATCTCGCGTCAAATATTCATGGAAGGTGGATCGAGTCCTGGAGTTGTCTGAGGGCGCACGAGCTCCGTAGAGTTTTCCTCGACCCGTGCGACGTGCCGAGTATGACGAACAAGAGCAGCTAGAGCGGGCCCGAGTAGACAGACTGGTTATCGCACGCCGCCGTCACATCGAGTACTGTGACTCTTTCCGTGGCGTGCTCGCGTAACGGCAGCCGCAGCTACACTCAGCAGCCGGAGCACAGGAAATAATGCCGTTTTCAATGCGCCATAGACACTCGCTCGTTCGCGTCAGAACGAAAAACCTTGAGCTTTCAACATGCAAAAACATCGGGGCTCAATTGGACACCTTTCAGATTTAAACAAATGCCGATAAAGCTGGGAAAGAGTACACGATGCGTGCAGAATTGAAGCCGCTGGTCGTCAAGATGAAAAGGTCCGCCTGCTGATCGCCGAGCTAATGGAAACCAACCAATACGGTGCCTCCGATTCCGCAGTTTTTTTGTCCGTCGATAGAGCGCGGAGGAGGAGCAGCATCAGACACAAGGCTGGAGAGAGATGCTACTTGCAACACTCTTATGTATTGCCTGTCAATCAAGGTGTAATTGCCAACACACAACATTTTCACTCTAATTGATGCCCTTTAAATTAACTCTCGTGTGCAATGTTAGATTTTTACTATGTGTGAGAACTAAAAAACAAGAAAGTGAACTCTAATTAGTGAACGAGGCATGAAAATCGTATCAAAATCATTTTCATGTTCAAGAAAAGTTTTTGAATTATAACATTACGCAGAAGTTTCAACTTGACTACTTTCAAAAAAAATTATCAACCGGAATGAATAAACAATTTTAGAGAAACATTCTTTATATACATTCAAATCGAACATCGTTGACTAAAATATTGGAAGTGAAAAGTTAATGTTGCCATACATGTCTCATTAAGACTTAAGGACATTGAAGTCATAGTATTGCATTCCATCAAGTACCAGTTTTATGCCCTCGAAAATACTAGTTTAATTTTTTCAGTGTCAAAGAGCAAGCATTCGTACACTCGGTCTCACCGGCGAGAATAAATGCCAGACGGGAGGCAATGTTGAATTTATTCCTATATGTTATTGGACAGCGGCGTCAAGTGTTAGGAAAGACGAGACAGAAGGCTTGTTAAGCTTAACGTTAGCGAGGCCCCGCAGGTTATTGGAGGGAGGGGATCGTTAATTGGAGGTTATTTGTATGTATACACCGTGCGTAAGAAAAAACCTTTGCCGTGGCTTCGAGGTATTTGATAAAAATGTGGTTTTATTGAGCTGATGGCGCAGGGAGGAGTTTCGTACACAAAGGGTAAGAATTGTACGATGCTACGAGGGAGCTACTCACTTCGGTTTACTTTTGGTGTTGCCGTAGAGATCGATTGCCACCGTACTTTGCATCGCAGAAGTGTTTGCTTAGAATTCAGATTTCCTTCATTTTCCTATGTGTGCTGATAAAAATTTCGGAAAGTAGCTTTTCCTTCCATATCTTTCTAGATTTAATTTCAGTTTCATTATAATTTCTTGTGAAAAAATGTTGGTATCTCTGACGTTGTAAATGATTAACAAAATATCTCGAAGAAATATGCAATGGGAGTATTATTTAGGAATACTTTAGGTCTCCATATGAAATATTTTTGTTACTCGCTACGTGCTTTTCAAGCAAACGTTGAACTCATTTCATTTTTCTTATTTCCTTGAATATGCGTATTATACGCATTATATGCGCATTGTGATATGCGTATTATATACGCATGTCACATGAAGGATAAGCTTCGTCATTTGGTAATAAAATTTCAGTGAAGAAATATTACTAGCCAAGGAAGTTGTGAGTGGGCAGCTAGACAGAGCCTAGCTAGCATCTGTCAGAGGTAGAAGATATGAGCAGGCAGGTTTTTGTGTAGCAACTCGAGTGATGGAAATGGTCTTCTAATTATAAATAACTAGCTTCAGTGCTCGCGATAGACTTGGAGAACAATGATGATTGTGAAACAGAAAAATGAAACACCATTGTCTTCCCTAAAAAAGATGATGTTAAGACTATTATTTCTTCAGTTAAAAAAATTGTTCTGAAATTTCATTTTATTCCAATTTGGAATTATTCATTAATTCGTTCAACAAATTTATAATCAAACTATGTTTTCATTCACAATTTTTGGATCCCACATTATCAATGGAAAATCATTAATTACATTTAATGCTCATGAATTTAGCATAAACTTACTTTAGAGAACCCCAGGATCTAACATAGGAAGCTGCGCATAGATGACGTACTCGTAGTTCTACACGCTTTGCATATATTTTTTGCTGTGGATTTACTGCCCAAACAATATTGTATGCTCAATAAATAATAACCTTCAATGCCTGGATATACAGGGTGTCAATAAAGTCTCTTCTCCATTTCAAAAACCATTCAAAAGAAATGGTAAAGGGACTTTATAGGCATCCTGTATTAATCATCACAATAAGTTATATATGATTAAATATTTACAGTGTTATTCATAATATAAATATAGTGCTTGAGTGTTAAGTTGTATCGCCCGCGTAGATGAATTTTCGCGGTCGTTTCGTCAGGGCCAAAAATAAATAATTGTCACCAAGATTATTAGCGGGTGCAACATTTCAGAAGCATAATTTTTACTGCAAAATTCCAATCATTGGTTGTTCTATAGAAAATATCAACCGCTTCGGTTTCCCAATATGAAACCACGAACAATGAATGAGAATGAATGAATAAATTCACTTTGCTTCATGGGCTACTGACTTTCTATTTTTATCTTAACCATTTCCCTTTCATACTGTATAAAGTTATACAATTTGTGCTAATGATACAAATATATACTAAAATCTCTTAAAAATGTTAAGTTTGGCAAGTTTTTTTCGACTCTCGTCGTCCATATATCATGAGAAATTGATCATCAATCACTGTCCAATCAACAAATCAACTTCATAACTTTTCCCCATTTTTGACACAGAAATTAGGAAAGTTTAGGCAATAAAAAACAGTAATAGTTTTTCGTTCTAGAAAAATACCTCGCTCTATCGTTATTGTCACGGCGTATTGGAACAATGTTCTTGTCGATGATGCTAGGGAAATATTTCATAATATAAATGTCTTTCAATCGTTAGCTTATATAGAACTTCAGTGATAGAGAATCAGGTTGTGTTGCCAAACAATTCTCATACGAGGAACCACGGAGGCACTAAATTTGATAATGAATAATATTCGTCCTTGTCAGTATCATAACGCCATTGTTTGCATCAATAACCTTCGATCGAGTTACATTTATTCATGAATGAAGCCCTGTGTGTAAGACAGGCTGCCCGTATATATGGCTGCATAGTCAGTCATTCAAGGTGATACTAATCGTCAAAATTGTAGCTACGTATGCAATGCAGCTGTTTCACAATCATTTGAGAAACACTAAAAAGAATAGTAGAATTTAGGGATAGCGCAGCTACTCACAGGGCAGTGAGTCAATTTTATGTGAGTGTTTTTCCTCTGCTCCTCTATGGTATATTTCATGTTAAAAATGAGGCTAATATTCATATATTAAAACAACAAATTTTTCTTCTTGAATAAGTTTTGATAATTTTTCATCAGGTTAATCGATTTATAAAATTTATTGTAGCTTTGTTGGGTTGAATTTGTGAAAGCTAGACGAATTGGACACTGTTAATTTAAGTATTAAATTCAGAAATTTCTGAAATCGAAAACTGTCGTTTGACTGACTAAGCTCATTAACTAGCCTCTCCTTGCAGAGCGTTCGTGCAATGTCTCACTCGCAGCAAGTGCCGTACGGAACTTTTAGATATCAGCTCTTGCAAAGCAGAAAATATATAAGCATCAGACGGTGGCAAGAGTGACACACCGTTGCAAAATTTTGTCACTATCGAAAAATTTTTCGCGCTCTTTGGCATCACAAAAGTTGTCGTTTATTTCAAATAACTCCATGTATTGTCCTTCAGATTTTACATGCTGCTTTAGCTGTCCGATAGCCCTCTCGGGTTACCGAACACGAGCGGTAATGATGCCCTAGCCCACACGTACACTCCAATCTTGTCAAGCGACTTCGCTTCTATTACTTCGGAAACATAAATAAAAAACCAGTCCTGAACGTGGTGGAACATCAGCTGGCACACAGAGCATTCCCTCTTTTTTCCTCACGCGATCATTATACATTATTTCTATCATTGACTATGATAATCCAAGTCCAACGAACCGTCAATGTCTCAGTCATTTTTAGTTGTATGAGGCAAGCAATGATCGAGCGCTGTGACAGTTTTCTGACCATCGACAGACTGACCCGCAGCCCGTACATGAGGTACAGGAAAAGTTGCCTCAATAGATACAATCAATTATAATCATCGTCAATACACTCTGAGAGCCCAGTCCACAGTTGGTTTGGTTCTAAAGTATTCGAATACCCCGACAACAAAAGTGTCTAATTTTCGATTGAGAATTGGTTCCTCTATACACACTCATTAAAGGGATAGAATAACAGTTCGATAAAAAGTGCTTCTCGGACTTCCTTAAGTGTGATTATATAATGCAGAAGAGAAAATTGAAGGCACGTACGTGCTTAATATTTTTTAACTTGACTGAATCTTACTACTTTTGATAGCCGAAATCATACGAATCATACAAAAGTATGATTTGAAGAGAAGAGAATGCGAAAAGAAAATTCCTTCCTCCTTCAGGCAATTTTTCTTTCGCAGTCATGCATTTCCTTTGAAGGATAAAAAAGCCCCCAAAAGGATTGTGAAAAGGCTTAGGTAGTAAGTTTAGGAGTCATCAGAGACGTCAAAGGAAGGGTGATCCATCACTTTGACATTTGGATGCCCGACCATTAAAGTGGGCACGATCACTAAAGTTTGAGTTACGATATTCGAATGCTTCGTCGTAGCAACACGAAACCAATCCATGATTGTTGGTTACACACCGTAATATGCAAGAGGCGTCGGTCTGCAACCGGGTTATCCACATTATTCGCCCAAATCGTCGCTGTAAGCGTTTCTCAAGTAGGATGTGAAAAAAATTGTCCCGTGTGAGGCCAGCATTTAAGTGATCAGAAACGTGTAGTTTGCGTTCCAGCGAGTACTTCGAAGTGGTGTTTGGGGATAACAGCTGCATTGCAGTGAAACGCTATACCATCTCATTTTCAACTTATGGATGGAAGCTATATTTCTAGAGCATGCGCAAGTTCTCCTTGCTTCATACTCCATATATATATAATCAAGGATGACCACGAACAGGCTTCTGAAGTCGTATTAGGAAAAGTTGTATTTGGGTGGAACTTGAATGTTTTGATATTTTTTGGAATTGAGCACTGGCTTCATTTTGCATTGCAAACTAATTACCTTATTCTGCACCATTCTAAAAACGTTCATTTCAAAGTCTTAGAAGACCAAATTGACCGTCATGAAGGGAACTATGATTAAATTTCTGAATTGGTACTTAGATTCTTGGTTGCCCATGAGAGTTCACCTAATTGACGCCATTTTGCTATTGAGTTTAAATCCGTTTATTCAAGTTGAATTTACTGCATGACTCAACAGTTTTGCTTTTAGGCAACCACTGGACTAGATCTGAGGTTCTTTGAAGGAACAGATCCTTGGAGGCAAGTCTCCTATAGACTAGCGAGCCGTGGCTGCACTCGAGCGAATCCGGCCTTTGTGGATCGAGCAACAATTTGACCATTGAAAGTCAATGATTTCTTCGACTGAACTCAAACACCTGAGAAGCTTTCAAAGCAATCTATGTCTTCTCATTTTTTGTGGGTCCAATGCTGCATGTGAATGGAAGCTGATACTAACATAATAACACGCATTCGACGAAATGAACTTCGAAAGGCGTACTGTAATTTTCAGCTCCGATCTTAATGATACTATCACGGTTGTTCTCCTCGTAGGAATGCATCACGTCTATCATTCTGTATTTCATGAGCTACATTAGAGCTAGCGTCGTAAAATAAGTTAGTGTACATGACTAGAAAATTATTTCGATAAATAACCTACAATAAAACATACTGGTCGGAGTATGACCTGGCGCATGATGAAACAAAAGCGGTCAAGGGAGGAGTATCAAGCGTGTCAAGTTATAGGGACATCGAGGGGTTCTGAGAAGCACGTTCCTTGTCTCTTGAAGAAGCTGGCTTCAGGTTTTTCAGACATTTTTTATTCATTTCCCAGCTACATTGAACTAACTCTTGCTGTCACTGGGATCAGTAATGTGTTCTTCTGGCCATTTTTTTAAATGTTAGATGTAATTCTGCATTGTTCATGCTAACAATGAAGAAAAAGTATTATTGTTTCTTAGAATTATTTCGCTATCAAAATTGTGAAGTTTTTCAGAGTTATCTGAGTGTACTGTAGATTCAAGTGTCAAAACGAACACATACACTAAATTTAGGTTTAGTCCCCAATTTAGGAAAGCTCACTACTCTGTATAAATTTTCAACAGAATTATCTGAGAGATCACACAACACGTTACTCAGTGTATTTACTGGCTAAGATTACAGCATTTAGAAGAATACCAGTACTTGAAAGCAAAACACTCCAGGGCTAATGCATAAACTTTTCAGAGGAATTTTTCAATTTGTAGCTAGAAGAATTTCATGTCCACCACCGCGTTGAGAACTTGTCCAGCCGACAGCAAGATTATGGAAGTTCTAGATGCTCAACAAAACTCATAAATTTCGGTGTGAGTAAATGCCTCGAGTCAAGATGTACAAACAAAATTGATGGTTGGTATTCTTATTGAGAAACTTCTTTCAGTACAATTCTAAGGAAGTTTATATCAAAAAAGAATTTTAAAAAAGCCTGATGCTGAAAATGGCTTTTTTGATGTAATTTATTATAAGAAAACAAATAATAACTCAAGTGTTATATTTTGATTTTCAAAATATAACAATATATTTTTTTTAACAATGTCTGTGACGTCACATTGTAGGTATATGCTTAAAAAATGATGAAAATTTTCCAATGAATTTGAAACGAGACTGGTAATACAATTAGGTGCAGCAAGTAATTGTGCCAACAAATTATTCTTATTTATTTTCTAGCTAAGGTATTGTTCAGAAGAAGTTTCTTATTTATGCATGTCAGCAAAAAGCGATCACTATTTAGTAGAGTATAAATAGTTGGACTCGTTCTCCACACAGTACAGAAGTTAGCTCTGCTCTGTCTTGTGTGAGAAATTAACAAAAAAAAGTCCGAAACATAGGGCTCGATGACAGTGAAGTATCAAAGAAAGGATTTGTTTAAGATCAAGCATTTTTTACGGGCAAGTTTTTGTCTCGACGAACAACGCAAGGAAACCAATAAATAAGCGAGGCAGTCACACATGAGTGAATGCCCACTTTAATTAGAACAAACACTGTCTTCTTACAGAGGATTTCACGTATGTAATGTCACGAGCATTTAAGTAACCTTATTGTTTAAAAAGAGACGTTAGTGCAACACAAAACATAATTAAATAACTTCAATGATGATGTTCACATAGGTAACTATTGCAGTTTTGAAAGCAGTTTAAAAAACACCATCCAAAGAAAACAATCGTTATGAAATGAGTTGAAGCTCACGTGTAAATTTGATCTGATAACATGTTTGGAATAAACTGAGCTAAATCAAATTCATCGAACATTTTATGGCGCACGTAGGGCAGGTCCTTTGGTGTTTTTTCAAGAGCCAATGCTGTATTAGTGCAAGTCATTGCCATAAAATCATTAGCAGTTACTGGCATTAAAAGGGCGACAGTCCATGGCTACCAGAAACTAATTGCCGTCTGAACGCGGCTTGTGAGGCGCCATCCGTTGAGCCATAGATCATGGCTCCGGGGCGCTTGGACGGTCTCTACGTTACCATCATCCAAAAATTTGCAGGGTGATCTAAGCCCTGAATATGAGCAAGCATGCATCTTAGTACCAGATATGTGACGATGTGCTCAGCTTCAACATCGGTAACATTGCCAATGAGATATGTTTCGAATAATTTGCCATATTGTTCATATTTGTTGAAGGTAATTCTCAACACAATAATGATATGTCGGTATTAGCTGACGAAATTTTGTTATTTTTACAAACGCAATATAAGTTATATGGGAGGTGTGAGTGACATTCTTGCAGTAGTATACTTCAAGTTTGACTGAATAGAGGTAATTTATAAAGTATATTGTTATGTAGCATTTGTAATGCTAATTGGGTCACTGTAAACGTCGGTTCACACATAGATTTCATTCATACTAAACGTTGATCGAGAAATACCTGAAGTTTCAAATATTCTAGTATGGAAACTACCGCCAACGCTCTGGATGCTGCTCTAAATTAATATTCTCAAGAACTTCAAGTATGAATAAAATTTGTCAGGCGGTACATATAATCCACTAATACTAATTTCACCAGGAGCAACGTAAATCATTTTCCGAAACGCATTTAAATTTGTGACACAAAAAACATACTGTGTGCGTACATGCTAATTCTTTTGCGAAAAACAACAAATTTACGTATGAATTCATTGCATTTGCTCTGCAAAGCTATGAATAGAATCTGTTCTTAAAAAATATCTTCAAAATCACGCAAAAAATAAATCTCCTTAATCAAAGAACTCAGTTCGGCGTATAAAATCCATTTGCATTGCTTTAGAATTATGAAAGCCGAGCTGGTGCGTCCCTGTACTAGGATTGGCAGCCAAACTCTAGTTCTAATACCATTAATTAGACCACGTCTTCTATTCGAGGCGTGTCAGCTGACTCAATGTGCCTAGCTTTTTTGGTGGCATTCAGGAGGTACTTTCTCACAGCGAAATATCGGTTAAAATTTGCTCAGATCTGAGTAAGCTCCTCGTTTAACTAGCATGCATAGCATTACAGGGTGCCCTCACACAATATTTACAATGGAATACTGTAGGTAAAATGCTACGCGCAGAGTATGCATGTGTGTACTTTTGATTACCTGAAAAATTTACATTTTTTGGCTGATCAGAAACGAATACCGGGATGAGTAAGTTCTTCCATGCACTATAATGCAACAAAAGTGGTATAACAAGAAAAACCCTGGACTGGAAATTTTAAAAAGAAGATACTCCAATGATTTTCTAATTAAGATGTTAAATGTATCCTTTTTTCATCATTTCAATCTAACGTCAGTTCATTGAAAAATAAGATTCTCTATTAATACATCCATAGACTTGTAACTCCTTTGTAATATCAAAGTTCTCAGGTGTAGGACAATCATGTATCACCAAACACCGAGCCATTTTTTAGGAATAAATGTATTATATATTATTTCTTTAGCGATTAATTCCGGGTGAATCACTCTTTTCAAGTTTGTTGTCACTATTTATTCTATTTAATTGCGCAAGAATTTTGATGACAGAGAAGCCCAAACTCAGAACTTCGTAGCTCAGGTCGTAATTCATCGTAACTGGACCAGCATAGCGCCAGTGTCCGATGAAAGAATTTGAGTGCGGTTGTGCACTGGACCTATTTAGTTGATTCGGTAATGGCTTTTCAGACGAGCAACAAGTTGCTAATGGATTTTTGGAAAAGCAGTTCATAATACGGAATGACGGTGTTGAAACACGACGAGGCACTAATTGTGTTCTTCATTTTTCTTCGGTGGGAATATCGGTAACCTTTGCTTTGAAAGAACGATGTACAGGCCGGTCGACGGCTGTGGTGGGCAAGTGAACGTCGAGTTTATTGTCGCTTAAATACGAGTTTGGTTGAATGAGTTTATACGTAATATATAAGATGCACATTGGTTTATAGCCAATTATCTACCCATCAATATGTATTATGCATTTCAAATACGTATGCTTTGTGCGTGCTGTAGATAGAATACCGACTATACATTTAGTGAAGAAACTAAATTTACTAAACTAAGGTGATGAAGCTATTTCAAATTATATTTGTGTGAGCTGTATGAAGAACTAAGGTCAAAATCTTACTTGCTGAAAACTGGAAACCTCCTTTCGTTTTTTATGTGCAAAAATGCACCATAAATTTTATCTTATACTCGGCTCCAGAAGAACACGTCCTAATTTTATTCAGTTGAACTTTATAACATAAGGATCTTTTCAGAAAATAAAATAGAAATGCTGGATAGGCATTTATCCAACGTTGTAAGAAAAAACACCTATATATGAACTCAGGTCCGTTATTGCGTTATTCTCCAAAGTTATCTAGAACCTGCCACCTCATGAGATTTCGATACACAAATTGATGCACGATGTCATACACGAGAAGCGTCATGACTTTTTTTTGCTCCTCACGTGCATTGAAAACTTTAATCTCAAGTGTATAAGTAAATGTTCGGTTTGCTTTAACGAGTAGAATGGATTATTTTTGAAAAGAAAAATCCATCTGAGCGAACTTGTTTAGAAGCCATGGCAAACATCAATGGTATTGCAGTGGCATTTTCAATAATTGCGACCGCATCTTTCAAAATCGAACCAATAAGATTATAGCGAGGCTTATCACTGATAGGACGCGCCGCTACTGTTCGCGCTGCACAGACCTCACATCACAACGCTGTACCTTACAGAAGAGAATACTTGTAATTCGCCGGTTGTCACCTCGCTTTATCTTGCACCTATTGAGAGTCTTCAAGAGGTTTCTACGTTATCACGAGGGCTGTAGTTCTAGCACGTTGTGCAGCTATGCAGTTTTATCTTTTTAACCTCTTGTTTAGTGTTCAGTACTCATTATTTGTGAAATTTTAACTTTAAAAACCAAGTGCCGTATTCTTTATGAGAAGAAAAATTATGAACACTATCTACTTGTAACTTCCAGTAACAGAAAATACGATAAAGACTTTTCATTGCTTATCTAGTGAAACCAATTTCTCAAGATCTAACGCCAATTCATTTAGTTTATAATTCAATGGAGAAGTCAATGCCCCACAGCACCAACGGGGAATGCAGAGCTCTCTTTGCATGATCACTTCAGCTTACATTCATTGAGGCAATAATTGAGTGCGGGAAGGCAGAAATTAGTACGAACTTTAAAGGCAACAGATGCGTCGAACTCCTTCTCAATGGTTCCTTGTTTACAGATCGCAGGCGACAGTGGTTCGATTTTGCTCTTTCGAGTTAATGTGGGCTAATTTTAACTTAATCGTGTGAAGAAAAGCCAACCTTCCAAGGACGCTTTCAGAAATAAAACATTAATTCTCATAAGAAAACAGGCGAGAAATTGACTAGCCAATTAACTAGCAGATTTAAAACATAAATTTCATACGAACAGTAAAGTTAGGGTAGATCTTGATTCTTAACATTGAACCAGCATGCATTTCAGCCAATACATTTAGGTACTGTGTGCTGAATTAGGAAGGCAGTCCCGGGACGATACTTGGCGGTGACTGTAATGTTCACTAATTACACACAGTGTGAGGGCCTCACGCGCGTCTCTCTGATGGATGAAGAGATGCTGATGTTTGAGGGCACAGAAGCTTCTTTCAAGCTTCTTACGCACACAATAATGAAAATTGATCGTTAATATAAGTAAGTTTACAACATGTTTACGCTTACAAACTTGTGTTCGTTAGTGAAAGTGATGAAGAATACATCGACCTTCCTGATCAAGTGAAAGTTTTTGTTACATTTAAGCCTAAGGTCAGTTTTTCACAGCTTTGCAAAACTCCCACGGAAAAAATTAAATATGAATGAATGAAACAGTATTATACACAAATTTGACATCTGAGGGTGATTCGGAATTAAAACTGAGGACCTAAGCATAATGTTGACGAAGAAATGAATTATGAAAGGTTTTAATTTCATTGGATACGTATGTTCATTTTAACGCTTTTTTGAAACCTATTGATCGTTATTAAAACAGTTATCAGTTATTACAAATAAAAACCGAATCGATTCTTTTAAGTAATATAAGTAATTAAGAATTGCATTGCATGTCAAATAAATTTCTGTGTAATTCTTTAATTCGAGTTATTAAACAATAAACATCGGTACGTTTTATACTTGGATATTGCTTATAGCATAGTAAAAAGATGTGCAATGTATTAAGAATTTTTTCATAAAATGAACTTGAAAAATATAGTAAAGTTAACAAATTAAGGAAAAAATATTCTGCACGTTTGATCTTGATTTAACGCGTATCTGAAACCTAACGGCGTTTCTGAGAGTGGCTCCACTGAATTTTAGTTAGATTTCCTCATCTAAAAAGGATAGAGAGTTGTTACATCATACTTCCGTGTTTGTTAATAGCATCCCCAATGATGGAGGATGTTGGACAGCTCTCCGCCCATGAACCTCAGCCTCACCCAACACAAGAACTGAGTTCCATCCAGACGATGGAATTGAGTTCCATCCAGACGATGGAATTGAGTTACATCCAGACGATGGAACTGAGTTCCATCCAGACGATGGAACTGAGTTCCATCCAGACGATGGAACTGAGTTCCATCCAGACGATGGAATTGAGTTCCATCCAGACGATGGAATTGAGTTCCATCCAGACGATGGAATTGAGTTCCATCCAGACGATGGAATTGAGTTCCATTCAGACGATGAAGACCTCACAGAGCCCCGACAGAATTCAAAGCATGCGTACATGTCTATATTTATTTATAACAAGGCTTGAAGTGGTCTGCCGTTTGCTGTTGAGGTGTTCGGTGCATGGAAAGTTGTAAATAATTACTCCATAGGTTAAATTAATTCAAGTTGTGATAGTGGAAGAAATCATAGGCAAAAGTATCCTAATGTTACTTTTCAGAAGTAATTTAAAATAGGGAAAAAAATTATGCATGAAGAGTGCACAAAAGTTAAACGCTTCAGTAGATTTATATGCCGAATAAACATTTAAGTCTATTATTTTCTCTAAACCATCAAGATAAAATTCTCAACGCACATGCAAGATGACTTTACTTCTCATGTGTAAATTGATTTAAAAACTAATTTTGCCTTTAGATTCGTCTAAGTTTCGAGTTTCTTCGCTCAGCATTAGCAGAATGAAGTGTTGCCTCGACACTAGAACAGCAGATATCGATAAGAAAACAGTAACTCTTTCGGTTGACATAAAATTGAAGGTCCTGCGTACTTTCCATCTACGAGTGTGCTTTGACATGTAATAAATTGATGAGCTGCATCAGAGCGATCCTCGGCTCCAAAGACCCCGCTCGTAATAACGGCCACCAGATCAGTCATTCGAAGGCGTTCTGATAAGGGATACATTGACGAGTTTTCATCACCTATCAAATGATAAACTTCGGAGACTTTGCATTCATGGTCACATGGTGCTCAAGTGCAACGAAATTAATATTGTCACTGCTACGTCAAAGTGCGACAGAATAAAAGGACGTCAAGGTTTGCCATCAGAATCCTGAAATTAGATCAATATGAATACAAATCTTTGTCTAGATCTTAGAAAGTGTATAAGAAGAAGAGTCGTTTTTATAGAGTTCTCAATTCTGAAACTTTTTCTGAAATCAGGTGAGAGCGTATATATTTTTGTTGAAGACTTTGTTTACCAATATCGGGATAATCGACAAAACAATAATTCATGTTCGGTAAATATCGTAAGGTCGTTTCCTCAAAGTGATTGAATTATCTGTCACTTCGGTCGGGCTGTCATGGAACGCTTTCATCGGGACTTCGGAAGTCCGATAGTTGCGATGATGGAATTTCGATCATTCATATGGCCTCCCAGGGTGAGAGGCTCTAGTGCAAGACGGAACGAAGTACAAAATACTTGAAAAGGAATGTCGCGTTTACCACCGTACAAGCGCCAACGAACGCAGTCAACTATATACAACATATTACTTCAAGTAACAAATTTACCTCTTCCATATTTCTTTAAATTCTGAGTAAATTTTGAAACTTTTGAATTTTTTTAGTTTCTTTTGAGATGTTCCCTGACATAATTGAAGATTTGTATGTATATGTATTTCATTTTGATGGTAATGACATTTTGTTGCTTAAAATACTCGTTTATGAGGCATTCATAAACATTATTAGAGGCTGGCTCGGGCCCATGCGTGCTCGTGATGTGTTTGCTTTCATTATTGTACAAGGGGGAGCACATAAAGTCGTGATTATAATTTGCTCATTAATTCGTCGTAACGCTAAGGCATAACATTGTGAATCGAGAGTCTTTCATTTCCATATCATACAAATTTTAGGCATTTAATACCGCTACATTACTGGCAGAAACCTGCCTTACGTATATCTTTCCATACCAACAATTAAAAGGTTCATCTCATAGACGTCGTTTAGCCGCAAATTGACATTCGTCGAAGCATTTCATCCAAGCCATTTCCTAGCACAATCTAAATAATTCTCAAAGAGAACTGAGAGTGTTACAAGAAATTGAGATGTTCAACATGGACCATTCCAAAGCTGATGAAATTAAATTTAGTCAACGCAGAACGAACCACCAGCTCGACAACAGTGAACAATCCAGCAAAATAATTGAAATAGGTGGCATAGCGGATTGTTTCATGGCACAATGAACATCAATTCAGTTTCATTTCCACCAAAAGTGGCACAAAGACTGCGTGCTGCTGTGATTTCCAGAAATGGACGTCACACAACGCGTGACTTCCCACATGGGAAATTTTGCGCCGTGCATCTTGAGGTGCATTATAACCGCCGTGTTCATGATGCTCGCATTAAACCCATCACTTCAGGCTGCATTCCAGCTCTGCGTGTTTTAATTAGGATGTGTGAAGAGCTGTCTTCATCTAATGTCAATAAATTTCAACTCAATCATCTACTTATCACGTTATTGTGCTATTTTAGAGTAAAGTGAGAAAAATGCCGCTATCAATGGAGTTTAAAGGATAGAGTTTTTAAAGGATAAAACAATTAAGCTCCAGAGAGCTCTAAGGGAAAAGGATGGAGCTCTATTCAAATCTAAAGGATAGAGCTTTTAGATAAGCTTTTAAAGGATAGAGCAATTGAATGTGACCATATTTTTCTAACTAAAGCAATTTTGCAGTTCATAAACTCGCTGCTGTGTCAACTTCATCATAGATGGCTTAGAAAATATTATTGATCCAAATGTCAAAGCTCGTACACGAATTCAGAACCGTACTTGGTTATAAATGCAATCCATTTAAAATAGAACAGAGCAAGCGTATCCAATACAAGAAGGTCATTAAGTCAATATGCTCCTTCCATATCTTCGGCATGAAAGATTTGTTCATGAGTCCACTTTCAATGAGGGTCAATAAGCCAAAGTCTACGGACGCGAAATCATTCCTTCGGATCTCTGTTTGACGAGTTAACAACTACGGCAACGGAGAAAATCTTTCTATGGAAGGATTTGAGTATGTGTTAGGACGGCAAAAAATCCTGCGAGATTGAATGTCGATATTTTTGGGCAGAGGAAAAGATTGGTTGACAGAGTTTTTGCAGTGATTTTTCTATGCACGTGTTCAAAATTCTTCCTACACTTAGGTAATGTAGCGAAATAGAAGATGTGTTTGAACAAAATCTTATATTATTATGTACGAAGCACGGAAGAGAGAAATCATAGAAAGTTTCCTTAGAGCAGAAACGTGATTGATCTTCGCTACCGGTCCGAGAGTAAATAAGGTCAGCTTCTCACAAGTTGTTTGAACGGTGCCTACTGAGATTTGATTGGTCAACGCTAGCGGCGGTACTTGTCCAGAATCATCGACGGAATTTTAAAAAAGAGGAACTGCTAGAATTGAAGATTGAGTTTATCTTTGATCCTCGCTTGATAAATATACTTTACGAGTGATTCGCTTCACCTGAATGAGTCATTTATTTTGAAAAACAATGTCAAGTAGAATTCATCGTCATCTGCAATACAAATATTCTCAAGGATTTGTAGACCTAATCGATCAGTTTCTTATTACACTTAATCCGTATCAAAATAATGTAAACAACATAGAGTAAATTGTGGTCATTTTACATATATATATAGAAAATATGACGAACGGGAAACAAACTTGCATGCATATATCAGACGAGCTTTCAATTCAAGTTCATCAACCCTCATCACATTCGGTTCTCTTATAAGTTCAACATCCATACATCTATCAACAAATACAGTCCGAACAGAGGCTTTGCAAACAGCCTTGGCCATCGATCAGATGACCATTGCGCAATTACAAGGCGTAAGCAAACAGCTCGATTATCTGACAAACACAAGATTAAAATACCTCCCTCGCTTTCAATAGAGCCAAGATCTTTGAACTGAAGCGAAAGTTTGAACAAGCTTGGGTGCCAGCAATCCAGCTTGTCTCCCCAGCGGTGGGTGAGCGATGGAGAGAAGTGTATGGGGCAAACCAGTCCTCATACTTTAACCATTCCAATGAAAAATAATCGCCTTCAAATCGCAAACAACGCGTGTAATTATGCATTTAGCATGTGTAGGTCAAGGGATGAATATGTAACTCACTGAAAGCTGCCAACTGCACTTTGAGCTCTTCACTTAGTAAATTGAATGTTTTTTAAAACCTACAAGAACGCGAATCTTATATTGCGACCAAAAATTAACATAAGTCGCATGTTGTAGTATTCATCGTTGCACAGATCGTAAAATTAAAGTTGCAGTTTGCAGAATTGATTTGTTAAAACTTCTACTCAGGTATAGTAGGAGTATCTTTATTGAAAATATAACATTACAGAATATATTATAAACTGAAATAATCTAACATTAACTACAATCAGAATTGGTGTACTGCTTATACTTGTAAGCAATTAAATCAATCTTACAGTAAAATTGTGTCAGGATTGAGGGTAATTTACAGTAGGCTCCAACTACATGATGTTTTTCTCAGTCTCCATTACTCTACTTTATACTTTTCTACAGAATTTTTTTACCAAATTTTGAGCTCTCGGTACTTCTTTTAACCAGAACTTACTCCCTAGGTGAATTGTTTGTGCTAATGGTCACTCCTGCCATTTTCATCAATGTAACTTGTCATGTCAGAGGAGTATAATGATAAATGCCATGGTTACGTGACTGAGTTTCAGGTCAAGAATTGCTGATAACTCTAGTCTGCCTCACCCATCAGTTCGTACTGAGGCGTAGAAGGTCTTAAATAAAGGAAGTTCTCCCCGATTGCTCATACGTGATGAAAATTCTAAATGTAAATGAAGCTCATCGCTACAGATTCATTGGGAGAATGGGTTGAATTTCCTTTATGTTCACTCACAGACTTGATTTAAGTAGAAAATGGCTTGATAAAGTACCTCGCGATTAGAGCTGTTTTTAAAAGGTCGGATAACAGAAAAAGCGCAGTTATATTCACGTTTATCTGTGCAAGTAAACACTTCAATAATCCCAATAATTTGAAGATTGAAGCTATCCAAACTCATTCAATTATTTCCAACATAGGCTTTCATCACCCGAGGCCTACATAGGAACTATTAAAAGTTGTATCGTTAGAGGTGAGTTCAGTTGCTGTAATAACACTTCAGTGTTGGACACAGCTCCCGTTAGAGTGCCACCGCTAGCGCAATTGAATTCAACAAACAATTAAAGGTGTGATTACAATAACGCTATTATTATGTGGACAGCCGAACAAAACGAGCCTCGGAAATGTTCAATCATTGCTCCAAAAGACAAGTACTGTCGGGCTGTGATGCTGCGACGATTCCGCCTCTGTCTGTCCAAGCTGTCGCGGCTGCGTGGACACTTTCATGAGTTGATTTTGTCGTGTTTCTCACTCTCAAAGCTTCCCTTGATTTGAGCTAATTAGCTCTCTGTTTAAAGAACCGTGGAAACTTCTATAATTTGTATATCATAAAACTTCTATAATTCAGCCCTGCAATCTGTGAATTGATTTAAGAATATTTTCAATGAACAAGTGCGGGTGTCGCTGAGGTAAACGAGGAGCAGGCGTGGAAAAATCAACCCTTTCATCCTAACACAGCTGCAGACCGTTAGTTTCTATCTCGCTGCTTTCAGTAAACGCTTCACTAATTGTGCACCAATTTGAATTATCAATTGCACAATAGACCTACTCGCACCCGGCTCCCTACTCTACATTCACTGCAGCCACTCATTGTTTGCTATTACTTTCCCCTTTTCAGAAGCTAAGAAAACAATGAGATTTATAAACCAAATTTTTCATATTCAAATTTTTTCATAAAAATTAATGTTGAATGAATGTTCGTCCCATGCAATTTCTTTTTACTAGGAATGCTTTAATTTTCAATCACTTACAGACTGTAAATGTTTGTCACTGACGTTTACTACAGAATAGGTAATTGAAAATAGAAGTTTAAAGTTACATGTATAAAATGAGGATATCATTTTAATTAGCCTTACAGACGTAGCAGAAACAGGCTGCAATGACATTTATCACCCCTCTGACCATTTAATTTTTTCGAAATCCTCGGACCTCATTTAGCAGAAGCAGTGAATCATCATTGCGTGCTAATTTAATTGACTGCTTTTAATTATCCACTGGCATGGTTAAGTTACATATATACTGTTGTTAAATGCAACCGGGATCAAAATAAATAAAGCATCGCTCCCAATATATTCTCGCAATTGTATTTCTTTACTCACTCAACAATAAAGGCTTCGTTAGGAAACATTTTGAAATGCGTTTTATTGTAAGCCTATACGCCATTCTAAGCTCTGATGATTGTCAAACTGACCCTACTTTGTATAAAAAAAAACAAATGAAGAGCACTTTTAGAATGTGACTCCACAAAAATGGCAAAATACAAGCATACATATCCTCTGCAATCGACAATCAGAGCTCTTAACGAGCCATTCCCGTTGATATGGAAATCACTCCAGTAAATGTTAGCGATAAGTGTGAAGAATAATTGACCAGAAACTCAGCAAATAGCCATTGCTTTTAATTGAATTAACCGCTGTAAGCCGATGTGTTTTCGACAGCAGCCACACGTCAGACAAATGTGCAGGTCGTCCAGAGAATGAGCTTACTGATACGAAGGCAAGAGGATGAGAGGAGCTATTCTATTCCTGCTTTTGAAAACATAAGGCGTGATGGGTATGCATGTTTGCTTAACTCGGTTTGCATACTCCATAGGCAATATTTAGTTCATTACTTTGAAGGGCTGCTTCGTAAGAAAATCAGTCATTCATTTAGGGATTATAGCATACATACTAGCTGCGTTTGTCAAGTAAGTACAGTTTTGAAATATCACCGTAGCAGTGCTGCAGTCACTGTTTTACGTATACGCAATAGGCACCTTCATATTTTTGCCATCCACACGAGCCATTATAGAGGCATTTGCTCGCGTTGGTGTTGGTTTGTGCGTATGTAAAGTATTTTAAACGATTGAAAATGCCACTGATTATGAAATACTCGCTGTCATTCGTTTCTTAAATGAAAAAGACGCGAAAGTGACCAGAATTCATTGCTAAATCATTAAAGTGTACGGAGAGAACTCTATGGACGCTGAAATTAATAGAAAACAGGTTAGAGAATTGAAAGATAGCCGCATTGCATCACAATGCTCGTCCTCACGTGGCCATCGAACTTAAGATCTTTTTGCGTCACATGGCTGGGAACAATTTAATCACCTTCAATATAGCCCTGACCTAGAGCCCAGTGATTATCATTACTTTTTGTACTTGAAGAAGCACTTTGACATTTTTCGATACGACAACGATACTTACATCCAAACGGTCGTGCTGGAGTGGTTGATAAAACAGGTGACAGATTTCTATGAGTAGGAACGTTAAAAAATGGTTGTACGATGCAAATGTCCTTATACAATCGGATATTTTGTTGAGGAATAGATCAACGTTCAGGCTTTCAAGTAAAAATGAAGGTAATAAAGAAATTGCCCCTGTTTTTATATTACAGCGGTACTCGCCTAAAGAAACACGTTTCCTGAAAATATTTGTTTGTCTTTAGTTTTTGGGACAAACGTTGAAACTTTTTGAATTATTTGGATGGACAAGCATGTGAAACGTTGTAAGCTCTGAACGCATGCCATGTAATACCGTCTGCAGTAGAGACGAGTACGAATGAAATAAGATTTGCTCATGTCTGGACTCCCTATGAAAATACTTATTGATCAATGTTCAATAAGCAAGCATGACTAGGACCTCTAGAATTGGGAACAGGAATGTTTTCGCTTGCGTAGTCACGTTGGTTCGAAGGCAAGGCACAGCGGGCAAGGAACCTCTTGAGAGGACCTTGTAGTGGTTCTCTTGGACTCTGAAGCTGTTTTGACTTCACACCTGCCGAGCTTGGACACCTTTGTTGACATTCCACTCGAGGGAATCCGCACTACAAGAAAGGACTTCGAACCTCGACCAACTGTACAGACACTTTTGGGGTCCTTTGGTTTTTAAAATATCTCAGCATTGCTATACATATGCAATAAAATTTGAGATATATTATGTGTGGTTTTCTATACTATTATCGAAGGTACGGTAAGTCATCGAATCATCTGAACAATCTTGGCTCATCACCTCGACATTATGGCTTTTTTTCATATTTACGTATGGAGAAGCCTTTAACTTCAGTCTTCTCTGTATACACAATCGGTGCAATTAATGACTTTCAAAAATGGGTGGGAAGATTGGCTGCTTCAAGTTGGCAGGTCTTGAGGCAATACGCTAGGCACTGGAACCGTCGACTCCGACCAATTGGAGAAGTTAATGGAGTCAATTGAAGATGTTTTTGTAGCACTCTGATGACTCACCTCACACCTTCCCTAGTGTCTTGCCTGTTTAGACAAGGGCTCTTTGTTCACGATCACTTGGAAAATTAACACTTGGTGCATTTTCTTAGGACGTGTGTGCTCAATCCAATCTCTTTAATTTACTTAGAGGACGTTGCAAAAATCCTAGGCGATTTGAGCAGGTGGGAGACAAATTCATACCTTTAGCCTGGGAAATATGGTAGCTCATGAAGAAGAGAGTTGGCAATGAAAATATGTTTATTCTAAAAGTGGCATGCAAAGCTCACGAGTATGAAAAAATTTTAGCTGTGTTTTCTAATTCTCCGACTTTAGGAGAAACGGCTCGCGTTGAACGGCAGGAGAACGGCAAACCTACTTGCTTTTGTGGAGAAACAGGAAAAAAAGAATTGATTCATGGAGTACTCCAAGAAATGAATTCAAAATTTCATTATCAAAATCAAGAAGGGCCTTCAAGTAACGTAAACTAAAGTGGTAACCCTAGAGTTGGGTCAATGTTCTCTCAAGACACAATAGATGTAAACCTGTGAGTCTCTTATTTCATCTTTTGAAGCGTACATGTGACATAAATACATTATTCATTTCGTGACGCACGTTACTTAGTAAACAAGTAAATTATATTCTCAAATCAAGTGAATAATGGTGTAAAAATGGATGTATGATAATTAACGTATAGGAATGCTCATCTTTTTGACCCATGTTGTTAACTCAAGGAAAAGAATTTTAATTGTATCAACAGGTTGTAGAAAAACTAGTGGTTCAAACATCAACGTACCTCCAGAATAATCTACCAGCTAGTGACTCATTTCAATCATACAGCCTCCCGCTGCATAATTTTCATATTTCTTTCAAATTGCTACCTTAGACCATTCCATATTTCTCGCCCAACCTCTGACGTGCTTTGTACTCGCTTTGTTTTAGGTATGTAGCCAATAATTAGACGTACGTACGTCAGCAGTACTAATAATGAAGCCTTAAATAGCGCATTTCTGCATTAAGAACAATGGCTACTCGAATCGTACCTTCAATTCGTGTACGAGCAGCAATAACTCCCTCTATGAGCGTTGCGTAAAGAGGTCGCAGGAGAACTTATGGAGCTGTCAAGTGGTCATATGAGACATTGGAAGCCCGCACGAGTACGCAACACGTGACTTAGTTTTAACACAGTACAAAACTTTTAATTGACCAAAGCTCGAGCTTATATTACCAATCACACTTTCAGCTGTGGTTTAATGAAGTTTTTACTCAACAATATCACCATACGAAATATGAATAAAAGTGTAGATTTTAGTCGCGTAGCTGATCTAGTAACCGTGTAGAGAGCTGTGGAGACACAACTTGAGAAGAGACAATGGTTCTGTGAAGTCGGTCTACAGATATTCCAACTCTGAGTCTACTGATAAAAAGATTTCTACTCCTATTTATGGGAAGCATGAATTAATGAAAGAAATGTTAAAAAATCCTCATATACACCATGTTCATGAATAAAACAACTCCCTCACTTCGAACTCTCTGCCTCTTGAGCAAGTCTATGTGTAGCCAATTGTTGCAAATGAAGAGTGGGATTTTCAGTTGTATGTACTCAACAGAGACGTCAAATTCGCGCTGTCAGTGGTATTTAACCTAGCACCTCAGTAAGGTGCTAATGTGCACCTGAATATTCATTATTCTTGCTAGTTTAGCAGTTAGATACATTAATATTGAGTAGTTTTTCTTTTGTTAGTTAGTGTTGTTGGGTGCAAGAACAGCATCTCGTGAATCTCTCATTGGAACGAGGAATGTCATTCACCTTATCTGGCAATGATAACCAAATCATGAATGATTATCTCAGAAAAATCACAGTGAAATATTATCTAGATGAATATCAGTTTAACATCTCAGAGAGGAGGCTGGGTGTAGCAGTCAGTAGAAGAGAGGATAAATAGAAAAAATGAGCGTGACCAATTGTGAATCACAGGACATTCAAGTGGGACAGTGGAGCAAACGCGAGTGTTCGAGCAAATAATTTAGAGGCTTTGATTGCATTGTTTATACATATAAAATTCAATTTTGTGTAAAATTATTACTGAAAATTGTGTACGTTAACTTATTTTTTATTGCGTGTAATGACAATGAAATTAATAGTGTGCAAATTGTGACTATGACACTCATCCACGAGTATTCACTTCTTCAGCATAGCATAATGTTTCACACAACTCTACATTTTTACTAATATTTACTAGTTTCTTCAAGAGGGACAACACTACGACTTTATTTTTCGTTTAATTAATGGAACTAAATTTCCTAACCCCTGCTGCCATCATTAGAAATTTTCGAGTGTGTCCGATGAACTCGGGATTTCCAGATTCTTATTCACTGATACTTCAGTTGAACCAAACCAACCAGTGTGACCTCCCAACGGAGCGTTGACGGCCCTCTTGATATTTACAAGCACTGGCCAGCTCACAACCGAGGCCAAACGCCTAAATGCAAGAATAACATTAAAATCTCGAAAGTAGTCATTGTTCCATGACGACGAATTATTCAAAACATGGACAACTTGCTATAGTATTTTCATTGCAGAAATTGTTGGTAGATATTTCCGAGTATTCCTTCCCTTACAGTAGGGTTTTTTTACACGACGTGAGGTTAATGTACACGCAGGAAGCAGGTTCCTAGCCCCCTCGCCCCCGATCCCGTCTACTAGTGCTGAGCCAGTATTAGAATACTGTATTTTTAGTAGTGCTGTAGCATTAATTTTCTTATCAACAACAACACATTTTGTGTCTTCATTTGTTGACTATACAATGCTTTTCATTCGGGTTCGTCTCTGCGCTCGGAAAGAAATGATCAAACGGTAAGTAAACTTTCGATGGAAAGTAAAAGATTTCCGACAGTAAATTTCTGTGCTAGTGAAAACATTGTCGGGGATCGATAAGCTAGCGCTTCCTAGAATTTTTTCAGGTTGAATGCTTTGCAATGAATTAAGACTCCGCAGGCTTTCCATCACCAGACGATGTAGCTTAGTCTATTTCGTCGCTTCTCCGCTCAAGTTCACTTGTTCATTAAATTTACATTCCTAAATGACTTAGAATCGTTCGAAAAATTTTATTCGCATTATAATTTCGTGCGTTGTAGTAAAAAAAATCATGTGCAGCTTGCTGTAGATCATTCAGTATTAATAAAAAATGTCACGTAATGGCACTGTTTTTTATCTTTTTGAACTCATGAAATGCACAGGAAAACAGTTAGAAGAACTTGGCAAAGGAAAAGTTGTAAGTCAAAGATTAGCAATTTTAATTTTAATTTTTTTTAATTTTAGAATTTTTTAATCTTTTGTAAGTCAAAGATTAGCAATTTTAATCTTATTTTTCCCATTCACTTCACTGAAGCTACATAAGCACACTTTTGTTTTGGCGAGCCACTTCTATGGCTTGGAAATGTCTAAAAACGCCACAGTAGCTTGTGTTGTAACACAAGCCGACGAGTACCATGGTAATTATGTATAGCGGTCGCTATTTATGAGTGTTCCCTTCTCCACAGAAGTAAACATGACCGCCGATTCGAATTTCGCTTCTCTGGGCTAGAGCTTCTAGAATTTCCGAGTCCCAAACCACCATAATCGTAAGCAAGAGGCTCCAGGTACTGTTGCGTTGTAGCGAATGCTACCGTTGACCACGCATCACGATTTCAACCCACAGTTTTTCCACGAGTCAGTGATCAACTCCCGTGCCGAGCAAGTGATCTATAAGCCGGGTCGTCCTCGCCTCACGTGCTGCAGGATGCATACAAGGCACAACACCGATCAATATGCCACTATTCAGCGAAGCTTCGTGCTTCCAGGAATCAATCAATGCGCTAACAATTAAATGATTGATCATGTCTCGCGTCATTACGGGTATTGAACAGTTAGTGGCAAGCGTAATTTTCCTTGTCCGTTTCTAAAGCAGATTTAAAGCCGACACGAGGCTGATTTACGCACGCGAGCAGTAACTGTATCTGAATAAATTTTTTACGCTTGCTAGCACACTACACTTGGAGTTCATGATAAATATTCGCAACTAATTATAAGACTAAATTTTCCAAGTTTTCGATAAGAAAACTCGTAAAGACTATCTGTTCACCAAGGAAAATGTGCATCTATTGAGAAATGATACAAACAAAAATTCACATTTTTGACTTAATATAATTTGTATCGAGAGGTATTCGTGCTAACGAGGTTTCTGGTCACAATGGCTGCGCTGACCAACCTATCGCAGCTCAGTTTTCCTATACTGCAGACGTCGATAAGCTTTTGTTGGAGGACAATTTTTCTTGTCCCTTAGAGTAGTGAACGCAGGAGAAAAGACCTGATTTGCTTGAGTGAAAGAAGAGCAAGCACCTCTCACGCTTACCAGGGGTAAGTCGATAGACGAGAAACAATTAATTTACGATAGATGTAATAGTACTTGGCAACTCGAAATTATGAATAAGAATATGAGTAAACTTCCAGGAATATAGACGTAGTTTTATATTTACCAAATCTACCAAGAAATATTCATTTGCTATGTCTCTCAGCTTGTTGTACAACGTCTTGGTGAAATTTTAAGCAGTTTACCCAGTATTACCTAGACTCCTGTACATGTGCATGTGCCGCCGAAAGTCATCGTCAAAACTTCAGAAAATAGTGTTCACATCATTATGTCAGGCATGAAATCACTTCCGACCGTACGCTGGCTTGACAAGTTTTGTCGTTATAAAGTTACAAGAATTCGAGGAGGGTTGTCGGGTGTGGCTCCACCAGCCAAGTTTTGTAGCTTTGTGTTCAAGTCGATGAGCAAATTTCACAAAATTTGGGTGTTTAATTTGGTACGAAAGTGAACTGGGATTCTGGTTAACAATTCTTGCACGTTTACTCAATTGTTAACTACTTTTCAAAGTTCTCTTCGTGGAAATAAATGTATGAATCTGTCGCTACTGTGCATACAATGCAGAGACTATCTTTGAAAAGAATTGCAGAAAGAATTTTATTTTTTAGTAGGGGAAATTAAAGAATTATTTACCTATGGTCGTCTAACACCTACTTATGATGTATTTTCGATTTATCTTCTGAAAGGAAGCACTGTAAAAAGAATTCTGTAAATAGAAAGGTTCCTGTATTTTAGCTACTAGATTGAGAAGCAAAGTCAATATGATAACTCGAATAATTGATTTTTCATGAATATAACAGAAATATACCGGCACCTAGAAACGTGATTTGTTACAGGCTTATCTTGTTCTAAAATGGTCTGTAATTAACAACTTACTGAACTGAATAACTGAGGTTTTGGTTTTCGCTGGCACGAACTGAAATTTTTATTTGTCGGATGCCTACTCACATGTTTCAACCACTTTTGAAACGTTCGAATTTGTTTTTTCTGTAGAATACGACGATGAATGGTTATATTAAATAAATGATATTAGAAGCTCATCAAAGTGTAAAGCATTGTGTAAATTCAAAAAACTTCTTTCCCAATATAAGTTTATTCTTTCGCGTACTTTGATGCAAAAGACTCGGATATCTGATTGAGTAACACCAGAGGCCATGTCATGTCATCTGAATCCTAGCGTTCTAAAGCTGGCTCAGTTATAGTCAGGACGGCCGGGGAAAGGACGCTTGTAACCCGTTCTTGAGGAAGACACCAGCTTCTTATAAAAATATTATCTTTCTTTTTGAGGGGGTAATGTGCAAAGTATTCTACTTCCTTACTTTATAGTGAATACTTTTTCATGCCAAGATTTTGTCGTACAAAAGTTGGAACCCTCCTTGGAACACGATGCAACAATTTGCAACAGCAGCCACACTGGCCCAAGCATCTCGAATATATTACATGTCAGCTCAATGAGAAGCTTGAGATATGTTTGGAACACATGTCAATGTCATGACACATGACATTGAGCCACGGTTTATTGCTTATTGCAAATAAACTTGAATATATTTACATATACATACATGAGTCCACGAGCTGGACTGCTCTGTTTACAGCAGTGAAACTGACTCCAAAAAAAATCTTTCAATGTCTTGTCTTAGATTCACTGTACATAAGCTATTTCAGAAAAAATATTTCTAACACTTATGAATGGCATATAATTTTGAATAGCAGATTCTGGCTGAGAGTCTCGAGTGTCAAAGATGTTCTCGACTCCGCAGCACTTCAGCTCACTCACAGAAGAAGATCTTCATAGTTCTATTTCTAATGAAGATTTGACGATTCCTCGGTGGTGTATGTAAAGTGAGGATTTTTAGTTTTGCAATGTCTGTTTAGTTTATAAAATCCTCCAAATCGTACTTTCCCGTAGAGAGTATATAGTCGCTTGCACTTCGGAACAAGTTACTCTTAAGTCAGTCACATGCGTGTGACGAAAATATTCCAGTTCTTGGTGGCGAATTTCCTTTTTTATATGCACTGTAGTTCAGGCACTGAGCTCGAAATCTTTAGCGTAATGCATTATTTTACTAGCAGGAATAACTTGCATAAAAGTCTGTCAATTTAACGCTTCAGACATTAGACAGGCGTCAACAGACTGTGACTGTGTCTTGAACTCAGCGTGATTCCAGGCAATCAGCAGACACCTCCTTTAGACGCACGCTCGTTAAAAATGATGCAGCTCTCAAAGTTTTGAAGATGCATCGCCCAAACTTGGATTGGCGTGATTTGCGATCAGTAAAGTTAGAGAAAGTTGGACTGAATTTTACTGTAGGGAAACGATTTATGCTCTTCCCTGGTCTTTGAGCAGCCCCAGTTTTGACGTTTTCGAGGGATTTTGAAATTAGCAATCATATGAAAAGACATGTTTTTCAAATTTATTAGATGCTCTTTATTGAGTTTACAGGTTAGGTTGTCCAAGATTCCCATAATTGAAGCAATTGTGCTTCGATTCAGTAATTTTGTAACTTAATGTAAAATAGCATTATCCATACAATAACGTTATCGATAAAAGTTACTCACTCTGACGAAGGAACTATTATTTATTTATTTTTAGACGCGTCGAATGTTTTTATTGACCTTGTTTTGTAATTGATTTTAGCCGAACCATTTTCCATTTCACTATAATGTCCTCTATTTTTTGCATCATATGATAGCGTGACCTTGTAGCTGCATATTATTTTAAGTGTCACTTCAATAAATTTTATTGCTTTTCATGCAGTAGAGAAGACTGATCTTCTAGTCCTATTCGTCGTGCATACGCGTCCTGTTATCGCTGCATTATCGACGGTACGCCCTTTGCTATTGTCAACTGACTTCTAATATCTCATAGCCACCCAATGTTGATGCAAGTGTCAACCAAGCATGACTAAAACAATATATGGATCCCCACCATTAAAGCTTTATCCAGTCATCTGTCGTCACTCATGGCGGCCACAGCTCGACGGAAACAATGCATTGCCTTCTCCTATTTCATTTTAGACTAGTCTAAAAACAAAAGGTTGTTAAAAACCCGTAATCATAACCAGATTAAATCTGTGCGTTTGATTTAATAAGTCGACTTCAAATACAACCTTGACTTGCGCACGCTCCAGAACCTCCGATCGGACAATGGTGTCCGAGGGCGTGAGCCGCCAATAAATCAACGAATTAGGCAAGAAAATGAGCCTGGTTCACACACCTTTCTATCAGCGTTGTGCTCTAAATGCTTTTCTAAAAAGCTACTAAAATATAAATGGAAACACCTACCCACCCTACAGATCACTGTGATACGATTTTAAATTTGTGTATTGAATGACTCGCACCCATGAAGTTGTCCCTGGAGTTTGTGAAACTAAAACGGAATGCAAGCCATGCCTGCGGCTGTTTGCATTGTGGCTTCATACTGTTGTATTGGTTGTTATTTTTTGTAGTAAAAACAAGTCTTTCGTCTTTGCCAGCAGTGCCACGAGGAAGGGGCCCATAGCTGACATAGTACATATTAAAAGAAGTTTTAACTTCTTGACTAGTGTCCTAACAAATACGTGATGAAATATGAATAATGATAGATTGTCATATTCTTGAGCAATCCCATTAAATTTCTGACTAGCACTGAAACTATTTTGTTTCGTAATGTTAAGACAATAATAACTTAATGTTGGGATATTGAATGCTATTCATCGTATTATCTCACATCGTACCTCACTAGTTCTGAAGTATGTTCAAGAGATGCTGATCATTGTTTTAGTCATAAACTGCATTCACAGTTCCAGCTCTGAAGCAGCTGAAGGACTATGACAAGAAGAGGTTAATTGATTTGAGTGCTTGAGGACTCGAACTAATGAATCTAATCCTATCGTAGATTAACTGCCATTTCAGAGCATTGAAACTGTAAGTGCAGTTAATCTGGATTCCATGAGTTCGACCTATGAGGAAAAGAAACAATGCTTTGGTTAGTTATAAAACCAATCTGAAGCAGCATAATGTATAAAGTTACAGCATAGAGTTGCAGCATAAAGTTGCAATGTAAAGTTACAGTGTGAAGTTACTGTATAAAGTTACAGGAATTACGGGCTAGAATTTCTGGTATATAACACTTGAGATGTAAAGGAAAGTATTATTTTTCCATCACAAATCCTTCGTTTTCTCTTGAGTAAAACTAGTCATGTTGAAGAAATTAGAAAAGACAAACAAATAATGAGCACCCATTTATTCCAAAATAAGTTAGTAATCATCCTGATGAAGGAGTAACTCGAAACTACTTGTTGAGAAAATTGAGACCTACGATCAAGTAAAGAGAGCATGTTCTAAAATAGCAATCCAACAGATGGACGAATAACTTTAAATCATTCGCACAAAAATGAATAAAATTTTACTGAAGGCCTCTCATTCACGTGTAATTTAAGCCAGCTCAGCGCATAAATACAAGCATCGTTGTACTTTGAGCATATGAACAGTTCAAAATACACTAGAACATTCCAAATAAAATAGCGTGTGCAGTTTAAACAGAACATAACTTTACAGTAATATAAGAGAACGTATGGCTGCATCGACGCATGCAGCGATAGAAATATAAAGGGTTCATACCTTTTAAAGTATGGCGAGTTAACGTCGAATGAGATACGTGATCAAATGATTCGTCAGTTTCTCCCACGGTGGTTGTGCGCTTTTTTATAATATTACTGTTAAAAATCATAACAAGAGTGGACCATCGGACAGGACGTGATGTCTCTCATGGTTTCGATCCAGCCGGTGAAAATTGAGGCAGGTTTGATGTCTTACTTCTAAATTTAATATGACTCCAACATGCTAAAGAAACGAGACCGTTGTTCGTATTAATGAACCTATGCTGCAAGTATAATGTGAAGGAAAAGATTTCAGAGAGTTGACAGCTGAAGAGTCAATAATATGCTTATTTCACGCATTAAAATATATGTCAGTATTTGCTTTTCCATCTCGAACTGCAAAAATAATTTTTTCAGTAATTCAGTACAGGTAAGAACACAATCGAAGCAGCACTTGACACAGCGCTCCATATACACACTGACCCACCGAGGCGGCACAATGCTCACGCTCTACCCGTACGTCTGAAGCCCAAGACGGCAAGCGTGTTTTATAACCGTCTGCTGTCATCAACATAGCCATAAAATTGGAAGAAAACATGCAATAAATACTGATAATTGCCGCAAAAACTTATGATGGGTGAGGGTAGGACACGGCCGATGACGTGGCCGCGTTGCTGGACAGTCATTGTGTTCTGAGCATCGTGATGGCATGAGAGACACAACGGACACTGGCCAAATGAGTCAATAATTGCAGCAGTGATGCTCATTAATCCCATAGAGCTCAAAGTTAGTCTTATTTTATATCATGCTGGTGTTTCTTTGGGGTAATATGATATTATGTCATATAATTTTGCTAGAATCAGAGCATTTTACACGAATGCGTATTGGCAAACTTTTTCCAAAAAAAGTTATTATTACAAGTTACTGATACATTATAGTATCCACAACGAGTCAGGTTTAACAGATTTATGGTGGATTATTCATATTCATTCTAATAAAGATTTTACTCTTGTTCTCGACCTAAAGCGAAACATTGCTATTTGATTGACGATATTACAGTTGTGTCTCGGTAGCTGCCGAGCCCGAACTTCTGCTTCCTAAATATCGAGAACAAGGGGCGGTGCTAAATCAAGTCACAGAAGTCATTACCCGCGTACGAGCGCTGAAAAACGCTCATGCTCAAAGCCGGAGAATCTAAAAACAGATCGAAGAGAAGCATTGAGGATCTCCCTCGGATCTGAATTATACCGAAACTGTGAGCGCGAAGCCATCAATTAAAGAGTCGTACAATAAACTACGGATGACAGTGACTTCCGCTACCGAATCGATACGCTCACCAAAAAATCGTCACTCAGTCAGTCTCCATCGAAGTTGACTACAACGGGCGACATATTCTGAACCATGAAATCATATTTACTGAGTACTTAGCGTCAAGCTTAATTTTTGATTAAAGGGTGTTTTGTTGAAACTATTGAACACCTTTTGTTTAAAACACAATGTTTTTTCTCTCCAATGCAAACTTTTGCGGACACTGGAACGACACGAATTGCTTTTTGCATTCAGTAAACCGCAAAAAATGTGACAATATGATGTCAGTTATAAGATTTTTTTAATCCCAAACAATTTGCTGAAGTAACTTAAATGTGCGACTAAGATTCTTGAAAATATCAGTTCAAATTTTTGGATGAAATGAATCAATGGCTAATCGTAATTTGAGACACTGTCGTTTCTGATGAAAATTCAGTATTCACAACGAAAAAAAACACACACCCGTCTGTGAACTTGATTGACGTATAAAGTTATCATTTAAACGATATTGACACACATAAGATTTGAAAACGAAGCTTTCACTTTTAACCTCTAGTGCTTCAAATCGCTTATAATTACCTCCTACTCCTTAATTTTTAATTAGATTGCATGAAGGAATAGGTCGGTGAATAAGGTTATTATGATAACAATGTTCGTAAATATATTTATTTGTGGCGCGCTGACCATGGCAGGACTGCGCGGACGCAGTAAAGCAGTTTACGACTCTGACTGGCCACCCATTACACTCGCCCATGACGACTATAAAACTCCATAGATTATAGCACATGGCAACGAAATTCATAATAATAGGCTCAGTCGGTCAGGACGTAGTTGCTCAAAACGGAGGCCAAAGGACAGTGTCTATAGAAAAAAATTAAATTTTTGATAGCTGCCACGTTCATCAGAAGCAGAAAATTATTTAGAATTCACGTTTTAGAGCACACAATGAAGAGAAAAAGTGACAACGAAATTTAGTTTGAAAATAGGTTTTATTGCACAATAATCGACTATCAATCAACGGAAAATATGTAAGTGTGTGAGTTTATTATTTGACAGCCAAGGTACATACTGAATGTCGTTACTTGGCACTTTGATAAAATATCGTGATTGTGTATCAATTTCCTAAACAGCTTGAACTGTAAAAAATAAATAGTATGGAATAAATATTCGTTAACATACTGAGAACTCTTCCATTTAGAGGTTCTTCTATACCAAATCACCCCTTGATTAAAATCAAGTCGTTTTCTCGGCATGTCTTCAATTGTTGAGTCTGGACGTACATGACCAGCTTATCTGGATATGTCAAGCGGGAGACAAACAATTTATTCAACAGTATTTTTGGATTTAAATTTTTACTCAACAATTACAAGGAAGAAGAAAAAAGTTTAGTTTTGTTTATCGATGTAATCGATTGTTGTAGTCAAAGTTTGCACGAAGGTTGTACAAAATTTCATTAGTTTTATGAATTCAAAGTTTGAAACTGTCTGATTTGAAAACTATAAGATCTTACGAAATGGACAGTTTGAAAAATTGACATCGTTTTTCAGTACCTAAATGAAACATTCATTTTTTTATGACGTAAGTATTTTTACTTACACATTGTTGAACGATTTCAGAGTTTAAAATGGGTTGCATTTGAAAACGTGAACTGCATAATTTAAGCATAAAAATACCTTTGAAGTGGTTCCAGGAAGCATGCATTGCATTGAAGCCATTACGTGCTTCGGAGCATAGGCCGTTTCCTGCCCAACGCACACAAAAAGAAGCTCTTAAAAAAATAAGATGAGTACTGTTTTGAAGAAAATATCAAACAAGAAATGAGTTGGACTACAAAGCCATGACATCACAATGTTATTTAAATTTACCAGATAAACAATTTTCTAGCATTTTTATTGGAGTACATTGCCACAGCTTTGCTATTTATAGTTTTGAAATCATTCTAACTGACAGACTATTGATCTCTTTGGACATGCATGACATTAGTACAGAACATGACAGAAGCAACACAAGGCTACAGCCTCAAAGAAAGTTATTGAATTTAATAGGGAGTAGAGAACTCGTACAAACGCATTCGATTTCCTGCAGATTTCATCCAAAAACAGAGTGACACAATGTCGGTTGGTTAAGAACTGCAGCTTGGTTCTTGCCAAACGACATTGGAAGTATTAAACTTAGAAATAAAGAACAAACTACTATGAATTTTGACTAACGTTGTCATGAAGAGTATTTACTCATGACAGTTTACAGTAAGTATATGAATTTATTCCAAACTACGACCGAATGGTTTTCAAAACAGAGAAATTAGGCTGCATTCACAAATCAGCGTCTATGCTGTAGTGAAGCCAATCCCGGCAATGCTGTGCAGTAGCTTAAACAAAATTGGGTGCTCCCTCTAAATTGAATATAGCCTCGTTGTCATATTTTCGAATCAGCAACTCTCTAGGGACCTGGGCGCCACTCTGTGTTATGTATTGCCCGTCGCTAGTGTTCTCTCGACTGCAAATAGCATTGGAAAATCTGATAGAGAGGACTGATGAGTTCAGTCGGCACTGTTGACACCAACGAGGGTGACTACGAGGCCTTTGTTTGTCATGTTCAGACATCAAATAACTTGGAATATAACATTAGCTTCATGTGACCTAATAGACGGCACAAAAGAACAATATAAAATCTTGCACTTGAATTTGATTTCTTCCACACTTGGTTGACTTGCTCCAGAGTATCTTAGTAAATATATGAAGAGGAATTGTTTGGTATTTATAGGTTATCATAATTAATAGACATCATTTCTTATTTTAATTAGGTGAGGAACAGGTTAGGATCGTAAATTCAGATCTACAGGCTTTATAAACTTTTAATTCAGTGAAAGGTATCTAACTCTTTTACCATACGCTAAAGTGACATTATGAGGACCTTTTATAAAAGTTCGTGCAAATGAAAATTTCAAAATTGTTTGTAGCGTAGAATGTATTATTAAATTTAAACCTTATGATGTTATTGCTGCATGGTAATAAAATTCAGAATTTTTGTTGGGAAAGTGTAGAGGAATGTTTTAGACACGTGTCAGAATGAGTAAAATGCATGGAAATGAATCTGCAGTCAATGTTGAAATCGACCAGGTGGCCGTCCGACTGCAGTGCTGATAGGCCGCTCGGTGCTGCACTTGACATCTCTTAAGATTGGTCTGTGCCTCCGGAATATTGAAATGGATCATGAATTTGTGTTTAGGATCGAATAGCAGCGCATGTCACCACACTAGGAATGAGAGAAACTTGTGTACCTTAATTCAGATAGGTAACATAATCCTACCAAATCACCGAAAGATATGTTCGTTTGTTGAATATTCATTAAGTTTTCCGAATGTACGATCATCTTGCAGGGGCCGGGAAAGTTTATGTCAAACATTGACTAAAATACAGCAGATATTAAGGTGATGCGTTAATGATTATCGAAAGTGAATAATAGAATTATTATATATGAAAAACATTATCACTACGGGAAAGTATTTTAATCTCTGCAGCTTAGAGATTTTTTAAACACTGCTTAATCAAGACAAGGCTCATGTGCTCTAGTCTAACCAGTCTTATGAGTAAATTCTCTATCCCTGGAATTTGAGTGTACATCTCAGATCTCATTTTTTCTACAACGTCACTTGGGCGAAGAAGAAATTAATCAAGAGCTTGGGTGGCCTCGGTCCAGCTTTCAATTGGGCTTTATTCGGCGCAAGTCGACGTCAATGTTGAGCAGTGTTCAAGTCGCAATTTTGTACGGTTTGGCGCCAACATATGGACCCTATTTCTCAGTGTCCACTCTGATAGGGACATATTACTGCCTGAATATCCACCCCTCTTCTCTTTCTCCTTTTTTTGAGGCAAAAAGTCAGACTGCGAAGCCTAGATTGCCCTTCGAATAATTTTTAATGCTAAAGAAAAAATGAATCAATAAGTGTATCAATAATAATAACTTATTACAGTATGTATTTATCTCAATAGTATTATCGTGTAGATAAATGATAGAATTTAAGTATTATTGGCTTATTAGGTTCCAAAATTTTGTAAGAGTAGCTTGAGAGATTTTAGGGATTACGAGTGGTATTGTTAGTGGCGAATAAATGTTTCAATGTGTATTTTCAACGAATTATATTTACATGTTAACAGAATTATGAAAGTAAGTAGCTTCTGTTTATGAAAATAAGGGCGCACAAAGCAATATTAGGGTTTGTATACACAGCTAATGGTGGGATGTAGTCACATATAAATAAAAAATATACTTTGAGTGCCAGCTTGTTGGTTCATTTCCGTACTGATTAATTGTTTCAACCGTCGTAACATTACTCACAAGACAATAACAAACTGATGCGTAAACAAATTGGAAATGGGCAAATAGCTCTTTAACTCGCAGTAAGAGTTGTAACCAGTGTAAGGTTTTCACACTTTGTTCTGTTTTACTGACTGTAAGTATCTAAGCGCGCTGCTGAAGAGCGGAATGGTCATTCAGTTGGAGAGAATTTGCCAACATTACTGGTAAGTGCACATGTCTTCTAAGGAACGTTTTTTCTTCACTGTCACTGCTGTTATTCAGTCGTGTACAAATGTTCTCAACGGAGGTGGTCCTTTTCATTCTCTCCTTAATTTTATCCGGTCTAAGACCTTTTTATTCATCCGTATCATATGATCTGCCATGACAAAGAAGTTCGATTTGTCAGAGTTATCAGCCCAGAGGCACTCAAATGCACAATGATGAGCTCTGTTTGACGATCTACTTCTGTTTTGCATCTCTTTCACATGTCGACTAGATAAATTGTTCGGCTCCCTTACGCTGAATCACCTCAGATATACATTCGCGTGGCACTCGTCGTGCTTGGTAAAGCTGCTAGCAGCGATAGGCATCTAATATTCCTTCATCGGCCTTGCCTATTTGCCTTCAGCTGTCCGGCACTTCGACTACTGGAAGGTTGTGGTTCAAGGCAATCAGAGGCAGTGTTATTTGAACAGCTTTAAATTGTCGTGGATTAATTTGAGTTTTGTTAGAACGTTTATGAATGCCATGTAGACGTGCAGTGACACCCATGTACCATATCAGCTATGATTTATGATTATTCAGTATGAACTATCACAGAAGAAAATGATTTCAGGACTAACAACCTAGTCAAAAACTTTCAAATTGAAACTATGAATGTTTTTTTCACTCCAACGTGTCCAAATTCTAGTTTCAAATTCCAGCACCACTGGAGGGAGCACAAAACCGAAAGAGTGTTCAGGTTTACGTTTCCAACTGAATACATGAGAGAACACCTCAGCTGTCGGCAATTAGCGGCTTTCCAAATGTTTGCCAACGATGAAGATGAGCTTTGGTTCGATGGCAGGAGCTAAAAAAAGCTTCTTGTTTGTACATGATCAACGGAAAGAAGGCTCAATTCTGTATTAACAAATTGATACCGAAACTGAGTTGACTGTTGCAAAGAAGTCTACATCCAGTAAAAGTTTTTGCTCGAAAACTTTTTTAAAGCAAGAAATAAATAAACTATACCTATCGTTTAGAAGTCTAGATGGAAGAAAATTGAAATTCTAGTTCAAACATCAAATTCTGAAGGCTGTAGTGCGGTCAGAGAGTGAAAGAATAAAACTTAGTGGGTACAAACAGAACGTATACGAATATGGCCTCCACGTAAAATGTATTTTTACTTTACTATCAGCTAAAAGTTATGGGTTCATACAATATTCTGTAAAGAATACATTTTTAGTGCAAGGTTCTGTAGTCTAACTGTTCGAAGTATAATTGATCTAAATCCTAGCAGAGCTCTCCAATGAATTCTTTTTTTGACAAAAGTCAACTTTGAAAAAGCGAATTTAAAAGTACAAATACGTTAATTAGGACAGCAGTCATTACAGACGAAGGAATTAGCAAAGTAGAGGGAGGTATTGCCTACTTTTGTTCTGATCAAGACTCTCAGCAATACCTACAGTAACTGTTGACTTATTCGATAATTTCTTTTAATTGTTGGACTTGCAAGTCAGTTCGGAGTCATATAAATGATAATGAGTTGATTAGAGAACTGTTAGGTCTGTGTCGTAGGAGCTTCTTCATTAACACGGAGTCTCTGTCTAGTCGAAGCAGTGGACTTGGAAGAGTTTGAAAAATTAACCTTGAAATGTTAGCGTTTAAAAGGAAAACCTGTAAAATCAGAGCTTTTGATATATCATAATTTATTCACTGAATAAATTCATTGCATTATTTTTAGATCGAACAGACAGGTGTGAATTTAATTTTTCCTAAAAAGATTAGGTTATGCACAATATTAATAAATTGTACAATAAATTAGGTGTCAGTCAAATTAGGTGAAAAAATCAATCAAACGAATTAATATCATCATGCTGATTATTATTATTATCGTATCATATACCATAACTAAAAACCAAACATAAAGTTTGATATATCAAAGCAAATACTTAAGATATGATTGAAAATGAAGCAACTTTATTTAAGGCCTGTAATGTTTTGAGATGAACGATTTTGTAGGTCATTTGAAGTAGTTCATTTTTGCAATTGACGAGTTTTGAATTCTTTCCTCCGTTAAACACTTTCTTCTAAGAATTTTTCCCCTTGATATTTTATATCCTGAACTTGAAGTTTTCCACACATATGCTATAGAGAAAGATTATATGACCGCGTTACAAGATAGGCGTCATAAACGCTTGTTATAATAATGGCTTTTTTCCTACACACAGCGCACACAAATTTTTCTGATCTAGGCAAATTATTATTTGCGTTATTAGTTTGAAAATGTAATGTAAAAACATGTTTTTTGAGTATAAAAGTGTGAACTTTGATCATATCTCAAAGTAATTATTATATATATAAATCCTTTATTTTTAGTCAAATATATTCAGTAAAAAAGTATTTGGTTGCTTTTACATTTTGTTTTACTTATTTAGGTTTGTTCATGTACATTGTACCCCAAATGCTGAAATTTTGGTATTTTCAGTCTGCTGATAATCAAATAATGTTGAAAATTTCAAGTAATTTGATTTTAAACACGAATTTTTTTTTTGCAGCGACCTATGGTGAATAAAACAATAACCCCGACTGGCAGTCTGATATTACGGGGTCGAACCCTTCTACGGGCTGAACTACGGTCTCTATTCTTGAATGTCTGATAGTAGCAGCGAATTGTTGATGTATTTCTAGGCATTGAATTGAACTGAACAGTAATTTCTTCAGGCAGTAACATATCCACTTCAAAAACGACTATTCTTTTGTAGGTGAGAATAATATCACTCAGTATTATTTTTTATATGTTTTACACGGTGTCCTAAAATTCTTCATGTCTATAAAAAAAAATTTCTGGTTGTTATATCATGCAAAAAGGTACTTTGAAATCCGCCGTTTCCTATGTATATTTTGAGTGAAAAAACTGTCTGATCAAATTCCACGTACTATTGGGAATGGCTTTGGGTAAAATACAATATTTTCGCACTCTTTGATTTCGTATGAGTATATTTCATGGGAACCTGCTTTGCATGTAATGTTAAAGTGGAGGATGTGGAGAAGCCAATTATTTACCTCAAAATTAGATGCTTCATTGATTTAGGTATTCATTTTTGTGCTAAAATAAATGCTCCCTCGATGGAAAGTTTCTGTTCAATTGCAGATCATATTTCAGCACATCATGGTTATGACAACAGGAAATAATGTACAACTTCATTTTATTATGAACAACTGAACAGGTACGTATCATTAAACATTTGCTGCGCTCACTGAAGCTGCGATGTTTAGCATTTCAATGAACAGAATAAATTACATAGTAGTATTGATAATTTGTTGTGCGGTTTTCCTGCTGTTGCAGACTTTCGAGAGACAGAAGAAATGATTAATTCAATTGACCTTTTCCCACATTTTAAGTTCAGTTTAGCACTCAGAGTGCCGGTGCGTCTCAGTTTAAATAGTGCACTCTTGTTCTCAAATTTATTGTGTCGAAACACTGCAAATATTAAGTAAAATCAATCCTTCAATATCAACACATGTTTTTTCCTAATGGTTGTACTCTAGGCAGAGCCAGCCTATGATTTCTAGAAACGGAGAACCCAACCTAACTTGGAAGACATCATGCAAAAAATTTACCAATAAATTCAGGAGGTGGTGCATAAATGAGAGCATTCTTTGCAAGTAAGATTGCCCTTTGAGTCAATGTGACTTAATTCAGTCGTGTTTATGGCTCGTAAAGATAGCATGGATTGGAACCCTTCCAAAGCTCCCGGCATCCCTAATTGACCAGAATCAGCTATTCGTCTTAGTTAATTTTTTTTTCAATGAATATTATCCTGTATTGCGAAAAAATATTCATGAAAATACAGACAGTTTCACTTTTCTTTAATCAATTGATGTGCATGATTGCATGATTTTCAGATAAATTTTAAAGTAATAGTTTTTCTCACTAAATAATCAAAGCCAGTACACAGGAGTATGTCCTCATATTTAAGGTTCAGTGTTTCTTGAGTTTGTTTGGTGTACATCAATCAAATGTTGTGAGTTCGAAGTCCAAATTATGTAACGTAGCAGGAAAAATTAGAACAATAGCTTCTAACAACTATTTCCTCATTCGCCTGGGTTAGTAGTATTGTTCATGACAGTAATAGTCGTAGCATCACAAACACAATAGTAACAACAACAGTCGTAGCATCGCACATGTTCAAGTATGAATGCTTCACAGTTGCAACGGTATTTGGCACAGAAATGAACAGTTTATGGAGCGTTCAAATTTATTTCCCATGTTTAATTTTTAAATTAAGTGTGAAAGTCCTTGAAAAGCTGAACAGCGTATTGAAACGCATCTGTAAATTATATTTCATGAGCTTGTTCATATCGTAGAGTACATCGAGTGTCATTCTGTATCCCTGCTCAAGCGTATAGATTAAATTTATAGGTTTACATTATGTTAAACGATTCAAATTGCAAAAAAATGATTTTTAACAACTTTGAATAACATATGAGTCATTGTGCTAGCATACATTGAGGTGTAATTTTACTGACAACTTTTTTTTCGATGATTTTCTAATTGAACAGCTACTACAATTCGTCATAGAACCCAACGTCTTATCTGAATTACGAAACCGAAATGCCCCTCTGACAAAATTGCTGCTTTCACATGAAGGTTCATCTAACGGATAGACTCCCCTTCGAACTTGAACGTAACATCGAACGTACAACGTACTCGTATTTCGCACATATACATCAGGCAACGCGTCTCGTCTTCAGCCAGATCAGATGTTTTGGCGCGGCCCGACATCGGAGCTTTTGAACTTCGCTCAGCAGTTTACTCAAAGCGTCAACTCACCGATTACCCACTCGGCGATCAGACGTTAATGAGCTGTTTTTTACAGGGCTTGGTTAATTAAGCTGATCTTTCTGTGCCGAACTCAACAGCATTGATGAGTCTGTTTTTGGCGTTCGTGTATACCGCTGCTCAATAAAGATAAATTCTTTTCAAGAAAGACGTCATGCGGTAGAAAATTTTGACTCCTTGGTACACTATAATTATTGATGTAGAAACTCGCTTAGCTGATCAACATGTTACACTCTCGGAACAAAATACAAAACACATGATGAACTAAATATAGGTTGTATGTATTCGTATGTTAGAATTGACTCAGAGTATTATTGGCTCAGCAACGAGTTGTTGATCATTGGAAGTCGATCGATGAAAGATTTAGGAGGTAAATCTTGACCATGCATCCGTGCCTAATCTATTTCGGGCATGCACACTTGAATTTAGGAGCTATCATGAGCACTTCGCAGCTCATGTGATACATGGGTATAGTGGTACAGTATTGCTCTGCCTCGATCTGCAACTCATGACGAAGGGCAAATGATTGATTCCAATACGACAGCATTATGACATCAAAAACTTGTTATGTTCTTTACAGGAAGGAAGGTAAAATAAACGAAAAGTACCAGAGTATAAAAACAATCAGTTTGAATAAAACTCGGTTCGACTGATGATCAATTAAAATATGTATATATGAATTTTTTTACAATTTCGATGCTTCTGCAAATAAAAATGAATATGAGTGGGGTGGGGGCTCGTCGGGTAATGTTTCGTCACTCATGAAAAAATTTAAAGCATAAAATTAAGCCATCTTGAACAAGCATTTTCATAATTTCGTGCCTATAAAGTGAAGACATCAAGATCTCCCTCGCTCCAATAGCCAAGTTTGTAAGCCAGAGCCCGGCGCGTCGTCGATGGAGCGTAATAGCGCACGTTAGTTTCAGGATGTCCTGGCTCCCGTAGTCGAACAATAAACAACAAAGGACGTTCAGAAACACCTCGTCTATAGTTGTTGTACTCTTGGCTACACTATGTCGACTTGCTGATCAATAAATGTCAATTACAGTTGAACGCTGAAGGAAATATAGCTGTAGGCTCCGATAGAGAAACAGCTGCGAGATCTATTGCTTGCAATGAACTCCCGGTATAGAGGGCGAGTTACAAAGCTAAGCTTACGCGTTTAGTTTCTGTATGTTGACGTCAGTCGGATTGTGTTTTTTATTTTAATGTAATGCCCGTGTCTCTTGGACATGTTTTAGGCATGTTAGATGGTGCTGAAAAATGTCTTGGGACTAAAATTGCTAACAAAAATTTTTATATTTGTGAGTGTAGCTCGTTGTCAGACTGTAGAGTCTGAATTTGTGAAATTTAAGTTTAAAAATGTCACGAATTTGCTATTTTTTCTCTATAATACATGAAGTTAAAAAATGGACATATTATTCTTGAGCTTTTTACTCTAAATAGTTTCTCGCTTATGAGTAAATCTTGCCCATAACTGAATCCAAATGCTCTCCAGAACCGTCTTACACTGTTTTACAATCTCGACTCGAGAATGGCCTGTTTGCCCTCACTATCTATGGAAGTTTTCTGACTCTGCCTTATTTGCTGGGCTCGCTTTTAGCGAGCTATAAAGCACTAGACCTCCCACTTGGCTGACCGATCTGCGCGAAAATACAAAGGCAAAGGTGAGAAATAGTCTCCAAGCGTAGGACTCAATTGACTATGAGCACAAACGACGTAACGGATGGTTGAACGATACTGAGAGGTGTTCAGAATGAGAATTGCGTTGTACATTCGCACTTCGTGGCGAACTTTCTTGTCTTGAGGTTCCTTCGAAACTAAATAAAACTGTCTCGGAAAAATATATTTCTGAATTTCGTTTCCATTATGGCGCTATAATCTCATCGGTCAGGTCGGTACATTAATGACTATGGCAGGATAAGAATATATACCCAGGTACATCAGTTCGTGTGTGACGAGATGTTAAAGAGATACACTCGAACTTTCTCGAAGTGAATACCCTCTCACTATAACTGCGTTTGCAAGCACACAACTTTATTTGGAATTAAAGACTATCCATATCTCAGGGTCGACTCAGGGGCGTGGAGCATTGCCAGTTTTTTACTATCACACCTCTTCGAACTGGCGAGGATGACCTCACGTATGCCGGCTGACCCCGTACATCCAGTGCTTAGAACTATCACGATTCCATGAAGCAGAATGAACAAATTATGTGGTTCCTTCTAGTCATTATAGATAATCAAACTGCACTCGTCAATGAAGTGAATTGTAGAGTGAAGTTCCAAATATCTTTTCAACGCATCGATATTAATTCAAGCTGCAAAGTACAACAGCGGAGTAATTTTAACGGCGAAAGTAAGATTGGGTCTACTTCTAAACTTGTGAAGATCCAGCAATGAAAGCAGGATGCGAACAATCTAACGACTTTGCGTGATGAAGCTGAACCATCAATTGCTACTAAAAAACACCCGCTTCCTGAAGAATTACTGCAGATGGTGAGGTTATTAATAAAAATCTCGCCAAAATTGATGAAACCTTTCAAACAAATATGAATGTCTGAATTAAGTTGTCTTGGTATAGGAAAGACCTCAGTTCATATCTTACCTACTTGCAGGAAAACGAAAAATACCTAATTTCCCGAATTCCTAATTGTATGCTGGGTTGATACTAAATTTTACATCAAGTAATTTTCAAGTTTTCTGCGAGCTGAAAATGTACTGCTGACTTTCATTATTGGAAAGAGCACGAGCATTTCATAACGGAGTTCAGATGTCTGTGCGATTGATTGACCTTAAAATTAAAGCAAAAGAAACGCTTGCACTTAAAACGCTGCTTAGAGACAGAGCAAGTGGGACAATCCTATTGTTTCCTGATGAGCAGGAATTAGCGTAATATATGCATTGATTGCGATGAAGGCTAGGAGCAGCCGTGAGCACATATTCAGTCTAATTTAAATTTGTTCAGATGTCGAATAACAAACCTGATTGATCATGCAGATGTTAGTAATTTATAGCATATTTATAGTACGAGGACATAAGTATCATGTGAAAGGTGTCATTCTGAAGGTAGTTCAACAATGGAAGGCACAGCATCAGATAAAAAATTAAGGCATGAGTATTCATGAGTCAGTTCATAAAATTACTGAGAATTTTATTGCATAGTAGGGCTTCTAACACATCAATGTATAGATATCCCTTGCCTCGTGTAATTCCTTATTTACTGGGTCAATTATATACAATTCCTGAAATTTTTATGATTTCTATCATAATACAATTGATGTACTTGAACTCTTTACGCAGCGAATTAATTCCTGTAATTTCTGCAGTTGTTTCACAAGACCCTCAATTTACAATACGTGAAACTGCTATCAAAGAATATTTTCTTCATGAAATGGAGGTCCATTTGTTATCGTCAGACAAGTTCACGAATTATTATTTTTTTCCAGTCGTTCTTTAATCGTCGACGAGTTTCTCAAACAAACGAAGAATAAGCCTGAAAATATTTTAATAGCGCTAAATGTATTTGTAGATTTCCCATCAAGTTACAGCTATTCTTAAGTTTTTTAACCCTTTTTGATCATTGTTGCTGAATCAACAACACTTCAATGTTCAAACAGAGTTTTCAAGACTGAGCACATGCAGCTTTTGCAGACCTTATGACAAATAATACTAGAAAGATCTGAGGCAGACCAAAAATATCGCATTTATATGGATTGATCACCACGACAATTTTATCTCTGTACCAGAAGTAAAGTAATTTCTATAAATAAAATCAAACAAAAAACAAACATTTTTACGACATTTTATACATTGTTTTTGGTTCCATATTTATTGATAAATAAGAGAAATTGAGTTTTGTAGCAGTTAATGAGGAAGAGGTAAGAGCAAACGCGCATCATTAAGTCTAAAATAAGCGGGCCTTTAATTTAAATTGATCAGCCTACTTGTTTGGATGCAGAAAATTTGAAATAGAACACTTCGGATCCTTTTTTAACCATGTTCAGTTTTGTGAGCTTCTGTTGACAACAGCGTACAAAAATGGCCTCAAGAAATGTACCATAGAAACAAGAAAAAGATTAAAAGCGGCTTAGCAGCTATGGCTAGCATGTCAAATACAGGAAACGTCAATGAACAGCTAGGACCCCTATAAGCACTCCCTATATATTGGCTAGGCATTGTGAGCAAGGTGTGCTACCGACAAACAGATGAGGCACTAAAACTGACAATTGAACAGTGCCAGAGACCTGTGTTTATGTGCCTTCACCTGACACAAATTTATAAATACGTGTGCCATACAGGCTGGGGTGGCCCTAGCGTTCGGAGACGGGCATCCTTCAACATGGTCTCTAAGCAGCAAGAAACTACGAACTCAAGCCATGAAATTAAGTAGAGAGGCACGAATCAAGAAAAAATTCACTCATGCTTGTTCCAAAATTGTATTTTGAAGTGTGAATAAAGTTGTGAGATGTGATATGATAGCATTCTGAACTAAAAAACGAAATGAAAACCTACTTATCACAATTACAAGAGGTGAAAAGTGGCACAAAAATCTATTAATCACAACAACAGGAAATTAACAAACTTTAGTTGGTAGCCTAATTTAGTAAAAATTATCTGATTTTAAAAAGCTATTCTTCTGCGTAATTAGCATTTACAGTGTAATATGCAATTACAATGTCATTAGTTTTAGTATTTTCATTCATTTACAACAATGATTTCTAAATGAACCTATCAGCTAATTTTATGACACTATGTATGATGTGAATATTTGGGGCAAGGTCAAAAGAATCAAAAAGTATCATGTATATCAAATACAGTCAATGAAGTTCAGGTAATAGAAGAGAAATTAGCAACATCATTTTAAGAATTGAGTGCATATTTACCGAATGGTTGCTGCTGACGCTGCTGAAGGCTTGATGTCGCGAGCTCACCTGTAAAAAAAATAAGTAAAACGTTACTATTTACATTCCTTACACGTGAAACGATCGCCTGCATCATGTTCTGCTAAGCAAATTAGAGCATAGTTTACTAGGACTGCAGGATGTGCTGAATAAATTCATCAGATAGCAGAGCATTATTAGCATAGGACCTCCTTACTGTGAGGTACATGAAGCTGTGTATCCAGCCAACTGATCAAAGAGTTCTTACACTCGTACGAGCAGAGAAGTTTAGCGATTCATGGCGCACTGCTCAGTGCGTCATTCACGAATACTAATCAATTACAAAGTCCTAAGAAACACGTTTATTAAATATTTATCTAAACATCACGTCAAGCATAACTTACAATTTCTAACAAACTGAAATGATTTTTAATTCGGCTAATGAAAACAATCTGTGTGGCATAGGAGTCTTCTTTATTATAGTCGTAAGTAATAACTGCGTATGACTCATTAGCGCTATAATTAATACAGGCAAAATGAATACTGCCGCAAATCAATGTTGGTCTCAGTGCTGCGTTCAAGAGTAACTGAAGAACCTGAGCGAAGAAGTTTGTGGTTTGATTTTACGCTTGGAAACACACACAAATTTATATTACTCATTTAACCTACGAAAAACTTTTGCTTGGTTTGATATTAAAGCAACGTCTAGATTTTATATTAATTAAGATTTTCTTCTAAAATTCGTCAGCTGGATTGATTGAAAAAATGTTGGTATTGGTCATAGTTTGGCTGGAGAAGAAGAGCCCTGGTGAGCTGTGGATCATGGACGAAATGCAGCTTGAGTTCTGAAATAATTCACTAGTGTAAATTATTCTCACACTAGAAAGAATAATTTAAAATCCTTGGCGTTTTACGTAACATAATTCCGTTTGTTCTTTGATACAGAATCATAGAAATGTAATCAATAAACGAAGTGCTCCTACATACAATGACAAAATCAAATAACTCGATCTGCAGCAGTTAATATTTCCACTCAGAGTTATGGGTGCCGATACATGTAGTATATACGAGATATACGCAGTATATCTGTACAAATCTAAGTTGGTTATTTTCATTGTAATAGTTTCATCATCTCCCAGTTCCTACACATTGCTAATAAATGTATCGATTCTGTGGATAGAGAGTGACAAAAGCTATTTAGCTTGTGAGGTACTTTAACATTTATGTATTTTATTGAATTTGACCTCAGCTCAAGCAATCACTAAACAATAATAATATGATTTAATAACGAAATAGGCTTGAATGAAGAATTTATCTCTGGCTCATTTAGAACACATCCAAATATTAAATAGTTTTATAATGTATCTTTCAAAACTTGTTGATGGTATGATTTGGGGAAGTTTCAAGGCGTTATGTTTTCAATCTCAATCATGAAACATGTCTTCACAAAATTTTTCTTCAGGGTAATACAATAAATCTTAGCATTTCATGAGATATTTGAAGTTAGCTTACTCTTTTCATTGTCTACGAACAAGCAAAATTCTTAAATTTCAGTGATCTTCAGGTACGAATTCGGGTCTGATAATTGATTCGTGCTTAGTTGTTATCAGACATTTATTCATTCACTTGGTAACTCAAAGGTAATTTGAATAATCTGGAAAAAGCTCATCACATGACACTCATCAATACCCACACTGCTAAGAAGTTTGAAACGCCTGTGCTGAAGATACTGCAGTTGATATTACTGAGGCTTTCACAACTTTATTCACAGACTCTCGACAACTTTGTTCCCAGATTTCAGGCCATAAACTCTCGATGATTTCTTTTCCAGATTCTAAACTTATACTAAGCAAACATTCCTATAAATATCACAGACTTTCATAAACACAGGAAATTCGTTTGAAAGTGAAATGTAGCGTTAAATAAATAATTAACACCGATGTTTTTCACTGCTCCTTGGCATTGTCTTGTAAGCACGAATGCTAACATGCCAAGAACGCTTGTCAATTGATAGGTATCGTTCATTTATGAGATGATAACTACTCTCTTTGTGAGCAGTGTCTTTGAAAGCATCGATACTGAGAGTCTTCTCGGTCGATGGACCACGCAACTGTAAGAACGGAGCCACTCCGCTAAATGCCGAGGTCTGCTAAATCAAACATTTGAAGCTCATTACGAAAATGTTTGTTAAATGAATGCGGTAAAGCGCACTCTACAATAGGTGCCTAAGCTTCGTTGCTTTGACTGTTTCTACATTTGTTTACTACTAATGACGGCGATTGTTTCTCATGTTTACTTCACTTACCACACAAATGTAAGGCGAGTACTTCCGTCAATATGAGTCAGCCTTTGTATGCAAGGAGATTTTAAAGTGGAGTTTATTGCAGCAGGTGGGTGCTTTAGATACAATAATTATCTGAAAAATATAATTGAGGACACGTTCTAGCTAAATGATCATAATATATTTGATTTGATTACGTGAACGGGTTAGCACCGTCAGCAACATTCAAATCGATTCACAGCATAACGGAGCTGCTCGCTTTTACAAATGAATAAAAAGGTGTACGGACCTAAATAATGATAATCATTTGTTTGATCCCAACTGCAGTATTGTTTCGAATGCTACTAGAGGATAAATATTAAATTAAAAACGTCGGCAACTAATACGGACAAATTGATATTTTGCTGATGCAGCTCTTGTTGTGCATCGATCTTATTGCGCTTTTTTACGGAAGAGCGCATCAAATTTCGGCAAAAACCTAGCGTAGCGGCTCGTTTTAGCCTCCCTAATACGCTCGAGAGCGCTATATGGGTCCTCTGAGCAACGAACGCTAAAGTTTTCCTCTAGCACCAGAGGAAATTTTTTGAGTGGTGGTCTCGCGACATGTATAGCTCGCCGGTCCGAGAGGAAAGAAACCCTCCGTTAAATTATGGGAGCAGCGAATTTTTCTCATCGGCTCAAAAATGAGTTATGCTCGAAACATCATAACGATGGCACCAAAAATGACACGGCCTGCAAAAGAACGAGATGCGCTCAAACTTGATGCGCAGGTGAGCGAAATTTCGTATGAAATTTTACTTTCCTAGGCTTGTGACTATAGTAGGTAGTGATGGACGAAAAATTTAAAAACTTAAACACCTTGTGCAGCACATATTATGGAGAATTCGTGCGAAACATATTTGTTCGTTGAATCAAGGGGGGAAACATTTAATTCTAGAGCCCATGATGAATATAATGCATCATAGCAACTGATCACACAACACTCCATCTTTAAATACATAAATACACTCACACGTTAAAATCTTTTCATGTAACTATGAAGTTAATGTGCAAAAATTGATATAATGTCGACAAAATGGATTCTTATGTACTGAATTCGAGCTTTTACGCACTTTGGGACGATGTGAAAAGCAAGACTAAGATGACGTTGCTTGGTAGCATCATCAATAGAGCAGCTGAAAAAATGAAACTGTTCGTTTTTCGTCCGTGTACTGCATTTTTCAACTTCGGCATCAAAATAGTAGCAAGCTAGAAATACTAGACAGCCACGGAAACAAGATCTTTAGCGAGTTACCCTAATCAGAGTATCAGGAACCTCGTTGTAATGGAAGGCCATTAGTGAGTTGTCGCATTTGCATCTTAGTGAAGAGTGTAAAATACTCTAGTCTACACCAACGTACATAAATTATTAATACTTCTAACTTGATTCAACAAAAATGAATTCCTCCATAGAAAAAAGAACTCATGTGATTCATTTTCAAGCTCTGTTCTGTACTATAGCACTGTCACGGGTGTAAATCAATGCGTTGAGTCAAGATAATTCTTATTAATTTACACAAGTGAATGACCTGAAAAGAAAGCTAAATTCAACTTTGTCTTCTAGTATAAAGACAGCAGTTACATAAAGAAAAGTTGAATACTTTAACATGTAGGTGATATTGATTAGTCAGCTTAATTATGCTTGCATGAATCTGCGTGACCGGGAGCACGTATGTGGGGGTGGTAGATGACTAGCATGTAAGATGAAAAAACCGGGGAAGAAAATGTAATATTTGGTTGCTGAGGATCTGAATAACATTTAAAAATCACTAAGTGTAATTTTGCATTTCGTGTTTCTTCTGCTACACGGAAGATGTTATCTTGCATGGCGGGTAGGATTTTAGAATATGGGTTCTACAAGTTTACGTCCTTAAGTTGATAACTAACTAAAAACATAAAATCGAAAGAATTTCCAGATTAAGGTCTTTCCTCACTGAGTGACAGCAGACGTTGTATGAGCGGAAGTTCTTCGCTCCAGAACATCGAAAAGAAATGAAATGACTTCCTAATAATTGTCATTTGGAGCGACTCCAGTTCGGCTCAAAAGCTCCAATTTCAGCTCTTGTGGTTAATTTCGGTCAATTCTGCTTTTATTGTCTCTTTTAATATCTTCGGTGATCACTCGAGGCTATAAAGTTTTTCTGTAAGTCAGTTAAATGCTGCCAGCTTTTGAATTAAAATTTAGAAGCTGATTCAGTGATATTTGAAACTTTATTTATAGTAACGTTTAACTGTTCTGATTTTGATTTACAATGGAGAGTAATTTTTTTAAGGGTTTCATTTTCTAAAACTAGTTTAACCTGATTTCATTTCCATATCTGTAACATGCAACTTTTTGTCAAGGTATCATGAAGACGAGACATTTGTACAACTGAACAATTTTTTGAATGAAATTTTCAAACCGGAAGGTTGTTACTCAAAGAGTTCTTCATGCGAGTGCCTACTCATCCAAATATTTTGAATATTGGATTGCAATTTTGAGTGGAGTCTAGATCAATACTTCAGTCTTTGGTACGAGAGGATGCCAGTCTTCTATCCATCAGAAATATAATGATCTACTGCCCGGCTTTTCTTCGAGTATTTCCGGTTCCAGAGACAGGTTTGAGAGAAATTGTATTCGGTAGTTGAACGAAATATGTCTTTGAGGTAGTAATCTTGTTCTACTCAATCAGTTTTAAATTTTCAATCTAACTAACGCTCTGAGTTTCAATGTTTTTGTCAATACTAGAGTTTCATTGCATGAACCCTGCTTAAGTAAAGTCAAGAATCGTCGTTGAAGTTGACCTTTCTGACGGATTCGAAACGCCGTACAAGTATTTGTCATATTACATCGTGTGAGGCTTCATACAAGGGAGTAAAATAATAGTTGAGTGCATGTTTTAAATATACTGTAACCATTACTAATATACGTATATAAATATTTTCAGTGAACATAAGGGGATAGATTGTATCATATGTTAGTACTAAATATCGCCCAAACTAATCTACCAAAACTGGTTTTCAGTAAGAGGAGGTGACAAAAAACACAAAAATGGTCATTTCAGGTACCACACACACTTGAGAACAGAATACGGAACATGTTTCAAGCTCACACATACACAAATTAAAAAACATACTGTATGTCACATGTTTAATGAAATAAAATGGAACCGAATTCAAAAGGCGGATATAGAAGGCTTCCTACAGCTCAGCGAACACCACAAACGGCAGTCTTTTGAAGAGGAAGAGCAGAAAACTTCGGATGAAGAAACCGTCCGTATCGTCATGGTCACGATCTCCGCTATGAGGGCAAATGGTTCATAAAAAACAAAGACCGTGTGAAAGATCCTATTAATCGCTTTGGTTTGAGCGCTGTCAGGAAATTGAGTTGATCACGTCCACAAATAATTCGCTGGCGCACTCTAAGCTCCGTTCAACTGTTTCTAGAAATTACAGACAATCGCTCACTTTTTATGCCACAGGCAAGGAAATCGGATAACGAGCTAAAACATTCACTCAACTACCTGGATCTAATGAGAGTTTCTGAAGTTTATGAGTGCAGGGCCTTGAATTGTGTGCGTGAAAACAACCTCGAGTAGTAGGAGTAGGTCGCAGTTGTTAATACTTTACTTACCAATTTGTTTAAGTGAACAGTTGTCTACTCATTTCCGTGGCTGGAACTCCCGTTTTGTAAAATATTAAGTTGCACTGTTAAAGAACAAGAAGCTCCAGTAAGATCCTACTCCTCTGGTCACTAAAATGCACGTCTGTTTAATGAAAGCGAATTGAATCTATTACCGTTAATTTACTTAGTTTGGAATGACAAGTTCAGTCCAAATACCTATTGATGTATTTCCTTACGAGGTTATGTTGTATCTTTCGTTTTCAAAAGGAACACAAACTGATCAAACCATGTGCGTACGAAGTTGGTAAGGATGCATCGTTTCATCTCTGCATTGCTTGAACACATTTGCTATAGCAATAAAAAAGCTGCAGGATAAGTTTATGGTAGAGCTGAGCGGAATATATCCGTGCAGTGCTTGTACAGCAAACAAAATAACAAAAATTCGAAGTTTAGAGCGTGTCATGCAATCGCAGCGCGTGACAATCGCAAGCATATTTTCCTATCGCTCGCTAAATATTTCTGCAAACACTGTACGCACTAACCAAACGAATCAAAGCGTCGGAAAGTCATGGGTTGATTTTTATCTTCTGTTTATCCAGTCAACTGAAACTGAGCATTTTCAATGTACACAAGCAAAGGGGTTCAAATCTAACACGGAATGATATAGAAAACTATTATCCTTTCCAATTTAGAAAAGAAAATTGTATGACATGTCTGTGAAGCATATCCAAATTGAAAATTAAAATAGGTTCAAAAATTGTTGCTTAATAGGTTATCTTAGACCCACTTTCCCTGAAATATTTTGCAGAGCACCAATAACTCTGCAAGTAACTGATGGGGAACATTTCTTCGTCTCAGAACAGAGCAGAGAGCTTAGTATGAGACTCCAAGTCTCATTCGAGTCCGTGTAGCTTATCCAATTGCCGGTCAATTCCAAACAAAGCCTCAATACACCAGAGTTCCGCAAAATTAGCCAACGACTTTGTGAATTACTGGCGGTGTACTGTCAAAATCTCAGGGATCATCCCAATTTTGGGCTTGCGAGTCTCAAAAATATTGGATGGGATAATACAAAAAAAATTGTAATAGATTGAACAGATGGATACCCAAATTGTAATTGAAGGCCTGCCCATCGAAAAACGGTAATATTTTCGTAGCACTATTTATTGTCATTAAGCAAATGATGATGCAGTCATGAATATATGCAAGTGCACTAGCAATAAATACTTTTTTTACAGATTTTCGTGAAAGTGGGAAGATAAACCGAATTATTCCAAACTTTTTTATATACAAAAATTGAAATTTCTCATGAACTTAAAGAAGGTGCAAGAAATCCATAGTTTGTTTTGTAGTCACGTAAAAGAAGACCTCGTTAGCAAACCACACAGCGATTGTGTGACCCGTTCAGCAAATTTCCTGCAGTTGAAAATCGCATGAAATTTGATTGCGAGGAGGGCCGTCAATCACGACTGACCCTAGAGCTGCAGTATCGTGTTTGTAACCAATAAACCTGATTAAGTCGCACTTTTCCCTACACGAACAAGGTCATTTGCCGTAAAAGTGTAGCCATACATTTATGGATGATTTGTTCTACGATTCTTCTCCCCATTTTGCGACCAATACCAGTTTAGAAACGTTTGCATTGTTTTCCTACAAGCCATTTGTCGTGCGTAACCGAGCTTTTACATTTTAAAATAATTTAGGAAAGTGATGTTAGTAACCCGTTTGTGCTACATAAACTTTCGAAATTTTGAATGAGAGAAGTTTATTCGAGAAGTTCATTCGAGTAAGAGATGAAAGTTCATATAACTAGACTTTCTAAATTGTTCATGTTCGAGTGAGATCCTGCAACGTTGTGACTGTATGAGCCATCTTGGGAGTTCCCACACAATCACGACAGCGATATTGAACTTTGTGCGGCCGTAATGTCGCCACCTCAACTCGAAGCAGATTTCTTGCTCCCAGGGTAAGATGTCGCCACCCTCGTAATGCCAAGGCTCGGGATGCAGATTGTGATCAAATTTGCCCGAACCCAGACATCAACGCAGTGTTTTCCAATTAGATTCTCCTGGACTGACGTATATGTGATCTCCTGGTACTTAGCAAGTACTCCATGGTTAATTTTTCGACAAAACACTCAATTTCAAAGTAATTTTGATGCACGTTACCTCTATATTCTAGGCATAAATATCCATCCAGAATTATTTTGAGTTTAGTTTGGTTTGCATTACCATAACCGCCAATATTAATACCTGAAAATCGCAGTTAATTGTAACCGTTTAAAGACCATGATTATGTGACTAATGATTATAAACATCATCGAATATTCAAATTAAATTTTATTTTTGCACATTTGCAACGATAAATCATTTCGATTGAACAAGCATCAGACAACGATAACGATTTACAGTCCACCAGAGGCTTGGGAGAAAAATAATTACCATCGTAACAGTTTTAGCCATAAATATAATAAAAGAAAATAGAATGCTGCAAGACTTTTCAAGTCTATAAAGTTCCTAAATACACATAACCAGCTGTTTTTGCTTTTGCACTCACTGTCACATTGTGAGAAGTACATTACTTGGCGTAGATTTTGAAAATGAAGAATGTCAAACCTATAGCTCTGACAGGTGGCCTATACCGTTAGGAATAAACATTCTGAAAATAGAGAAAGTGATAACATAGGGTTTAGAAGGTCAGACTGAATAACAGAGTTAAATCCATAGACTTGGTTCTATTTCTCAGAGAAATCGGCTGTAAAAGAGATGAGCGAAGAGCGCTCTGTTTTTCAACCGCTGGACCAATAAACCTGATTCATGTCATTCAAATTGTCTGACAGATCGATTATCGGTTCATGCTGGTGGTCTTTGATTAGCTCTGATTGCCAGCAGGAGGCAATTGGGCCCACCAGCTAGGGCGACCCCTGCAAGAGCTGACTGATGATTGCCGAAGCTTGTTGCGCCACGACCTTTGGATGTGCGTAGGATGCGAATTACCTGAAGCAACCTCTGTTCATGCGAACTCAAAAAGTAGAACTGCGTGAGAACTCAAATGAAAAGAAATAGGAGTGCGCTGAAGTGTTTTCCAAATCTTGTCTTGTATAACATTCGTGTAATTTACATGAGAGCTCACATCCTAGAGGTGCGTTGTTAGTAAAAATGACAATTTTTATCTGCACTGTGAGCACTGAGAGCATATAGCATCGATAAAATAAGTGTATTACGAAGGATTAGAAAATTAACGTGTTTTGAGGTAGCTTTAGCGCTCATTTATATTTTCCGTAGTGAAAGGTTTTGTTTTCTACGACAGTTATAAAGCTATCTGCATAGAAAACGAACAACAGAAATCGCCACCAATTCAATTATGTATACTGCTACTTTGAAATTTGTGCAGTAATCTCATAATAATAGATTACAATGCCTAATTCCTTGAAATCGTTATATGCTGGATTGATCTAGTAGTGCTCATTGATAAATAGAAGTTAATCTAACCAATTACTTAATTGCAGCATAACATAAGTGAATTGAAGTCATAACATGATAACAGGTTTTGACAGACATTCATCGTGTTGGATTAGAGAAATGTCTTTACACGCTGAGAGAATTTTGAGAAAATAGGCGTGAAATACAACCAAAAAAGTTTCTTCTGGATGAATTTAACGATGAGTTTGTAAGAAATTCAAACTAGTTGTCCAGCTTTACACGAATCGTCTTTCCTTTCAAGCAATCGACGGGACCACCCATGCAGATGAACCTGGCCATCGCCGCCTCTTCCGTCAAAGCCAGAAAAAATACCAAATCTCAGCCTGGCTCAGAGGCTTTCTGATTATCTCGACTACAGCTTGGGCTCGTGCCCTGGTCTTGTCTGATGGATAACGCCCTCAATTTGCTGACCTTCTACCTCTGATAACTGCTTGCTCTGTGCCGCTCAGGGCATGCTGCATCTTAACATACGCACCCTTCACCGAACGAACCACAAGCCAAAGCACAACACATCGACATAGACACACCGAAGATTGAATATTTTTGAGGATAAAAAGCTCAATGCGAGAGACGCAACGAGTAAGCTAGGGCATTCCGTCAAAAGACTTGATTCGCTGGCGCAGGGTTACATTTATGAATATTTTTTTCTGCTATTCTAGACTTCAGTTTTTTACAAAACAATAAGTGGAAAGGAGGTTCCTCGAGGCGATTTACAACGACGATCACGGAAAGCATCCACGTACACCGAATACTTCGCTGAACTTGCGAGCTTTATTTCGATTTTTATAGCACGGAACAAAGTATTATTCTCGTACAGTACAACGCACATACTTTGAAACCAATTTTTAATCTGAATTACAAGAAAATAAGAAAACACTTGATGCATGCTATTTGATATGAAAAATTTGAAGATGTGAGTGACGAACACGTTACATTTTTAACCAGCTTAGAACAACTTTCCCCATCAAACATAGTCCCTACCTTAGTAGTCACTACCGCTCACATATTTATGTAGCTCTTTTAAAGATATGAATAAATGAATGAATAATGAAGTAAAAACGACATTCTCTTAAAACCACTCTCATGAGTGACATATACAGGGTCAGGCAAAATGATTAGACGCATTTGTAGGTTAAATTTATAGGATAAATGAGTCAGATCATTTTGCCTGACCTTGTATTACATTTCCTTTTCGTGCAATGTATTTGGCTACCTGGCACACACTATAAATGAAGGTTTTGATATAAACATTGATACACATTGCAAAGAATTTTGAGAATTTTCATATATTGCATATATGATTGAACATTGCAATGTTCAATCTACAATCATATAGTTTTATATAGAGTATTAAATACCCTGCTGTTCATGTAAGTTCACATGGCACCTGTATAAACAACAATGTGTAATTAAGAAATCAAGCGTGTGATAGATTCAAGTGTACAACGTTCAATATATCAAACCCAATATTGTTTATAGTTTAGATCATTTCTATCAAAATTTTAAATGTTATGTTTTAAATCAGGTTCCATCCTGATAAAGAAGAGAATTTGAACTGAATTATTTTTCTTAATTCCTCCGTACTGATGCGAAAATGTCAAAATTAGCTGATGTTTGTTGGCCACAGTTACTAACTGATAACATATCTGTCCTAAGAAAAAACCAAATCTATCTTTACAAAGGATGAAATTAAATACCTTTTAGCAGATAATATTGCCACTTTTATAACACTCGGATTCTAAAAAAAATTTCAGCGCAAGTGAAGTAACTGAAATTGTCGGAGGAATAAAGTGGCAAATTTGAAAGACGGAGTCTATCATTTTAAGACACGTTTGAGATCATTCATGCTTGTAATATCAGAGCTACTGAGCGAGCAACTACCTAGTAACTCAAACTAAAATTTTCATGACACATGCATGCATAAGATTTATCTATATTTTCAAACTTGTTAGACATCAAAAAGAAACAAAAACAAGAGAATAGGACTCTGAAATCATATGCTGTGTCGAGTCAAATAAGTCTTGGAAATTTTTTTCACTGTTTTTTCGACGTTACTAGATGGCAAGTGTGATGGTGAGCAGTATTGTGTAAGGGCAACATAACGACGCTTTTATGGCAACATCGAAGCAAGTCTGTCGCTCGTAAAATATCAGGCGAAACAGCTCCGGTTTGCCTGAAGCTCGTCACCCTTCCACTTTGCTTCTTGATACCCTATCCACACATTGACATTGTCATCGTTGATTAATATCCGAAAGGCTTATGACCTTTCCTCACGGTAGGACGGTTGACACTTGTTACATGGTCGGGCTAAAAGTACGGGCTATCAAAATATGCTGGAATTGATGGCTCCAAACAGAGACAATGAATTGCACTAGCGAAGTCAGCGATAAGTTGCACTGCATTCCTGTGATCACAAGAGCAATTTAGGATAGTGGGTGATTTCTGGATCGCCGTTAGGCAAGCTGGAACCAATGTGACAATAGAGGTTTACTGAGGGACGAAAGAAACATGTATTTGAACTAAGTAAATATAAACTTTTATCACGCAATGTTGAAAATAACACCTAACGGCGAGCGTGCAAAACTGTTCAGTACTGAACTTACAGTATTCAGCATTGAAAATTGTGGGACTGAATCTAACTGAGCATACCAGATCGACATTTCTTTTTAGTTATTGTCAGTGCTACATATTCCACGATTTGAAAACTTTGATGGTTGGGTTTATGAAAAGTTGAGATTAAATTCCTTCGTCATTCTGTGTCTCGCTATTGGTAACGCATTTTTAAATCAATAAAATTCTCTTAGTTATTTAGACCACTTCTTTAATATTTCTTTTAGGTATCACTACTCACGCTGATCCGAAGTGCGCCTGGTTCTGTGGATTTTGCGGACAGAGTTGTCACGGAAGTGGTTATGGCAACACCGTAAATTCAATGGTGTCATTCTAATGCTCATCATAAATGGTCATTCTTTATGTTTTTAGACAGAATCCAAATTTGGTGTTTATGGTTCTGAATTAGTGGTCTCTGAGTATCGCAACCTGTCACATCACACATCACTTTCTTGGTTTCGAAATCGAAACGAGTGGTCACTCCAGTCTCAACTGTCAACTATTGGAGGCTTGAAGATTTCGTTGGACCTCAGAAGAGTTCAGTCTTGTCAAGCAACTGCGGGGAAAGCGTGAAAGCTTAAATTTGTGAGGTCACCAGGATAGTTGAAGCATTACTCTGTAGCTGCCTCTCTCTTTATATGTACACACGGCATCGTTTGTTATTTTTTCTGATATTTCAAAAAGGAACTCTATATTCTAAATCAAACTTCAACAGCTGAAGCAAATACAACATTAATTGTAAAATCGTGATGTTGAATTGTTGTAACACTTCTTAGCGTACATTTTGTGGCATACCTTTTTTTGGTAATTTTGATTTGACTTTAGAGAGTTTTTAAAGCTTTGATCTCATAAAAGGAAAAGGACTTAGAGTAACTAAGATACCTGAATTAAAAATCCAACGTTAAGTTCAATGAACTTAGCATTCTCGAGACTATTTATTTTCCGTTACAGTTGCTTATAAGCATTTAATTTGCAAGCTGCTACGCTGAATTTTTTCCGAGCTGTTAAATATCATCAACCAATTTACATGTCTATGTCATTGGGTAAAATTATTATTATTTAGTTGAGGTGGAACAACAAAACAGAGCTCTCTCTGTATTAATTAACAGAAACTTTGGGGATTGAATGACATACATATGTCTTCTGGTTATTGATTTCAGTGTTCGTATACGGTATTAACTTTTATAATGAAACTTTTCAACAGACAAAAGACAGAGCAGTTACATTACCGCTTTTTTACTTCTCTTTTCATTCAACAATTAAGTTTCAGCTATAAAACTTCTGTATTCAACACTCATAGCTTTGTAAGTAGGACGCTTGCTTTACGCTTACCTGCGCCTTGTAAGGGGAAGTGATAACTACGAACAAAGGGTTTTTTACAATATTTTCTGAAGGAATAGTGCTCATCATTAATACAGTGTTGGCGATACTGTATCATCTCTGATAACCTTTTAGTCGAAACCTTGTGAGCTGTTTTATTATAGGGTCCTTCTGATACGATTCCAGGGCTTAATAACGAAAACGGGCTGGAGAAAGTCCATATGAGGTCGATGATGTGCGTAAAGGTTAATGTACAAACCAGTTAACTGCATGTAATTGCATACACTACAAATCTAATATGACCCTAAGTAAGCATATCCTAGGTACACTCTGAAAATTTGTTATCCTTAATGACTCCTGAATAATGAATTATTCTATTAAAAAGTGTTGGTACATTTTCTTCAATTATTGGCTCAAGATGCTGTAAAACACTGCGCTAATGCTAACGGCAATAATTTTACTTCAGGTTACATAGGACTGGGAGCAGTGAAGTTCACATGGAGGCTGGAAGGTGTGATACATTTTTTTGAGTTGAAAAATCCAATTCAAATAATTTGTTAACTATGTAGTACATAAATTTTTTGCATTACACAGGGGTATCAAACGCAGAGTATCAAAGGGAATTACAATATGAGTTTTGAAACTGAGTGCGATTCCAATTTTGAGCCCTACGTTGCAGAAAATAAATACGGAAATAATGCTTACTAAGTTGCCAAAGTCCACGAACAGCCTGACTTTGTAGCAAATTGAAGCGTGTGCTTGTCCAAGTAGAAGACATCTCTACAAACGATCCATACGTATGGGGCTTGCTGCGTGCACGCAGAGCTCGCTAATTACCTGAGGGAATTAAAAAACCGTTCTTGTCTGTTTGTCTTCGTGATTAAACTCCCTTCGTTAATACCATGGAGATTAAAAACTGTAGTTCAGCTGATTGATTCAAGATATTGTTACAGAAGGGTCAGGGGGTGGGTTAGAGGACTGATCCTACTGCTGAAGTTAAAAATTAAAATCAGGTTACCCGCTGAAAATAGAAGGGAATTGGCAGGACAGACTATAAAAAGTGCCATACACGCACAATATGTATTAAGTGGAGTATCTGAAACATTCACGTAGAAAAAGTAGAGTTTTTAGCAATATTTTAACAATATTCATAATATCAGTAAGAGCTAGTGACTGTTTTTATTTTAAATAATAAAACTGAAGATTGAATCACAAGTATTCTAGCACATGTACGATTATAATGATATTCGGAAGGGATGTGCAATTTTGAGTAATACGGTGATCATGATCGAGGAACAAATCATTCACAGTTCATTTACGACGTATCGTATAATTCCAACATTGCCTGAACAGTGATTGACAGCTTCTGTTCGACAATTTGGCGCCTTCCGAAAACTTTCCCTTGTAGTAGTTGTTTATTCTAAATCGCGGGCTTGAGTGCTCTACACATACCAATTACTTCGTAAGGATTGCAAACGATAACTATAGATTGACGTACGGATGGAACCCGCTACGACCTAAATGTTCAGCCGGAAACTATATGATAGCAGGCGAGCGATATTAGCAATTACTGGGGGCTCATTACCGTACCTCCGATGTGCTATAAATACGTGCTATTGCTACTGTAATTGTTGGCCATCATCAATGGCCTGTGATGGCATCACAACATCGAGGGTTGATTTTATTTCCTCAGAACGCGTTCAATAGTAGTAAGGCTAATAATTCCTACAGATGTTTCGGATAAAATAGAGCTAGGTATAATACAAACTATTCCTCATCAAAATCTTAAGAGTATGCAATGTTTGTCACTCGCTAGGCGAGAGTGAAATAGTAACTTTTTTCCCTACGGACGGTAAAATCTATGCTCTAATTTTCCTTGCCCGGATTAACAGGCCCACCATTTGGCCACCATTGTTGCCAGCAACAAATGCTGTCCAATCCAGCACGCATTGACTCCAGAACGAGAAAAGAGAAGTCAGTCTATGGAGATAATGAAGGTGCTTTACATCATTGTGTCGTTATCATAGGATTTGAGTCATTTATCGGAAAATAACTGCAACAAACTTCATGTTATTGCTGTGTATTAATCAAATGCTTGCATTGGGGCTTGTCAAAGCGTTAAAAAGTTTGTACCCTTTTAAGTGTTGCTGAGGAAAAGCAGACCTTAATTGTTTGATCCACAGTGAGTTCGAAAATTGTGTGATTGCAACAGTGCCTCCCGAATGTATAGCCGCTCACACGAAGCATTATCACGCTAATAATCTGTTTCATCCAGTATGAGTAATTAAAGTTTTGAAATGGAATGCTCCCTTTACTTGAGAATTGACGTGTTGCAGGGACTGCTGCTAAAAATATTTCCATGATAGTTGAAGAATATACTCCAGTCTGATTAACAAAATAAAAGAAGCTAAGCTGACAACTATTTACTAAAGTATTACCAAATAATTGTCATTGTACATGTATCTAACTTGATAGACATGGGAGCATTAACTGCAATATTTTCAATAGGATGAAAAGTGTAATTGTTGTGAGGAATAGTGTCTCGATAGCTTTCTAGAAAAGGATAGAGCTCGTTCAGGTACCATAATGAAGTCGTACTATGTAACAATGTCAATAAATCGGTTTTACATGCAAGAAAATTCATTAATTATATTTATGCCCAATTTGAAGACGAAACACGTAGTTTGGGATCATTTTGAACTATTTATACACAGTTATTAGCCGAGCACAAAGCCCAGGAGAAAAACACGATAATTCACGATGACGAAAATAATCATAAATTCAAACAAATGATGTTGTAGCTGTTTTCTGACTGGTTTCAGTGGAATATCTGCAAGTGGTCTTTCGAAAATCGTGAGCCATTTTGAATTGTATGACAAGAAGATCAAGCATACATAGTTCCAGTTCTTGTTTATCAAAGCCCAAATCTACGTCCACTTGTAGTGCAGTCAGGTGCTTGGTAAAATAAGCCCTATGCTATATTTCATGCGTTGTAAATTTGAACGGGTATTGGACACGTTCATTCTGCGCCCAGTGAACCTCAGATCGTGTCATTATCGAGGCCAAGAATCACGTGCTCGCTGCTATAAATTGTTAAGTGCGATTAGCGAGCCACAAATTACAGAGAAGGAAATATGCCAGGATAACGGCTACTAAATTGAAGTAGGTTAATCGACATCTCTTCCTCACGGGAGCAGTGAAGGCGGCATGCAACGCCGTAATGAGGAGCTAATCAGCTACTGAATAATCAGAAGAACAATGAGCTCATGGCAACATGTAATTGCTAGCTAGGCTTGGGCGAACACCAAAAAACTGTTATAAACATGCGAGGAAGCTCGCAGACTGGGGTGCTGCGGTGGGCTCATCGTATCTTGGGGTATCATTTGTTTATTCAATGGCCCCTGATCACTTCAAACGTGGAGATGCACACATGTTCAGCTGTACGTTAAGTGTTCGTAATTCTACGGTATTTAACATTCATCACTGAAGCTCTCACATTAATTACTAGACGCCCAGGCTGAACGAAGTGCTGGTGAAAACCAGGCGGTAATTGCCAAAATAAAAATTATGAATGAGTGTCTTTAAATTCCTCAAACTATCATTTATTCAAAAAATCAGACATATGACTTGATTATCAGTTGCATTACGGTTTGTCGAGTTCATATGTCAGACCACGTTCAAGTAATGAATTAATTTAGTGCTTACTTTGGTATTGTTTAGCGGTAATTTCCGCTTATGTTCAGAAGGAAAGCCAATTCCAGAAAAGTTCGTTCAGAGGGAATAAACTGCTTCCTCAACTTCGACATTCTAGTACATAGTGTAGAATGAGGTACAATTAAAACTATATCCACACAATCATAGTTATCACCATCAAAGTGAATGAATCGGACAGCAGTAAGCGAATGTTTAAGGAAGTTTAACACTCTTCCGTAGTAATTTAACTCGTGTGTATCACTTGTGTCTAATTCTGAGGAAATGTAACGTATTAGTCTCTCCGTAACACAAATGACAATATATCCTGTAAACAAAATTGAGGGTAATCGGAACAATTATTTAGGTGGACGAATAGCATTAAGCAGTATATCAGTTATAACTCCATAATGATGCATAGTATAACTTTATAATGCCACATAATTTTACTTTTGAGATACTTCGAATTATACGTAATTAAATGTATACATGTACACAATATATATATATATATATATATATATATATATATATATGTATATTTGTGTTGGTGTATGTTGGTATGCCAAGAAAAATTTATTCCGAGGTGCAGAGATTACCTCTGACTGACTCAAGATTACCATATCAAAAATTGCCTTCGGTATCGTCACCAATAAGCTCAGAGGCGTTTGTGACAGCGCATATCATAGCCTCACTTTTGCATCACCCCCCTTTCCATCCCTCACCTTTGCATCACCTCACTTTTGCATCACTTCAACTTTGCATTACCTCACTTCTGCATCACTTCAACTTTGCATTACCTCACTTTTGTATCATCTCGCTTTTGCATCACCTCACTTTTGGCATCGACGATCTTTCCGAGTGGCCGCACCGGTCGGTGCAAGACTGCATAGTAAGAAAGAAAGAAAAAAACAAGAAAAGAAAAGAGAGAAAGCATCGTTTATTGCAATGAAGTTGATACATGGTATATGCATTAATATTGCGTTTTCAAAGCAAGAAAACATGATGTTAGCGAAAGAGCAGTTCAGCACCGTTCGGGGCGTCGTTCGGGTGCCGCTGGATCCAAACATTTAATTATCACATGAGATTAGGTTCGTGCCAAGCAATTTGGTAATTTTATTTTTCAAGCTGTCCAAATATTAAAATTTTATTTCGGAAATGCAGCATTTCCTGCGTGTCATGAACGCTCAGTGTAGCGGATGGAACAGAAGATGAGAATCTATTTCTTCTCACGTAGTGGTCTTGACCACAGAAGCATTGTACAGTAGGTGGGAATACTACACGATATGTCACTCTGTCACGCTGTATATCTAGCTCTCACGCATAGGTTTTTAGGACTGGCTAACATGTCATTGAATTGTTTCGTTTTTCATGCATCAAAGCGAAGCACAAGCAAAGACGAACATAACCTCCTCACCTATGGAATTCATCGTCGGCTTTATTTGGTTCGGAATGAGATACACTACCGTAAATGCATCGCCCTCCAGACAAAATATAATAAGCACTGTACACTTCGCGACGTAAATTCCAGTCAAATATACACAGGGTGTCGATAAAGTGGGTTTACAATTAAACATATTCATTAAAGAAGTAAGTGAAAAGGTACATACATGAAAATTATCGTAGAATAAGAATTAGATATTAGAGTTTTTATTTATTTTGCATAATAAAGAAAAATGAACGAATGATTTGATTGCATATGACCCCACACCACACTTTTTGACTCATTCGCATAACTTTCCTAGTCACGTGGGGGTTCTAATCCCCAGACTATCGCACTATGGTTGTTCAGTTTCCCTGACACATGAAAGATTACCTCATCACTAAAACTAACTCGTGTGAGGAATATTTCATACTCAGAAATTCGTTCCAGCATGCTAACTGCAAACTCTTTTCGTCTTAGTTATCAAGACCAATTTGTGTAACAACTAGATACTTACCATTAGATGTGTAAGTCATTTACATATATTTTGAATTCGTTATGTTAATAGAGGTAAATGTCAAAGGTGCGGAGGTGCATCGAACTCACGGTCATAATGTCAAGTTCTAACAACATAATCGGACTAGCCTCCGGTGTACCGTTACAGAGATAACTGCAATCGAGGAGTGCGGGAAACTGCCGCGTTATCGCTAAAATTTTGAATAACCACGCGACGATGCAACTGGGCTGAGCGCTCCACTTGACGTCCTAGAAATTATGCCTCCCCACACGACTTGTTTGCTCGAGTCACGGTAGTGATAGAGAAGACAACGCTGGGCTAACCGACAAGACATGGTCAGGCTCTCTTCAACCGAATGGTGGAAGTCACGCGAGTGGAGTAGGATCAAAGGATGAATTTGGACACGCAGTGATTGGACAAAGCCGCGCAGCAATCATAAAATGCAGTTATATGCAAGGGCATGGATTACACTACAAAGATAAGACCAATGCTACAGACTGTCATCACGATAACGAAACTGTCTGCTCCACCCCTGGAACATATAAAAATGATCGTAAAAGTCGGTGCGATCTCCACCTAATGAATGGAGTTAGGGCGTCCAGTGAAAGAGCTGTAATATTATTCACGATGCTTATGATGATAACTGAAGCCTTTCTTTAGTATCTATAATAGATCATGATAGAGTAAACCTGATATGAATCCTACTAAAGTAGTCACGCTTGCGAAAACATGTCATTTAGGCAAAGCCTGGCATAGGGGTGTTGCTCTATGAACTTCACACGTTGGAAGAAATACAACAATGTATCGTCTAGGAACGAAGTGAATTAGGCAGTCATGAAAGTATCCTCACAGATCATAAAAAGTTTACTGTTGAATAATGAAAAAATTATAAGTGTGATGTCGAATATTATTCGTGCTAAGAACTAGATCCTCACAAAATTGAGTGACTTCTTAAACCGGTAATGTTGGCATTAGTGAGACCTAAACCCTGGACTTCATGAGTAAGAAAGATATAATGAATAACTAGAGTAAATCACTTCCGATAAGAGGGAGGAAGATCGTCAATTCTTTACACAAAGGACGATAACTTCACCGATTATTCATACTCCGTCAACGTACTGATAAACATACACCACTACTCCCATGATTATTACATTTTGTATGACATACGCAAAAGTGTAGGTTATCGTTCTTAGTTTCATTTCCTGAAACTCGTGAATGAGATATTTTTCTAATGTTGAATAGTGAACTGAAATTTTTATTGAAACTTTCTCATTGGACCAAAAGCTCCATCACTTAAACTTCAAGTTAGAAATCTATTACTGTTTAATTATAACATGATTCTGAATGGGGACCCAACAAAACAAAAGTCACTTTTGTAACTATGAAACGGCTATCTAACTTTATTGTTGAAGTAACGTTGATTTCATTCTGCCTTGTGATAGTCTTTAAAAATTTGTATATATATATATATATATATATATATATATATATATATATATATATATATATATATATATATATATATATATATATGGAAGTTCATGAAAGTTTGGGAAAGAAATTAGGCTGAAACAATTTTCGTCTACGCACGTATACGTTCTTTGCAAGAACAATGCACTTTGCAACTGCCAAATGTTTGTGTTTGACCCTAGCATGAAGGGTTGCTGTTGGGCTTATTAGGAGGTGCTGGGCAATCAATTCCTAGATCAATGATGACAGAATGAGCTCTTTCCTTTATCTGCTCGATTACGTCTAGCTTGTGATACAAGTACTTATCCTATGACTGCTGCTCCTCCATTCGAGCTCGCTAGCCGTACAGTTATTTATTACAGAAAGTGCTGTGGTTTGCAATTGTGTGAACATTACCATTTTTAAATGTCATGAAGCAATGAAGATGTTTTTATCACGAGGGCCCTCAAGAATAGCCCTTTTAATCATTCATTTAGTTTTAAAGGTACGAAAGCATTAATTTCATTACGGTAATATGGTAGTTTTTCACTTTGCACAAGTAATGAAGAAGTATCTACAAGTTTGTACGATAAATAGTAAATTGTATTGAAATGAACATTCCTGTAATACACTGTCCCAAAAATACTGACTCATCCACACGAGCTCAAGTTTACAATAGGTATCCAGTCGACTGTAAGTATCATAGTTAAGATCCTGCGGGGCAAAATCTCTACCAAGCAAGTCTCTTAGAAAGTGTGAAATTACATTTCACAAATGTAATGTCCATCCTTAGGATATCAACAATGTTTGTACAGAAAGTTTAGTGCAAAATCACTCGTGAATTCACCATGAGCAGCAAAGATGAATCAATATCACTGAGCTGAATGTGTTTTACTAGCTTTAACATCTCTACGATTTCACTCAAATATCTGAATTTTTCCAGTATTTTTTTAACTATAGTGAAGCTTTCACCTTCAATTTTACTAACAATGTTGAGTTACAAGCGAAATGATTTGAGAATACCAACTTTCATACTTTACATTGAAGATGAAAAATACAACTTCCGTAGAAACATTCTAACAAGATTACTAGTACATCCCGGGAGCCTAAATTTTAAAGGCATCAATGATTTTCACTCTAGCGTTCCTATTGACACCAGAGACGATGAGAAAGGAAAGCGTCGGCGTGCCTCGTTTGGACCATCAAATCTATATCGTCTTTCATGTTAATCAAGGCTTTTGGCCGAGAGCGTTGCGACCAAACGTCTCCTTTCTCCTTCCCACCATGAACGATGAAATGTTAATGAATCTGCGGAGACGTGAATTTAATATGAAATCAGGATAATAATGGAGACGGAGACGCCCTAGAATATTCGAATAAATAATGAGGATAATGAGAAAGGGGGGACAATAAAGACAGTTTGCAGTGATTGGAATAGACGGTCTCGAGAGATGAAAGGACAACTCCATTCGATAGTGAAGGTAACCCTTCGACCGATCTTGAAATGAGTCTATGGTGCGATGTGTTCCATCTCAAAGGCGATCGACGGGAAAATCACCTTTATTGATGAAAATCGGGGCCTCTGATTGTCGCCTGGCTTTGGCTTTCCCCAAGTAGTACCTAGCCTTAGCGAAGCCCAGTTTCAAAAGTGGAATTTATCTCGGATAGGAATAATATGAAGGATGATATTTGTGGTATGAACTAAATCTTGTTAAGCATTAGTTCTTGTAATTAGTTTATCTTGTTGGAAACAAAAACATTCAATACTTTTGACTTGAACTGAAAGTTTATGTCGTTTTGACATAAATGCAAAATTGACTTTAAAGACTGTAAAATAATTTTAAAAACTTTTAACTAAATTTAAAAACTAAATGAGAGTGAAAACAACTCTCGTAAAACACGTAAAAAACATCTATCCCTTGAGAGCTGCTATGCAGATACAGATGCAAAAACAGAGCTGCTCCTGAAGAAATCTTGCAGTGGCAAGAAGGAAAGTTCAAAATTGGTCTCTTGCAAATCACATTTGTGGTTATTACCATTCCTAATTGGAGCTGGCGCCTAAATCGAAGGCAACCCTTGAATAGGCTCGTCTGAAACTGGATTAGCAACGACATTGAAGAGCGAAGCAAATAAGTCACGACCGAGGACAAAATTGGATTTTAGAATCTGACAGCGAAAGTGTTTCTTTTTCTCGTTCGTCTAAGCAAAAATGTGTAATATCAACAAAAATACTCAAGCCGTTGCATAAAAGAAACCTAGAAAAGAGGGCTGGGGAGATTTCCGCCGGGTCTGTATGAACTTCGAACGATGCGACAAGTGTGATTAAGTTTTCCAAGTGCCAATGGTATGGCGTCTGATAAATATTGCTCATCAATGATAGCAATTGAAATATTTTATTGCTATTTTTTGCGTTTTTGCATCAGGTAGGGTATCAAACTATCAATATAGCTTGAAGGTTCATTAGAAGCAATGAAATTTGTTATACAGAATTTTTGGTGACATAAAATGACAATCTACTGCTCTAACTTTGACGTACGATTTAGTTTATTGCCAAAAAAGTTCATTTCCTTTATGTGTTTTCAAAAAATAATACTCGACTTACCAAACGATATTCAAATTCTAATAATGCATATATTGATCAGTTTACGCAGGTTGGAGAGTTAAATTTGATGCCAGTATAACTGAACAGAAAGACTGCGTGAGACAATCCTCTACAAGTCTGCACACCTGAGCGCTTCAGAACTAAATCAAGGTTAGTAACGCAAGTCTTACGGCGGTGATTTGCGAGGCTGCTGCAAACCTAAGAAGTCGATTTGCCAGACAGACTTATTATTGAAGTTGAATAGATGGTGCCAGAAAAAGATCATGAGAACTCAGTTTCAGTCAATTCGGTCCTATTGAGCTTGCTAGCTCTCATTATTTTGTTAAGCTGTTGTTAGACTGGCAAGGTATGTTGCATTGTTTGTTGCATTTAAAATAAGTAATATTTGAAGAGTAACCATAAATATTTGAACTGCAATTTTAGAAAATAGGACAGATATTGTCAGTACCGCTCACATCATAAGAATAAGTCAAGATAATTAGACGCAGTAACACAGAAAAGTAATTCATACCTAACCCAAGACGTATGAACTAATTCAGTAGAAAGTTCAATAGGGAATGTGTGTAAATGAACCTAGAAGATTGAATTCGTTGATACAAATACAACGTTTAGACTGAGTAACAATTTGTATTCACTCCAACAAACATTAGCCAGGTTTTAATTCATAACAGAGCTACAGGATTTTTTCTCCTGAATGGAGGAACTTCTAACTGTCTCTTTCTAACCGTCCAGGTTTTTAGGGTCTTAATTGCTAGTCATACAAAAGTTAGCGATCACATATGCCAGCCACATATCATTGCACTCGTCATGCAGCTGCCGTGTGCGTGATGTTCCAGTGAGAGCTGCGCTGAAGCTCCTGCTGCCAGGTTGCTGTTCTCGACGACATACAGAAGGACGGCGACGCCGCATCGTTTATTTCCTAGGTATGAAATCCACGTGTGACATTGCTACTTGTAATTATTGGTAAATTTTAAAATTCATCTGCCACATTAACAACTTTCCGGCATCTTCATGCAAAGTACGATGACAGAAGCATTCTGGTATCTGCGCACTGCAATCGGAGTGAAGTTAAGTCATCTAAAATTAAGCCCCACTAGTGCTTCGAGCAAGGGGGAAATATTTCTGTCGCTTCGATTTGTAGTTCTGCGCGCAGCTACAAGAATGGCTGCCAAATTTCTATGCTTGTTCTGACACCGGAGAAATAAACCTCGAAATTCAGATGTTCTCATAAAGTGCACACCTTCAACAATAGACATGCCCCAGCATCTGGTGCTTGTAAGAAGCGAGTCTGCAGAACTCACAAGACGCTCAATAACATCGCGCTTCTGAAATCTTTCAAATAAAGCTTTCATGTATCAGCTGAAGTAAGCTATGACTGCAACACAAAAGACATAAGAAGCAATGGTGGTTAGAGCACATACTATGATACAAAAGAAGAAAAACTATCCAATTAATTTGATACTAGTCAGTATTATATACTGTATGTAGTCTCCACTGAGAAGAAATTATCATGAAATGACTGTACGAAGGTCATTCCAAAGCTGATACCGTTGAGTGTACTGAATTATTTTTTAAATATTCTAGAGTTTGAAGGGAATCATTTGAAACTCTACAATAATGCTTGGATTATACGAAACTTGTTATGCAGTCTGCTTTTGACCGGTAGAACTGATTTGGTGCTAGCTGTAGTAGCCATGAATTGGATAAAATTGCACGCAGAAATGAGACCTGATTTTTCCCAAGCCTGTATTTGAGGTATGATCATTTTACTCCTAAACAAACGTCCGGCAAGAAGTACTTCGTCAGAGTTATGTCTCTTTCAGTCGTGAATTTCAGGGGGAATTGCACCAGTTGTTTCTTTACGACAGCAACACTCGTGAGGCAAGTCAAACAGTTTTACGCAGTCTTCAAGACCTTTTAAGGAATGAACTAAACATATGAGTTGGTAGCCTGGGAATGTAAACAGTTTTAAATGCTGGTAGACGCCATCAGATTATGACGACGGCAAAGACATCCCATCGGTTTGTTTGACTTTCGGACAACAAGCATTTTCGAGAGATGGATGTTACACATACAGTATACTGGGCTTGGAAGCTTCGTGCCTAGATCCACGATATGACGACCTCTGTCTCTGAATATGAAGCATGGATGATATTGTGTTTTTTGCGGTGACAGACTAATGTGTCAGTCGAAAAGTAGCTAATTGTGCCATCAAATTACGAAGTTTATCGATAGATGAGACTAAATATGTTCACTAACAATGATCTTAAAGCAGAATCATTCGAAGTGAATTGGTACCCACAATTTTTGAAATTAATCCGCAAAAGCCGACATGCTGGTAAAGCACATCGGCCGACCTTATTTATAGAAAGCAAATTTATATAAAAGCAGTTGCTGGACAATTTTATGAAAATTACTCGAGTATTAATGAAAATAGGAAGTTTAAAATTCATAAGCAATTTAATTAAGTTCAATAATTTGATGGGCTCGAAGTGTGTTCTTAGTGGCGGGTCCAGTAATATATCTGCGAATTTAGTATTTTTAGAGTAATAAAACTAGTTTGCAGCTGACTAAAATTAAATCAATAATAAAACAGTTGTACTACAAAGTTCAAATGAATTGTGTCGCTTTAATAGCAATGACTATAAACATATCAGAACTCGTGAAAGAAAAATTCTCAGTTCAGCTTCGTAATTGAATAATTGGTACGAACAGAAGCCCCCGATGTCATTTACGAGCAGAATACTTTTGCGTTGGTCGAAGGAAATACGTGCTGCGTTGATTGACTTTACTCTAGCTTCAGCGATTACAGTTTATTATTGAACTCTATTACGATGTGGATGGTGAAAATCAACCCTCCACTCTGCGGTGTCTTGCTTCGTTGTGTGCGTAGCAATACACGCATAACAATTTGGGTAATTGGATGCGTGCAAGTCTCGTCTTTCTGGTGGTGGCGAACAAACACTCATACATCCTATCGAGTCATTCTAATTGTCACCTTCGGGGTAATGAAGCTCGTTTCTTTCATAGATAAGATGTTTACTGAACGCACAGATGCCGCTTTTTTCAATAGGGTACCCCGCAGGCCCACGTAAGGTCGGACTCCGACTTCACTATAGAATTAAATCGTCGAGCTTCGAGTTCAAAATTGGAACAGACTCGCTCAAATGTACGACCCAGCAGCGGACAAATTTACAACGACATTTAGATAAGCTTTAACTCCTCAAAAAGCTGTGTATTCAGGCTAACTTGGAGAGAATCAATGAATCCTTCTGCACCTGTACATTCTTCAAATTATTAATGACTAATCACCCGAACAGAAGTATCCAGGAGATCTATGGCACAATGGCTATGAAACACCGTTATTATTTAAAATAACATCGTTAAGGTGTTTCGATAGATGGGGATTAACATCGACTTTTATATAGTGTAAAAGAAAAACCAGTGATCACTGATAGCACGCAACGGTCAAGGTATACAGAGTTAGTCGCATTTTGGCTGAGTGACATGTTGGTCTCCACTCTTCACAGTTGGCAGGAACGGAGGCCCGTCATCATTTCGCCCGTCATTTACTGAAGAAATGCGAGTTGATGGGTCGTTCGTCGTAAAACCGGCGCTTACCCGACCAACACAAAATGTGACGCATTGTTGGCCCGCCAGCTAACGTCACCAATATTCCCTTATTGTCAACTCCAAGAATTTCTCGAAACCAAAATAAAAAATGACATGCACATTGTTGACATAGACATTCTGATTTACTTCCTTATGTGCCAAAACAAGTATGATTGTACCTGAACAGAAATACTTCTACTTTTTGCCAAAACTTGAATCAAAAAGAAGTCGAAGAATCGTAATACGAGAGAGAGATTGGCCAAGCTTACATTAAGATGTGCTTTTCGTGGTTCACCAAATCCTAACATAAAGACAGTTTATGAGCGTCTTACATTTTTAATTATGAAGTGAAATATTCACACTGAACAGTCGAAGAAGCGCAAAAGTGCCGAGGCTGACATGGCAGTGGGAACAAACTCCCAGTCGCAAAGCTGCTCGCAAAACTCGCAAGCTAATTTAGATGCTAGAGCAAGAATGCTATATTACAACAGGGGTTCAGCTGGGAAAAAAACGAGAAAAGTAGTTCAAATGAGCTGTTGACGCGAGAGAAGTTTATTGGAAGCATGTGCAGGGAAGGCTTCATTTTCAGACCTTCAGAGCTCCCGATGCAAGCAACCGTAATTTCAGTCATTATATCTGTCCAAACGAACCATAAAGTAATAACATAAGATCTTCTTAGTAACAATTTTGTTTATATAAGACACTTTTTATATGTAAGATTTAAAATTACTTAATTCACTACATTATTTAAGCATACAAAACAGACGTTTCAGTAACCAGTAACTGACGAAAGCGTAATTGTTTCCTGAAGAACCTTTCGTTTTAAAACAATAGTGAATTTAATGGGAATAGCAAATAGCCTGAGTAAACTAATAGGAAAACTTGTCTGCGTGTTGTATATATATATATATATATATATATATATATATATATATATATATATATATATATATATATATATATATATGTATGCATAAATACACGTAGTTCATATGTGGATCTAGCATAATTTTTGTGAACTCATCAACGTCAGGTTTTTGATACAATGCTTTTACAGGAAAATCTATTGGAGCTGCCAGGCTTCTGGCTGTGTAAGTCATTTCATTGACGGGACTCTTGACGAAGCCCCATGGTTGTATGACATTTTTACAAGGGTTTGTGTCAACTGTCAATGACCCACGCCAACTTTTGCCTATAATATGCCAAAGTATTCTATCATATATATATATATATTATATATATTATTGTTGCTATGCGATGTCAATATTCAAGTTTTTGTTAGCGTGTTGATGGTAAATATCTATTTTATACAGTTGAAGTTTCCATCACTACTATCGTTCTCAATGAGCTCAGAGAAGACTGTCACTAAGGATGCATTATATTTAGTATGATACTTCTACCGTATGTTTCTTTATAGTTTCGAAATGATTAGTTAAAATGATACTGGTTTTGAGGATGTCTTGAGCAATTAAATATCAGCAAAATACAGGGCGGAACATGGCGTGCACACTGAAATCAACTTATTTCATGTACATAAAAATATTGCAAATTGTTTGGTGGAGCAAGCCAGAGTAAAAGTTGTATTTTATAATTACTGACGCTGTCTCTGGCTGAGATCACTCTTTGTTTTAGCACCGAGATTTAGTCTAAGTATTACAACGCTAGGAGAGCAGTGTTTCGGAGAGAAATCCTTTCAACTCTTCATCCAGTTTACACGATATGAAACCTAGAATCGTCAATAAAAATTGGTTCAGAGTTCGAATGTACGTCTGACAAACTGTCAAAATACATTCTTCTTATACAATTGAGTAGATTCCATGTTGTGTACATTTCTCAACCTTCTGTAAGTTGGAAATAGATGTTGGTCTACATTTTATAATCAATACAGATAGACCATTTCATTTGTCTAATGTCACTTTTATTTCATTTTTACCCACTGTTAATTATTCGGTGAAAAAAGTCGGCATTGTGTTTTTCCTCATGCAGGTGTCATGTTTTCTGTTTAATGGTGCTTATAATCAGCTTCAGGGAACTTCAGCAAGCTCATCACCTTCAGGAAACTTCAGTGAAAGAACGAAAATCTCAACCCCTCCATGTATTTATCCTCACGCTTATTATTGTTCATTTTCATTTTCAACTTCGTGTCGCCGATGCAGGGGGAATTTGTTTAATAGTCTGTAAGGTTTTTCCTCTTCTCATCGGAGTTTGCAGATGGGCAATTATTGATATTAATGATACCTAAAATAGTAATATTGCATTGAAAATAGAGCGCTAGCTCATCTAAGTAAATACGAAAGGAACTGAGCTGCTGAGACACGGACAGATGCACGGTTGCCTATGCAGGATATAAGCAAGTCCCTACATAGTATTTAATAACGCAATAATTCTTAAAGAATATTGCATTATTCGATTGAAGTACACTAAACGTATTTATAGTTAAAGCTATTATTACCAAGTGCATCAGACAGAACAGCAAAACTTTGAAGTTTTATAATAAATGGATTGGGTATTGATTGTTCAGATTTTGGAATTGTTATACGTTTCGAACAATGTTTTCGAATAGTTTTGCCATCAGTAGCTAGGCGAATGCGAGTAGGCTTTCATTAAAAGTAATTTACTGAGTTCTACAATGTGCACTGCCCCGTTTCTGTTTAGCAGAGTCGGTAGGTGCATGCAAAGACTAATTCGACCAATAGAACAGCTTCGGAACGCCCTCTGTTATGTGGTTGACCAACTTCTCTGTTCAAAGCTTGGCCCAAGTCGATGTTAGCTTTCAGGACAGTGGCTAAGATAGATGGGTGGACAAATACCATCACTCGCGCCACCATAAAAGACAGGTTACCTCAGGTTAGTCTATTTGTCTTTGGTTTCCTTTGGATTGACTGTTTGATAAAAGTTAGGGCAGCTTAGACAAACAATGAGTGGCTGTTGTAGGCTAACCAACTCGGGTAATCAAATTCAGTATGAGCGAAGCTATTGACATTTCACCTCAGAAAAGATGAAAACCATGCGCCATATGTCTTCGACAATGAAAACATAGAAAATTGATAAACGGAAACAATAATTGACCATTTACTCTTACTTCAAACGAACAGCTATGCATCCTCCAGGTCGAAGATCAGAAACGGACCATCACGGTCGCAGGTTTTCTGTTGGGGGTATGTTATTTCCAATGAAGAGAACAGGACACAGAACTAGTAGTGCTTTTGGCTCTCTTTGGCGCGCCGTCGGTAGCTCTTACGGCAAACAAAATAGTGTTGACACAAGCCTGGGTTTGAATGTATCAACTGCCCGTGGCCTGATGGCCGCTACTGTGCAGCGTTCGAACGTGTCCACACAGACGACGTCGGGGCTGATTTTCCATTCGCATGTAAGCTTGGTCGAGTTAAACCACATCCATGCATTGCATTATTGTCGTTTGGATGGTAGCAAACCAGCTGAAAATCTGGGAATGGATGACTTTTGTTTCGTTTTCCACCGAAAAAAAATCATGACCGGCTATGAAACTAACGAATAGGAAGAGTGTATTACCAGAATTGGTTGCAGCAAAGTCAAATCTGCGTAAAAGTGGGTGCGCTATCAGGGATGTGGATTATAGATATCAATATTGCAATTTTTAGTATAGTATGGGAATCTTTTCAATTTCATGATGCACTACTCTCAGTCGTAAAACAATATCAACCCTTCATCGGCAGAAGAACCATAAATGGTAATTTAAGCAGACGTCAGCTATGCGTCCATTTGTAGGGTACATAATTTGAAATAGAATAAAATAAACACACTTGTTTTCCAAAGGGAGAATAACACTCTTTCTGGTAACTTACTGAATACTCTAAGGTAGATAGTTAAATTTCTAAATGTATCAGAAGTGTCCTACGACAAGTTGAGTGTCCTAACATTTTTTCAATACGATTCATTGAAATAAGAAAATGAAACTCTATTGATGCGAACATTTACGTTCATTATGTAGCAGTCTAAAAATTATATATAAATTAATATTTTAAGAATACGTAACGTTGATGAACATCACTAAAAATATTAATTGACACAACTTGAAAATTAATGCCAAATTGATGGACGCTTTTACAACAGTTTTTTACGACAAAAAATTACTCTATGACTTTTGTTTTGCCAAGAGTACGTAAATAGTTCGTTTTTTGTATCGATGCTTCATAGTTACTGTTTTTATTTCATTGCTTTGATATTGAATCGGCTAAACACCCAATAAGTTTCGGTATCCATTTTAACTCCAACTGTTGTCTTACAAAGACAAATAAATTTTCGTCTTTGCTTGGTCAATTAAAAAGAGGTCCAGTTCAGTTTTAAGGTGAATCTTGATTCTAAAAAAAACGTTCGAAAGTTTTATTTAATTGATAATCGCTCAGAATTGTGGAGCGAAGGAAACTATTTCGCGTCAAGTACTGATAATGTAATTGTGAAGAAATTAATCCACCACTTTACGTAATAAATAAAAATGTTTGCGTTTACAGGTCTTTTGACTGCAAAAAACATTACGCGTCTAAATAAATATTTGGACGCCAACGTTCTGCCCCCTAATAAATTGAATTCTTAGAAATTGCTTAATATTCGAGCTTTTGTTACGATTGAGGTGGACAAGCGTGCAATAAAATAAAGCGTGTGGCACCGAACCTAACACTTTAGTTAATCGAAAGCATTTGCAGAGCTCGCTCCAATATTGAGAACTGCTTTCGTTTCATGGCCTGTGAACTTGTGAACTTCGTTGAGAGCGAACAAATTCACCAGCAAGGTCTCAGTGGCATTATTTGATACTGAGAGATGAATATTTTATTACAGAACCAAATTAAAATTTAATAAAATTGCGTTAAAACTGTTGAGTCGATTTTAAAATTGTTGTGTTGTTTATTGGTGGGTTGTTACGAGCTTTATAGAAGTCCACAAAATCCGGTGTTAGAGGATAATTTGAATGCTAATAAATCAGGGGGTATGTACGAGTACATCCGGTTCTGAGTATCCTTTGCAATTCAATCAAGGGTTGAAACAGAAACTAAAATCTTGCAAATTAATCTCGATGTATTAATAGAAAATAAATAAATCATAAGGAAGTTAAAGAGCTTCAATGCTATCATCTTTAATTTTTACTTAAGTACTATGTCAGAGTACGGGAAATTGAAATGTATTTCGACAAAATAGAAGTGGATGAAAGAATCCTTAGCAACAGAATAACGTACATGCCGTCATTTTTAACTCCAACAAAAGCGTTTTAATAAACAGAAACACGGCAAAGGTTTGATCGACTGACATTGACAACGTAGTCTAATAAGGGGTTTTGCTTACGAGCATAAATAACACATTTGATTCTGGCTGTTCCTTAATCTGATAAATCGATTGCAGACAGTGATTCACCCGTAGAAGACAGCTTGATTATGATTCTACTCATGAGTACCAAGATTATAAATGAATTTTTTGAGGTCTTGGTTGACGCCACGGTCACTTGCATTCGTCTGTAGAACACCACCTCACTTTAATGGTCGGTCGCTCAGTAATAAATGAAGTGAAATAACAAGGGTGTTTTGACTCGGAGTCTTGACTGGTAACTTGCCGTGTCCTTGGAAATCGTAGGGTCTGTTTCAAACTTGATGAACAATGGGAGAGTCTTGAGGACATCGGCAGACTAATCCTTTAAGTTTCAATAATTATTTTAATTTTGTATATGGTTTTTGCTCAGCCACTAGTTACTATCCAAAATTTCTCAAGCCCTTCTCGCGTTCAATATTTGGATACATTGACCAGAAACTATTTTTAAACATTATACTACAATACTTTGCTTGGGGCTCTCAAATTTACAAAAGCTCTTTAAAGAGTTTTAGAAACGAAAGATATCAGCGTCTCAGACTCATGTATAAATATAAAAGAATTTTACCAGCCTGACAGTTAGAAAGAAGTGCAGATCCCCCAATAAATCAAGCCGATGGCATGGTCAACGGAAGAAAATTAACAGTGACTTGAGTGCATGTCATGGGCTGCAAAAGTGACAGATACTTGAGAAAGTGAAGAGCAGACCTCCCGAGTTGAGGTGTACGGAGACCTGCAGGCCGTTCTCACTCTTCACAGGTCACAGGTCCACTTCAAACATCAGAAAGATCGAACTCGAAACGCAGTGAAAACAAGTTTATTGGAATTTTTAGCGTTAAATACTGGTGTTAGATACGAATATCAAAGACAGGTGCATAAAAAAGAACAGTGCTGTAGAGTGTTATTAAAACTTTATGTAGTTTTCACTGAGTAGACTTGCAGTTAGCAATTCATGGACGTAAAGCATGATCCATCCTCGTATGTACTTCTTACCACTGACACAGCCCGAAGAGTGGGTTACTGTTACAGGGACTACAATGGAGATAACAATGAAGTACAGAAATTATGTGTGTCATTTTGTACCAAAAAATAATTCGCTGTGGTGTGTCAGTGTAGCCAAACAAGCTTAAAAGTTAGAGAACAGGACGATAAAAATTTATGAATTTATGTCGATCGTATTTACTCAGAAAGTATGAATGATACTCGTTCTCAATAGGTATCAAACAATTAAAATAATATCTTACTGAAAAACCGTGATCACCAATCAGGGCAGGAGTATTAGCATATTACAATAATTAAATGAGAACTCATCAAAAAAAGTTCATGACCAACTGAAACTATAAAGTTGCAGCCCCAATGATTTCCCCCAAAAAATTTCTTTATTTTATACATGAACCTATTGCACGATTTTGTAAGTCTCTATTTCATTGTTCTGTACTACTGATGGATGAAATTGAACGAAAATTTTCCACCCTCTTATGTCATATACACCTTCGAACTCCTTCATTCAGGCATCGTCTCTAATGATAGTTATTTGTCAAGGTATTATTGCTTGCGGTCGGACAGCTCTTTATGGAACGACGACCTTCGATTTGCATACAACTTGTAATGAGACTGTAATTGCAGGGGCAACTTTTTACTCTCGTTCTGCTGGGCATCTTTCCCTTGCATGGCTTGTTCAATTTAACGACCTTGTAAAACTACAGACTCCACAAATTGGAGATCGTCTCGACAACATTTGCAAAAAGCCTTATTGATCTATATCCCCTCCACAAAATTGGTGGATAAGTGAAAGGTTTGGGCTCACGACGGCGGTTTAATGCAAGAATATTAGGAATTTTAAATTGCGCTAACAAGGGCTCGATGTCGTATAAATAATAAACGTAGAATTTCTGTGTCTGGGGTAGTTGCGAAAATTAATTATCCAAAAACGATTAAAACAATTGCTTTGAAAAATAGGTAAATTCGTTTTTATTGGCCTAGAAAGAAATGATTAGTTTTTTAATTGCAAGAACACAATGAATTTGACAACATAATTCCCAAAATTGGGCATCTTTTTTGCCGAGTATCTTCGGCATATGCAAATGCACTAACACACGCAGGGTGGAGTGGCCCAAAATTTCCACATCAAGGGTCCATGCGGAAATGGTTCATGTTTTGAATGAATAAAATTTCGAGTTGAATACTTCATTTACGGAGTCTTGCTTTCAACAGGACTGACTTCCAATCTGTCTGTAGATAATTTGGGGCTAAAGTAAAATGGCTACATGACCCAGTGCCAGTCTGGTTAAGAATAACATGCAGTGAACCGAGCTCATAATGGCTTGACTTCAATCCTCGACATGAGTTGAAGGCATATGGACATGATGCTCTACAGACCAAGGCGCATCAACGAGGTACAAGCGAGAGGAGAAGGTAAAATTATTGTTAAGCTGTTCTGACGAAGCTGTATCTTGAAATTAAAACTTGCATTTCAAGTGAGCATGGTACGTACACAAATATGTAAAGAATAACATGATGTGCACATTCTAAGCACAATATTATTCAAAAAACGCAGCATCATGACCGATTAAACAATTTTTCAAACTTCTACCGTGATATTGTCAACCTGAGTTATTGTTCAGTGCAAGATGGACATAACGAAAAAAATAAAATGATTAAATTTCATTTCAAATGTAAGTTTTTCACAGAATTTCACATGAGCCTCATTTTAATCACGAATTTAATGGTCTATAGCAAATCAATCCTCGGCCGCCTTGCCAATCTTCATGTAATAACCACTTGTGCTAATCACGCTAACGTACACTCGTGCGTGCGAGAAGCACGAAGCTTCATTATTTGACGTTTCGCTGGATGTGGTTTGAATTGACACACATTGAAACTTGAAACCTATTATTTTTGAGGTAACTCTATGGATAAAATGTTCACAACATGATAAAATAAGCCATTCATTTTCTTATTGTTCGAGAAAGCGTGCTCTACCATTAATGAAACTTGAACACTGACCACTGGCGTTGCACCCACATTGTTGCAATGTGAGGACTGGTTTTAAGAAAAGTCGCGACCTGTCACTTTAAGGAAGAGCAATAAGCAGCATTGGCACAAAATTTTCGACGGCAGATTTGAAATAGGGCTTTTGTACCGGCATTCGGTCGCTATCAAACATGGAATGGGATTTTGTTTTTAAAACGAGGGTGCGTTTAGCAGTAACATGTATTTCATATTTATAGAATCATATTTCAAGCAAAGTCATAATACTCCCAACAAGCAAACACAATGTGCAGCAAGAGAGAAGATGAAAAATTAACTCAATTCTAGTGCGCTTGTTATTTCTGGGCGAGACAAGCAGCAGCAGAGGGATTGATTCGATCAGTCGTGCGCGGACAGCAATTTTGGGTGATTTTCGAAAAGGGGCACCTCACTTCCAATTCACCATAACATTAAGTAATCAAGATAAACCACGAATATTCAATAAAGACACACATTATATCTGGTGCCTTGCCGTCTGCTGAAAATATGACGTTTTCGTGACCCGAAGAGTGGGTAATTAAGAAAACCTTATTGATTACATCGTTGCTGCAGGAAAGACTGATATACCATGGGATAAACCCTCATCGAAAGGTGAAACCAAGTTCAAAATAAGAACGATCCATCAATAACAACTGCTTTGAATGGGGGAATTTATATCCTGATGCGAAAGTAAATCACAATACTTGGGCGACGTCACTTCATGTACGATACTTAACAATACGTGGAGCTCATTGCACTCTTATAAAGAAATTATGTACTACATACAATGTTAAATTATATCCTTGTATATAAACTATATGCAAAGAACGGTCTATTACTTCGCTGAAGGATTTTGAGGGGCTACAATATAAGCAGTGCGTATTTGATCAAACAGTTCAGTGTTAATAAGATGAAGTTCTATCTCGTCAGAATGTACCCTACATATGCCGACCACTGCTTAATGCGAGCAGTTCTTCGTGTAATTATCAGTAAACAATGGTTATAACTAGACGTTTCTTTTTCAATTCTTCCAGACAGATTTCGTGGGGAAGTCGCTTGTTATTTTAAAGATGATTGACTTTTAAGGCAGAGCTTTAATCATATGGCAGTGTTTTTATGATAATTCTCAGCTCGGTGGATTTAGAGCGACGGCCCACCCACTTCGATGAGCTCTCAGAGCTTCGAGCTCAAATTGGAAATCACGAAAGCTGCAAATAAAATTGGCTCACACTTTCCAAATTTAATGCCCGTAAAACGGAAGCAAAATTAAACACGCTTTAATTTGCCATGAAAATACTACTACAAATGCATTCTCGAACATGGCATTTGTTGCACGAAGCCGGTCATGGAGTTTATTTTGAGATTTCATTTTTTATGATTTTGGTGGAACCAGATTTAGGAATGTAGAGACACTGGGCAAACCATGCATTCAAAGTCCTCCAGAGGGAGCGATGATTGAATTTGTGATGAATACCCATAAAATACACAAAAAAGACTTCCCTTAAGGCAATGGGGCTGTTTTTACAAAAGTCGTCTTCTTAGCATTAATTACAGTGATGAGACGCTTATTGGTTTTCATTGCAGCTTCGTCTGGAGATAACAATGAAAGGAGTACAAAAAATTTAAGTTTTATTATCGACGGCAGGTCTCATAAAATCAGAAAAGAGTCTAACTGATTTTATTCCAGTTTCAAGGTTATTTCTTTTAAGAGGCTATCAATTTGCTGTCGTAAAGTTGAGAAGTCGAACTAATTCTATTCTCCCACTTGATTTGGTCCTTATTTTTTGAGCTATCGAATTATTCCTACGCGCAACAGTGGAAGTATCTTAATGAGTAGTTCAGGAATGATTTTGGAAGCATAGAAGATAATTAATTTTTATAAGCAATAGTGGTTTAAGTGGTTGGTAAAATTTTGAAAGATTATATATTATAAAAATTATCACAAGTAATTGAGTACCATATTGAAGAAAGTTATAAAACTGATAAAACTTTTAAATGTTTTAGTACGAGATACTCAAGTGTTTTGAAAATATTGCTATTCAAAAAAGAAAGAGCAGCAAATATCACACTGAAGGCTATCCTAATAATTCATAAAATTAATCTTTATGCAATCCGAGATTCGCAGGGCATTATTGAAGTTATGTCTCCTACTCTGTGCTGCTGATTCCTAAGTTAATTGATTGACATTGGTCGGTCAGCAGCTGTTCGTCAGTTTATTTTTCATGTAGAACAGAAGCCAAACAAAAAACGTAATCCTCTGCGTAGGTAACTACTATGCATTAAATCAATATGGCTTGGAAATTAGTTCTGAAAATGCAATTTTTGCAGTGTAAAGAAAATACTGTTGGAAAATTTTACTCAATTTCAAAGCAGTTTCGTAGATTTACATCCGGTGTCTGATAGTTTGAATTCTCTAATTCTCTAATACAAGTTCATTTAAATTCAAATTTGATTTTTCAGTAGGTTTCTGTCTTGATGCTCCAAAATGATTGCGTATCAACCATGGGACGAACGTCACTTTCTAGCATATGCATACATAAATACTGTACATATCGAGGCCCCAACGAGAAAAAAACTGAAACCAACCCCATTCGTGGTACGTCTCTATACGTCGAGATTTCCCAGAAAAAAACGTAATGCAAATTTAAAGGATTACATGTACTATGTAAAGTATCAACAGTCGTTTCAGTCCAGATTCCTGCAAATGAGAATTTTCAGAGCACTTCACTTGAACTCTAGGTACTGATAGCAGATGTCAGGACTTACCTCTTTTGGGGATGAGGGACTTAAGCAGAAAGACGGCGTTATCGTCAGTGGCCCACGCGTGCATCTTACGGTATGAGTCACGGCCTTTTTCTGTGAGCTTGTCCCACAGTTTCGGCTTGGACAACAATTCTGACACTGTACCCTAAGAGACGAAGAAAATAAAGTAATTTGTACAGTTTATCCCACACTCGACGGTGAAGAAAAATCACGACATCTTTTCGTCAATAAGTTGCGCACGAATGTTAATTTTTTGTCAGTCGGAAATTAAAAAAAAAACGGGCAAGTTGAAATCGAATCACATGACTTTTAATTGTACTATTATTCCATTAGGCCCAATAAACAAATTCAATACACAGAGAGATAAAAAGAATTGTATTAAATAAAAGGACAACATAGAATTTTTCCGTAAAAATGATCGAAAAATTAAAATGTGATAGAATAAAATTTGAAAGAGAAAAGAACATTTCAAATGTCCGTAAGAAATGAATTACTGACGACATTATGGGTAGGACGTATGTAATTTGATAGTAATTTTTCTCTATTTTTATGAGACCGAAAAATTTGTTGACAAGAGCAATTAAGTTCAAGTCACACGGTATTACAAAATTCAACTGAATTTCACTATGTTCTTTACCCATAGAATAAATTAAGTGGTTCTAAAAAATACTTTCATAAGGTCAATAGCTCATCAATGTACTGCATCCGCCCTGCAGTTCTGGACTTCAAGTCCCACGAAAACTTTTCATGCAACATTTTGTAGAACGAACGAAGAAACTCAAATTTAAAATACAATAAAGAATATTCTCATTTATTAAATTCTGGAAAAAATTGAACCATGAAAGGTTTATCCATGGGGTTCTTCTTTGAAGAATAATATAATATATAATAATAATGCAATAATTTTGAGAGCAAATAATCTTCAAGCTCGTTGAAATAATTTTTTGAAGAAATTCCGAGGAATATATCACTACGAATAAATAAATATTAATGAAAAAGGTAGTAATTTTATGGAATTCTCTATGCCTGTCAATATAACACTTTAATTTCTTCTTTCAAGTGCAAACAGCAATAATGAAATCACTTTCAACTGATTATGATCAGAACATGTCGCACTCCTGTGTAATGTTGTTATTTACAGCATAATATAATAAAGAAATTGAGATTGCGTAACACCAGTACACAACAAAAATGAACATGTAATGTATGCAAAAACAAACTTCAGCTGAGCAATATCGTTATACCCTTTGAAGAAAACTTGAAGTGAAAATCCTTGATAAAAATCCGATCAGCTACTATAACGACTAGCGTTAAACTGAAAGCTTACCTGAGAAAGTCCAAGAACGTATTTGGCGAAGAGCCGCTGGCCGATATTGTGTATAGACAAGAGCTCGCGGATGCGACGAGAAAGCTGTAAAGTGTCGAGGCTCTGGTGGCAATATTTGTCCATGTTAAACCTGCAAGAAGAGTAAATAGCGTTCTTTTGTAAGTGCATGTTCAACTGGAGCAAGAAAATTTCCAAACAACTCAAAATTTCTAATCCGATTTTATTTTATTAAGTTTTAGTTTTATTGTGTTTGACACTAAGCCAATCATTTTGTAAAGTACTTAACTTCATTGAGAGTATGCAAGCAGCGATGCCCATGCCTTAATAAGACTGCTTTGTTTTCAAAGTACGACTTATTTCTGCTCGACAAGTTTGCACAGTGTTGACAATTCCCATCGTCCATAATTATGCGTGTGGTCCAAACATCTAGCCTCTATTAAGCACTACATGAAATTTCGTAGTTCAGGCACGGCTGTAATAAGCATCAATGTATAGCATCTCTCATTACTAGAGCAAGTGATAATTCCGATGTTCCACGATAATGGAGGAAGGATTAGGTATACGCTCAACTAATGGTATCTGCATTAAACAGGTGTGGTCTCACGTCTCAGCGGTATGTCAAGACATACATCAGATAAATTCCGCCACGGGAAACATAAATTATCAAATTACCAGTGACAGCAGAGAAAAACGATGAATTTTTCTTGCAGTATATCGATTTTCTCATGCTGGGAGCATCGATAATTGTTAATGTGAGATCACGAAGGGAGAACACGGGCATAGAATACGAATCATTATACAAGCTAATAGCTAAAAGACCGAAACATCTGCGCGGAAATAAACACGGGAAAATTGTTTATTGAGTATACAGCCAACTAAAATGCCCACAGTTTTTACTGGAGGAGAAATCTGAGATATTTTATTGGTGTTATTGTATACGGATGTTAAATATCAATCGTCAATTACCTGAGAATTTCCTGCAATCGTGCTTCCATTGGATCGCCCTTAGGAATAAGGGATTCACCAGTGATTCTATCTTCGAATTTGAATCCTAAATGAGGAGGAAATTCATCTTTGAATGGCCTGTCGTCGTGGCACTGGAAAGGACTTTTGCTTTCCGATGGGAATCCGTTGGGGAGCGAAGACGAAGGACTCTTCATGAGGGAGTCTCCGAGTGGTGACTCCCTAGAGTCAGTCCTGTCTCCGGAGGCTGGTAGACCCACGATGCCCCCGCTGTCAGGGGACATTTGGCCTGCTGCTCGACGAGGGAAATCAAGAAAATTCTTTTTAACACCTGCAAGAAATTTTTTTCAGACTAACGAGACTATTAGCCAATCACTGAGATTCATCCAGTTATTCAAAATATAAATAAACTCGTTTGGTTACAGCCGATAAAGGTCGAAGGTAAATATTAAGCTAGCAAGACATTCTGTTTGGTTTTAGTTGATCTATGAGTTCGTATCAAAAATTGAGATTACTTTTTGGAGAATTCTGCACACGATTTGTTAAAGAAAATTAGAAGAGTGGAATTGCTGCAACTATCTATAATTATAAAAATCTAAGCCGAGGTTGGATATATAGTTTCGGTGTTTCTTCTGTACAAATCATAGTTCAGCTTTGAAATGAAAGAAATAATTTTTTACTGAAAACAAGATTCGAATCGAGAAAACTTCGGTCAATCATTAGAACTTGTAGCCAACAAGAGCAGAGCTACGAAAATGACTGTGAAGCATATCAGATCAATCCAATGCACAATAATAATCCTATAAACATAAAGCTAAAAACAAGCAATTTTTACACTTTGTAGAACGTTGTCTCCTTTATTGGGTCTCTTGCCGTACAAGAGAAAAATTCGAATTTTTAGTCTAAACTGCGTATCGTAAGAAGTCAGATTCCTGCAGAAAATTCGTCCCATAGAATTGAATCAATGAGGTTTAGAGTGGTAAAACTAAAGTGACTTTTTTCATGAGTTTTCCCGAGTTACGAAGTGTCTTTACGAATTGGAACGTCAGCTGAATTTTTCAGGTGGGTTCTTCTATTCAGAATATCTAATCAATACTGAATTTTTGTAGAAATAATTATCAGCTAAATATCTTGTCTTTGGCATTGTTTTTCACATCCATGTTGCTCAGTATATTGAATCATTTACTTCCAAAGTGATTTATACCTCTCGTCAAAACAGCATATCGTCTCAATTATTTCATTGCTTTCAATAAGCAATGTAAAACACATGTTCAGCGAGCTCTTTTTTAAATCATATTCCTACATGAATTAATGATCGCCATTCCCACTCAATAATGTAATCAAGCGACCAATGATTACTTAAGAATCATCATCACTCGCCCGTATATCAGAGTCATTCACAGTCAGAATGCTCGAATATATTTTCATAGTGAGTCCGAAACAATTTACTAGCCAAAGACTTGCACTTTTTTTCCACTCTGTATGTGCTCTCTCTCTTATTTGAAGCAGTCATTCTTTCTTAGTTCGGATTCCGTTGTTGACAAATCTCAACAATGAAGCAGGGCATTAGGTCTCTCAACATCCATTATATTGATGCAAGCTAAGATGCTTCCCATGGTGCATCATTAAAAGAGGAAATTACACATGTGTTTTTGATTTCGTACTTTGAACAACTGCGACATGAGCCTACCTGCGTTCACTCACCTGAGTTTATGGAGTGACACTCCATGAAGTGACGCTTACTCACCCAAGTTTATGGAGTGACACTCCATGAAGTGACGCTCACTCACCTGAGTTTATGGAGTGACACTCCATGGAGTGACGCTTACTCACCTGAGTTTATGGAGTGACACTCCATGAAGTGACGCTCATTCACCTGAGTTTATGGAGTGACACTCCATGAAGTGACGCTCACTCACCTAAGTTTATGGAGTGACACTCCATGGAGTGACGCTTACTCACCCAAGTTTATGGAGTGGCGCTCCATGAAGTGACGCTTATTCACGTAAGTTATGGAGTGACACTCCGTGGAATTACGCTTATTCACCCAAGTTTATGGAGTGAAACTCCATGAAGTGACGTTTACTCACCCAAGTTTATGGAGTGACACTCCATGGAGTGACGCTCACTCACGTAAGTTATGGAGTGACACTCTGTGGAGTGACGCTCACTCACCTGAGTTTATGGAGTGACATTCCATGAAGTGACGCTTATTCACGTAAGTTATGGAGTGACACTCTGTGGAGTGACGCTCACTCACCTGAGTTTATGGAGTGACATTCCATGAAGTGACGCTTATTCACGTAAGTTATGGAGTGACACTCTGTGGAGTGACGCTCACTCACCTGAGTTTATGGAGTGGCGCTCCATGGAGTTGCGTTCAAAAGAACGTCGCCACTCTTCTCCAAGGAGGTGGTGGAGGTGTGCGGTGCTCGGAGGAGGGTGGGGAGCGAGGGGTTGCAAGGGGGACACTAGAGGCGGAGGCGCAAGGGGGTTCCCCAAATGATGGGGGTGAATTGATGGGCGTAGGGGCTGGTGGAGAGGATGAGATCCATGGGGAGGATGGCCTGGCGATGCACGAAAATAAATAATCATTAACATTATTTAGTTTTATTTTTTCGTCCAAAACTTATTCTACTGAAGTTATCAAAGAATATTGTAGGTGGTAACCACGTCACAACTCAGTCTACCGAGGATTATGTTACATTTAGATAAATTTAAGTTAGACCATTTCAAGGGAAGTTTTTATGACCACGGGGCTTCCATTAGTAACCACTTGTCTACGTAAATACTGTCAGTGGGTGTGGCTCTGCACTCATATTTTTGTCACTCAATGTAAACGATGCATTGCACTGCATTTTTTTCGAGGAGAAGAGTACTCATAGAGAGAATTATCCAATTTCGGTGTCTGTCGGTAACCGGTTTTCTAGTTACAACTCATGACTCCGTTGCAGCGCAGCGCAAAATCCTGAACGAAGGCAACACAGTGCCCTCAAGTTTCGCTGCCTCGCTGCTCCACTGATCAAAAGCGTTCAGTTTCACGTTGTCATCCGACAAATATAAATCAAGTTCAAAGAACAGGTCACCGAGCGCAACTTTGCAGCGTTCACAAACTGGTATGACTTCTCAAAAACGGTCTCAGATTTTTATGAACTTTTAATTAAGTGTTGATGTAATAAAAGTTATTAATTAGGAAAGAAGGTAACTGCTTAACTCTTTTAAAATGCGATATAAATTATGTTTAAAACCGGTTGACTGCATCACTGAGCGTGGCTGTTTGTGTCAAAATAAAAGTGGTTGAATAGCCGTTGCGTGTGTTTAAGACATCTCTAGCAAGTACGAGTAAATATACCGCAATATCACACATTGTAAAATAGACAAACAGAGGCTAAAGTACAAGGCGATTTTCATCTTTCGCTCTTACTCGTAATTCATTACTTCTAAGGTTTCGCACTTGGTAGCCATTCTTATTTGAAATTAAATTGAACTTTTGGCGTTTTCTCACATGATTCCTGCATCCGATGAACGAAAATCACAAGTGAAATTAATAAATTTGAAAGAACACTTAAAATAACAGTACCAATACGTGTCCACTATTTTGATTAGAATAAGCAACAGGAATAACGATAATTCGAAAACCGTATTGTTACTGTTTACTGTTTCAACAGACTAGTCTAACTTCATTAAAGAGTTCATTGCAATATAACAAAGTGCATAAAGTTAGTTGAATACGACACTGGACAGTGAAACTCGTCACATAATAATTATCACATTTCGTGTAGAAAAACTCTGTGTGACTTAAGTAATAATTCGTTGAGGTTAGATATTTATAATCCATAGGTGAAAATGTGAAATTATTCTACAAACAAACTTGCTGTCGATGGAAAGATTTACTTCTGCAAGAAGACTCCCCAAACCAAAGTGTAAAATTTCAGGACTCACCGAAATCCGACGAGGGGACTTTCATCTCGAAGTCTCCTTTGGTCCTGTCACTCAAGAGGCTATCGAACGGCCGAGGTGTGAGACCCAGAGTTTCGCGCCCATTTCTTGGAAAAAAAGAAAATTCTCCTGAAATTTTCATAGCATTCGCTATAATAAGTTATTACAATAAGTAATTTGTATACTGCAGGATTTGAAAGTTAGAATAAATATTATTGGCTCATTTTTTCATACTGAAGAGAAACGAAACATGACAGTGAATAAACAATTTTACAATCGGAGCTGTTTCGTCACAAAACTACAATGTGCGTTGAATTTTCCAAAAATCAAAACGAATGCTCAGAAAATTCTTAGTGCGCAAACTTTACAAGTAATTGAAATGCATTTGACAATTAACGATGCACAGAATGTGTCACTCCCGCGTAATAAAGTTAGAAAAATATTCTTTTTTCCTTTGCCTACATTCATCTTGTAATTCTTAAAAGAAATACGGTTTATTCAATGAATTTTATATCTTCGACCTTTATTTTAAACTTCTTAACCAGAAAAAATTTTCCTTTAATCTTAAGGTGAAAATAATGAACTGATCGCTTAATTATTAGTTGACGAAATAACTACAGAATGACTTTTGAAAATCGTTGAGGGAAAATTAACAAGGCGATAATGAATTTCATCCTTTTTTCTGCGCCTCTCATTGATTTCGACCGACCTGCGTCGCTTGGAAAAAGAAGAGCAAATATAAGCGGCGGTGTATGAGTAGAGCGTGCCACTGGCGTATGAGCTGTGAAAATGTTCTATCATCACAAAATGTGGTGGAGCGTAGCGTCCTCAAACACATTCATTAATCCATTGTCTCACTCGATGCCAAATGAACCGACATAGGTGTCTGAGCAGCACTTTTTAGTCGGGCATAAACTGAGTAAACTCTTGCGGGCTCGCAGAGCCTTTAATGGAGCGAGCCAATAGCAGAGCGCTGTGGTCAGTTAGTCATCCTTACATTTGTAGTCATTGCTTTCATCACCGTTAGTAAAGATTTGATGCTACGCATTCCAAAATATAATATTCATAATGTAGAGGCGTAGCTTCAAGAAATGTGCTTCCGCAGTTTCTGTTGATAGACGAGAATTAGGATGAAGGTGGTGAAGGTTAGATATTATTTTTTTCTCGTCGCATGTTCTATAATTTAGTCACAGAGGGCGGGAGAGTTGTTGCTTGAATATTTAAAGGTAAATAACAGACGTTAGTTTTAAAAGTATGTCAAAGGTGAACTATTTCTCCATTGAACCTGAAATTTTTGACATGCATTTCTTTTGTAAAGAAATCCTTAGTTCCGGGATGATTTGACTCATATAGAGAAAAGTCATTGAAATACTCGTATCTCAGCTCGGAGTCCTTATGGATTGAATAAAAAATATCTCCTAGCCGATACCATCCATATTACAGATGATGACTCGCTCGAAATGACTTCTTTCAACAATTTTAACTTAATCTTCTAACCTATTTGACGCAAACGACAAATTTTGGGTTAACTCAAGCGTGCAACGCAAGAGTTTGAAAAACAATCATCTAGCATCGATGATTTTAAAGCACATACCATGAAGAAGTCGAATCAGTTGAATGCATGCAATGCTCCTTATGTTTAAAGGATTCTATTAAAGTGATTACAAAGTATATTAGATCTTGAAACGATTCGAAAAATTTTCTGCGATACGAACGAGTTCCTTGATTCGGCATAAGCAGGTAAAATTAGAATTATACTTGCATGGAGCTAGGAATTATTATACATAGCTATAGCATGCTCCACTAAGTGGAAATATTCAAGTCCCTTAGAATGATAATGTGTTGGTAGTGATCACATATCACGAAGACCTTGCCTCTATTTGTAAATACAACAGTAAATGAAATATACCTAGCTTAATTTTTTCTAGCTATTTTTGAATTGAATGCGTAGGAAAAATGGAAGTTTGGCTGAATAATAGACCGTGCTTTCTTTGGTAATGAGGGACAACGTATTAAGCAATGACCGCTTTGTCAGACGAAACAGAAACCTCATTTCGAATATGTTTCTAGGTGAGTGAAAGTAGACTGAAACCTACTTGTGTGCATGGAAGAACTTTTCCTGTTTAATCTGGTCCTTTTTGTGCTTATCTCAAAGTGATACAATTCAAAATCAATTTTTAATGCAATATATGGGATCTGTAACACAATGCTTAACACCGAAAAAATACCTCTCAATTATTTAATAGTTAGGGACCCTTTCTGGCAAAATTTTAGAAATTGTCATTAAAACCCGAAACAATTTAAGAAATTGAACTGAAATCAAATAGTAACAATTGAAACAGCTATTCACAATTCTCTTATTCATACATAAGTGAATAATTGTCAGATTACGCGTACACGTGGTCACTTGTTTCATTCCAGTTCATTGATAGATAATATGCATATTTTTGAGTAACTACCCTCAACAAAGAATTTGCTCTGAATGTTTGAAGATAGTCCTGTTTGTGTCTCGCAATGAATGGCTGCATAATGCATGTCACAGTTCCATTAATAGAAAGAAAGTGGGTTTTGTCTTTGTCTGTGAGAGCGAACAAGGCTATAATATTCTCCAAGGTATCATTTATCGGCATTGCTCAAATAGCGCGCCAGTCTAATTCTTATAACCCTCAAACAAACAATCATCATGGGCTAGTTGCAGAGCTCTCTAGGAATTCGATCGCTATGAGAAGCAATTTGTCAGATTAATGAAGCAATTAAACGAAGAACAAATCAATGACGTTAAAGATACCTCGACGATCTCCTCCATATATAGCAAAACATTCAGACATCGACCAATTTGAAAGGGCTAGGCTCACAGTCAATTCTTGTTTTTTAACGATCGGAGATTCATTAATATTTATGAAAAAATGACAATAACAAGCGACATAAATTTGGAAGATTATATCGAAACCAATCAAATAAAAATATTTCGGAATGCAATAGAGCATAAATCATTAAAGAAGAACAGTGGAATTTTAGCACAGCTTGTGGGTGGCAGTTCTGCTTTATAATCAGGTCGCAGCTTCATTACTGTATAGAGATCAGTTCTACTCAGTCCACGAGTCGCAAAATATCCTTAAAGATAAGTACATAAATGAGATAAATAACTGCAAGCAGTTCAGAAATATTTTGTAATTTGAGTAGCATGGAAGTCTCACAAGCTTGTAGTTTTTCGTACCTAACAACTGCAGAAGCAGTTATCGATCAGTAACTGCGTTAATGAATCGAATATACTGTACCTGTATTGATAGCTAACTGATTTCATCAAGACTAACGGTAAAATATGAAATTCGAAGGAAGTTGTGACACAATTTGAGTCTCACGACATAAATATTCGTTAAGGACTTTGAAATTTCGAAAAGATTGAACACTGTGGAGCACATTTTGAGATTGAATTTCGTGGTACCCTGCAAGCCGTGCAATATTGATGACATTCACAATGAGACTAGGAGAATGGCCTTTATAGAAAACTGACATGGGTTCGCATAATTAAAGAGCGAACTTTCCTGAATAAAAGGAAGGACAAAATAGGATAATTGCTTGCAGAACGACCTATTAAGGCAGGCATCACCTAGCCGTCTCTTGCATATTCGGCGAGGGTCACCGATGCCGATTATTTCCCAGCTATTAACTGGAGATTATTCGAATTGATCGGGCTGTCGTGTGGAGAACCATTGTTCGATTCCCATCCTAATGATTTCCAAAGACATTTTTTAGATGTTGAAATGAAAGATCAAAGAAGCTTGAGAAAAAAAATCGTGGACTGAACACCAAATGTCTGAAGGAATATTCTTTCACCTTTGAATTTCAATCGTCACCGGTAACTGCCAGTGTCTTTTTCTGTGCCATCAATTGTCGGTGATTCTGAGTTGCTTCTTTTCGCGTGACTACAGAGAGAAGCAGAAAGACCGAGGATAATGAATTACTGATAGACTTAGAGTGACAAAAAAAGTTCCAGGGTCTGCGACCAGGGGTGAAAAAATCACTGTCATCGGTTAGGTCGAGTGTGTATTGATGATTCTGGCCCAAACGCAACTAAGAACTGATTCACAGAAAAATCAAGAATTTCAGCAGGATAAAGAGAAAATGTTATACAAGTACTATGACAATTTTTCTACGTGATCAATGTAATGATGTGTGAAATGTATTCACCACAGCTGGTGTAGCATTTTTTCACAAAATGAACACAAAACATCATCCGTGCTGTCTGCCATTGTGGGAGAAACGATGCGTGTCCGGACACCATGTATTGAATTAAAAACTATTGAAAGGTGTAGCGCGTATCACGAATGCTGAACACCGAGTCCGGCATCATGCAGAGCGTGTGGACACCAGTTTCGGCACGCATGCAAGAAATCTACGGTGATCATGCGCCGCGTATCGACTTGCATGTCCAATCGTATGGAGATTACGACGTTGCGCCACACACTGTCATCTCACATCGATTTCCGGTCAAATGGAATTGCTTGGTAGGAATCAGACTGAGTCACGAAGACCATCAGGACAAATGCCACTGGGATTCTTGATGACAGAGGCCATATAGGGAAACATTGCGCCACTGATTGATGGCCCACGGTCATTGGACACAGGTTCAAGGATTGTCTGACTCAAGAGATGGAAAATTTTACGAAGCTCGGTATTTTGTATGGACTACAGCAGTTAGCATTTTTATGGAAATTCTGTATTCTGAAACGTCGTTACTTGTGAAATTTTCGTTTACATAAGATGACTATTTGTTTTGAAACCGCATTGGTTTTGATCTTAAGGAAGAATAATTTTGATATTAATAGTTATCATGGTGATATTGCTCAATACTCGGCAACAGAATTTTGAGATGATTATGCATTAGCTTCTTCAATCCGTTAGTGTAAAGCCAGTACGGTCCTAATATTTGGTTGAGTTGGACCGGATAAATTCGCTAATTCGGTAGTCACAGTCCTAAATATTCGTAAATCTATGCCATCGATCATTTGTTATTTATCCATCACCATACAAAATTAAATTGTATATATAATTAAATACTCAAACAAATGAATGTGTTTCATTATTTGCCTATGGAACACAAATGCAAATCATGAAATCGATATGAAAACCGTAAATTAAAGATTTGATTTGATTTTCTGCTTTATTGCATTCTCTAGGTATATTTTTGAAAAAAATTTTAGTAGGAGCTGAAATTTTTTTTTCGGACCGTGGGAAAGCTTATCATGAACTTTCACCTAGCCATTAAGTTTTCATTACTGGCTTTTCTCTCTCTCAACTACGTTGAAAGTTCACATAGTGTCTTCAGCTAAGATTTTCCTTTTCGTATTTCTCTATCATTATCAGGATTATGATATACATTAACACAACGAGCTGTATAACATGTCAAGCCCCGATGCCTATAGGTTGCGAAAATTGACAACATAGATTTCCAGTTTTAGTTTCCTCATGAACCTTCAGCTGTACGTAAACTGACTTTTTTTAAACAGGGAGAGCTGAAAATTTCTACTCTATACTTTTGACCTATATGGTCATTAAGCCCAAGAAATAAATGTTTGCCTGTGAGTGAATTATTTTTCCCGAAATCAGTTGAGGTTTGCTATGCGTTTTGATATATTTTTTATATGATATTGCAGCAACTGCAGTACGTTAAAAAATAATTCACTTTTTTCCTAAAGATAACGTTACGCAGATTGACTTCGAAGACCTACAAAACGAACACATTAAAAATTGCAATTATGAATGACTACCCGTAGTGTTTCCCGCCGTGGAACTGGGGGAGGGAGGCTGTTTTATCTGAAGAAATATAACGTACAAAAAGCAAGGTATCTCCTCACCAATATGACAATTACTCAGGTACATGAGACCTGAAAACATTTTACCACCTCGTCATGCTTTTTGAAAAACATTTGCTCAGCCAAGTAGAGTCGAAACCCCACACTAGAAGATATGTAGTGTCAGCAATACGAGTTCTCCCAGCCACCAGCCGGCAGCAAGTCAATAAAACGAAAATACTTACTGTTAACTATTATGTCCTGCGTTAATGCTTAGACAATGGCAGTAATTTGAAGGTAGGACTCGCTATCAGTTCAGTTCATATCGATATTAACTAATAATAGGCCATTTCAAACGTCCGTCGTTTGACGCAGGGCAGTGTTACGTGGCGGAATGAAGGGTGTGAAGCCTCACCACGTGTTTCTGCAGCAGGGCTTCTTTAACGATGAATACAAGAATTTCGACACAGTCGCCACTTAAGAGGGCCTCATAAAGTGCCATAAGTGCCAAAACTTGCTCAACACAATGGCTTAAATGTGCATCGCAGCGGGGGAGGAGAAGCAAGCATGCATGAATACTTCTAACTTTCAAGTTTATAATTCACTCCTATTCCTTATATGGATAATCAATTAGTAATTTACATATATTTTATTAATATTTTGCAATGATATGCACATGATACATGAAATGAACTTATATTCTGCTATCAGAGTTTTTATACATATGAGATGTATTTTAATTGATTGATTGGTAAAGCTGTGCGTTACATTTATACCCCATGTCATTGAAATCCTAAAAACAAAGGAAAATTTCCTGGTAAATGAAATTTAGTCCTTTATGATATATTATCCAAGAAAAGGAAAAGGAAACGTGCCACATTCTGTTACTTGGTCTCAGCAGCTATTTTCGCAGCACTATTGACGAAAATCTAGCAGGGTTTGGTGATTTTTTTGCTCTCAGTATCCCGAAGATGGCGTCCTGCATGACTTGTTTAAATCTTACGCCACAAAAATGGCCTAAAAGCTTGGCGCTAGCTTTTAAATGATCACTTATTTCGAGGCTTTCAGCACTTTATTTACTTATGCGGCTTTTAGGTGAGGCCCATAACTTCTTCCTTTGAAGCTCGTTTGCGTGAATTAGTTGGGGAACACCTCTGAGCTTACGTGCGAGAAATAAGCATTGATGCTGCATGGCCTCTCGCCTGCTCAGGTTTACAGTTTCGATGCGTTATTTTCACCTTCCACGAAAATATGAGCTCGTCATTTTTCATGGTAGTTTCCATGAAAAGGCGTAAGGTTCCATATTCATGTTTCTCATCCATATTGTACCATATTTCTTAAACTCCTCAAAAATTTCTGGTGAGCTAATAAATGATTAATTATTAAATCGTTCATACATACAGACATTTTCGAATAAATAAATAAAAGATGAAATGAATTGCGTTTTTAGAAAAGGACAACAAATTTAAGCAATATCACCAATTGAAATAACTCGAGAACAAATTTGTACAAAAACTGTTTCAATGAAATAAAACCAATTTAACAACCGAAGGAACTGTCGTAATAATACTTTTACCTTGAAATACGTTGGTTTCAAATTTAGTAAAAAGTTTAACAATTCACGGTACATTAAATTAGAATAAAAATAAAAATTACCGCAACATAATAACTAAGTATGTCTTGTCATCATTGTTATATATTATTAGTTGTAATAGTGACCCCAAATTACTGCAAACGCTCATTCTAAAAGCCTCATAGTTTCGAGAACTAGAAAAGGCTCAGAAGCTTTGAACAGCCGTACATCATGTAAAAGACTTCATCTGAGTAGATAGAAACAACCACATAACAATGCGGGAAATATTACAAAGAAAACGAACGCTCTGGGAAATGTTACTAAGAAAACGAACGCTTGAGTGAATTCATGGTAAGAAAGCAATAGCACTGATCTGCGATGTGTGTTGTGTTTGCATGAGTTGCATCAGAGGTCTACAGCGGTGGTCGAGGATGCCCCCCAACAACTTCCTAATGAGAATACCATCTATAGGACTCTGGCGAGCTCATCGTTCTGCACGGTGTTGTATCTGTGTGTCAGTACGACTGGGCGCAATCTAGTGTTGTGTTCGTGATTATTGGTGCAAAAGCAACTGAGTAACAGCCCAGTGAAGTAGAAGTCTGAGGCTTCAGTTCTCCACTAAAGTTTTGCATCGAGCAGATGAATTGAATTTGCTAGTTTTGTTTTTATGAATTTGCTAGTTTTCTAAGTCATTCACTCAAATTCTTAATTTTGCAGCTCTATTTAGCTATTTATAATGTGAGAGGTGTACAGATATGTACATAATGAGGCCAGAAAATAAGGTGATAATTTCTGACCTTTTGGTATGGCATAAAAAGACGAAGTACATACATTTCTCGATGCAGTTATTTGCTGTCACTTCACTTTTAATATTTGAACTCAGAATTACTGAGCGGTGTTTAAAAACATAACTTCTTCACAAAAAAAATTCTGTTCTGAATTCGATGATCATTACATTTCTTAGAGCGAGCGGCTCCCTCGCTTCCGAAGGCTCAGAGCATCGAGCACACGAGCAACTTTTCTTAAATTGCTCTAAATGTACAAAGTTGAGCTTCTAACACGGTTTATTGGTCCCTGTCTCTCTTGTAAATAAGTTCAATAAAGTACGATAGAAGCTTTAATGCAACGTCTGTTTGGCAATCCAGAGAAAATAACGCAAGCGAAGAGACTAGTGGGATTTCACGGAATGCAATTTGATGACAAAAAGAACATTTGATGTTAGCTGTAAAAATCTTCTTTTCCAAAGTTGCAAAAAGAGTTTTACAACTGAAAATGCGCTCATGTAGTTTTACATCAAGGTAAAGATTTTAGTCTTACAGAGTTGAAATGAAATTTAAGTCCTATTCATACGTATAATTCACGTCGACTGAGCTAGCAACAAATGCTGGCAAATGAGAATCGATGATGTGTCTGTTGCTGGTGTTCTCTATATCCACATATCACTCCCAGCAACATCCAGTGAAGAGTCAGTTTCATCGAGGATATGAAGTGCATTCTTTGCAACATTGGACTCGATGCATTAAGCAGAGGGTTCTGAAATATGCCTAATAAGCGAAGAAGCAATGAAGAGTCCTTATCACTTGGATCCTTTGAAAGCTGCCAAGACAAAGGAGTCGGGCACTTGATTCACTTCCTAACAATACGATAATCATGCATCGATCCAGGTCATCACTTTCATAACCTGTAAACCACTCAACAGGACCGATTTAGGGCCTCCCCATGCGTTTTTGTTCTACTCGGCAGTAAGGATTCTTTTCAGTAGCAGAAGTAGGCATCCCTCTCTTATAATGAAAACGAAAGGTACTGTGAATAAACTGAACTGTACTATTTAACGAACATTACTATGGGAAAGATTTGCAAGATATTAATAACCAGTGGGAAAATTGTTCTAGAAAGCTTCCTTTTTGCTTAAGAAGGCTAACTCATATCGTAGAATATGTTTTTCGGTTTATTGTCTGAGAACTGAATGATAGCCACTACAATGCGATATATTAGAAAAAGGCGCAATAATTCATATTATTAGCGATGCTACTTTCCAGTTATTAACTTTCAAAAATTGAAACCGAATGCAACGTTTGTCGGAGAACCCGACAAGTCGTTAAACAAATCTATACTTTAACTTACGTGAAAGAAATAGCTCATCAGATTTGGAATAACATAAAATATAAACGGTGACGTATGTATGACACACATTCTTTCCTTGAAGCGTTACATGCACGTCAACTTTGACATTTTCTAACCCACAATTTTAAAGTTTGATGGAAACGTGAGAGAATAAGTTCATCACTGATAGCAGGATACTTAGGAGCGAACCAATTTACTGGAAGTAGCATAACGGCGCAGTGACCTCTCTTATCCAGCGATCACATCTTTAACTATCCACACACGAACTGGCCTTCATGTAAAGATCCTCAGTGACGGTAAGAAGGCCTCAATCGTGTCGGTAAATCGTACTAGTGTAATCTCCTACTCGATACAAAGGCTCATTGGGAGATTACACAGAGCTTCTAATAATATTGTTATGAGAGATTTGGAGTATCGTTCTCCAGAAGGAGCAGGGTTGCATGTCAAGCCTTCCTTTTGAATTGATAAGACATATCTGACTGTAGCTCACCTCTGCTAACTTTGAACGCTGGGGCTGATCCTCACACGTCGGGTGCTTCAAATTTAATGGGGTAGTAAAAGGACGTGCTTAAACTTTTACAATCATTAATATTGCCGGTACTCAAAACTTGATTCAAATTTTTTATTGTGACTAGAAAATATAAAAATTCTTCTAGGAAATCTCAGGAATTTAAACTGGATGGAAAAACTTAGTAAAGAAATGTTTCACTCGGTATAATATCGAACATGTAACAATGTCGTATTTTAATATTACTTAAAACGAAGATAAAAACTGTTATTAGGGCACCTGAGCGTGAAAGGATCAAATTCAGACCCTCTCATCCGAAGATAGTGCCTTCGTAACAAAGCTATGCGGCAAACAGCGCAAATGTTCTTGCGCGCATTCGGGACATTTCGTCGTAATCCGTTCCTTGCACGCTATGTATATTTACAATCATAGTGACTCCTGACAATGAAGCTACGCGGGCAATCGCCAATATTCATTGGAGTAAGAAAATGCCCACCATGAAGCTTTCGCTATCATAATCGAGCAAAATGTATCCATAAAATCGTGCAGGACGGCATGCAAATGTGATCAGGACGACCGAGCGACACGCAAGAGCCAATGAGTAATTGCGGACCAGGTAGGCGATGACCGGCAACCCAATGGAAAGTCTCGAGAGGAAAGCTGGGCGTCATCTTCTGCCGATGTCACTCACCAACTTGACCTTTGGCTTCATGACGCTCAAACCAAATAACAATTTGGGCCCTTGCTAGAAAATGTCGAATTCCCAACAAGAAAAAGCATATGACCAAAAACCTTTGAAAGAAATCAAGACTAACACAGTATACGTTTTTGTCGATACCCTGGGACTTCATTAGCATACTGTCGTCACGCAATGTCTTTACTGGAGAAGTTATCTGTGCTTTACAATTGCCCAATACATTCCCCAAATTGATCAGAGTTGACAAAATGCAATAGAAATCATAGAGCTAGGAAACGAGTTTCAAAGCGTAACACTTAAAAATCGTTTATGAATAATTTGTCTATTCCATTATTCAGTTACGTAAAAATATCTTGACCCTGACTGCACCACATGACGACAGTTAAACAATAGCTACTTGCGATTGCAGGCTTTTTGCAGATCAGTGAATGAACTCGACTGTATATGCACAGACTGTTCATTATGATCATTAAATAGTGTACCGAATCCTCAGTTACAGCAAGTCAGTATATTTACAAGCTGTCGTTGTTTGAAGGCGTGTTTGTTGCAACGACAGGGCTGCTGCGTCCCCGGCAACGCGGGTGGTTTCAGGGAACACACCAGGAAGAACTTCGTTTCTGCATTTGAAATTGAGCAGTAAAGTGAATGAATGAGGATAGGAAAGTGCACATACAGTCAATTAAACTCAGTCTTTCTGCAGCGTCTCCACTAATCTTGATTGCTCAAAGTCTGTTTGCGCGAAAATATTTCTAGCACAGAACAAACCAAGAAATGCAGGAAAAGTATCGATCGTTTGCACTTTAAGATTTTCAATTATTATGTCACTATTCTGAAATTACTCTTGAAATACTGAATGTATGATCTGTTCCGAAGAAAATGAGACGGAAGCAATGCTTCTTCTTTCTTGGTGCTCTCTATGCCATCAAAACATGAGTTACATGCATTAAAAACTCATTTCAAAAAATTGATTCGTTATCAATTCAAAAAGCTGCACCTAAATTTTATGCTATTTCCCTCTCTTGTTAACGTAACAGTAAAACATAAAAGTTATTAACTCTCCCTAGCAGAACCGAAGAATAGCCTTCTGCGTCCTAACTTGTAGCAAAAAATTGTGATAAAAGTACAGAATAGTGATGAAGGCTGTTCATGTTCTTATTTTTTAAACTCTCCTGGTAACGCAAAAACAGGAAATAAACAAAATGAAGTTTCCAGAAGAAGGCACGGAAAACTTTACTGACAACAACAGTTGAAATAAAATGTTGTCAATCGTTGCGTGCTGACAAAAGTTTAAAACGGTTAAGGAATTTTAGAACTGCTTACTTTTCAGAAATATGAGGTTAAAAAGGGCAAGAAAGTAAATATTGAAGCCACTCACGCATTTTGCTATCTATTCTGACTGATATGTTTATTGCTTAATTTGAATTCTAGATCACAGTGAGTATCCAGATTAGTACCGAAAGAAGCACAACTTCAGTGAATTGAACAAAATTCTGCTAGTACAAGAAAGTTGTTTAATCTCGCCATTTATTCAGAAAATTAGGAGAAACTGTTCGAGCCCCCGTCTTCTGATCGTGTCTATTTGATGTCTTCAAAATCCGAGAGGAGAAAAACAACACGGAAACGCAACTCAAAGACCGCACTTAAAAGTTCCTAAAGTGATTCCCGGTTTGAAGAGTCGGAAAATTCGGTTCGGTATCCATTAGATGAAGGGTTGGCAAGAAAAAATTCTTATCAGCCGAAGAGCTGGCCTAGGGACCAAACTTTGGAGCAATTTCCCCCGCGTAAAAACAACGAGGTGAATCCATTTCTACAGTAAAAGTAATGGCATATCGAAAGATTCTGTGACAACGTTTGGGATCTGCGTATTTTATATTCTATGGGGGATGAATGAGTAATTTAAATATTAATTTTGTGCCGTAGGATAATATTTCGGTTCACTTTATATACCTCCTCACTTTCAATAAAATAATAACAACCACCAAGCGAATGATGAAATTAAATCAAATTCAGTGTTCTTACAGTGAAGAAGAGAAAATTGACTGGTAAAAAGACTCGGAATGGGGTTCTAGAAACAAACTTTGACAAGAGGGACGGCAATGAGCCCGAACACAGCTTCTCCTTCGCTCCATTTCCTTCAATTGTTTGTCGTGAAACTTTTTCTATCCACAGTTTTAGCAGCGATCGAAAAGATTTGACCATATTTCTGCTAAAATACTCACCGTATTTTTGTTAGACTATTTCGGTAAATAAAGGCATAGTTTTTTAGCGAACAAAATTCGGAGAACATGAGCCTGCAAATTGCTTGAGGAGGCTCTCAGAAAAAATCTTGCTTGTTGATTTATTTACAGAATAAATGTACAAAATAAGCACAGTTATTAACGTTTCAAAGCATTATGTACTATCTCTCATTATTAACAATATTTGTGTTAAATAACTGGTCTGTCTCAAACACAGAAAATAATTAATAATATGTTAGTATATAATACTGCAAGACTGATCATGAAGGTCACAAATAAATGAAGTCTAACACACAAAAGTATCTTGGCCGGGAAAGCAACTGAGGTCAGTTGAAGTTGCTTTACGAAGATCTTTCAAGTCGAGAATTTGTAAACGTTGAATTAAAGGAATAGGATCGTTAGTTACCAAGTCACGTAGCCAGCCAACTGTTTAGTAAATACGATCAAACTTATGAGCGCCGTAAATCTGTGCACTTTGATAATAGACCTCTTAGGTTTCCGATTAATAAACAACTCTAACAGAAACTCCAATAGAAACGCACTACATGGCCATGAATACATAAACTTTATAAATATCTAGAAAAGCATGAGCCCTCATTCGGATTCCAGATTAACTATTGAATCATGGGGTGTATCGTCGTAGACAGTAGTAAAAGTTCAAGTATGAGCTCTAGGTGAAGTGAACAAGTTAGAAAAAATTAAGCGCTTCAAAAGAATTACAAACGTTTATGTAAATTGCAAAATTCTTTTCTTTCACATGAATGAGTCAATCCTTAGAATATTATTGCACACTTGTTTTTGGATTTGCACAAAAGTGAAGCAAAATGTTAATACTTTATTTGAAATGACTCAATTGTAATTTCAACTTCCGTGTATGATTTGTTGGAGCATTGGGTAAGGTGCGAGGGTTGTGTAAAACAACTCTCTGTCGACACAATGTCAACTCAGATGTTGTTTAAGAACGTTCACTTTAATTGGTCATTGTGAATTTACTGCTGCTTCAAGACAGAAAAGAACTGTTGCAAAAAAAATGGTTTTGCTTCATGCCAAGAATTCTCATAACACGTTCTATGCAAAGACCATTGTTCGTGAGGCATTGTTTAGAAGTGTGATGCATAAAATGAATTGTAGGTGTGTTTAGACACCTTGAATCATTTTACATGTCAGATACTCATTATGTTATCGATTGCAATCTGAAAAAACTTAGCCAGTATAAATGACGATCACTAATAACAATTGGCTATAGATATACGACAGAGGTAACCCAATAAACAAACACAATTAACTAAATGAGAACAATTGCACGCCAGTAATCTTGGAGCCGAAATTTCTCAAAAACATGGTATTGCCAAAAAACGTGAAATTTGCAGGAAAATTAAACCTCTAACTGGCGTCCACTGATCCCTCAATACAGCCTTGCAGAACGCGGGTTGCGATATCGTACACGCATTCAAGCTTGACTGCTTCTAGATAAATAACTTGTGTTTCCTCTCGAGTGGAGTCTTATTGTGGCTCAGCAGCTGATAATCCACCGCCTCACGACGGAAGGACTCATTCCAAAGAGAATATCGGAACGAAGCCAAGAGTACTCCGTCAAATGCTGATTCGAATTGAAGATTTATAAAAAAAGACCTCTGATCAAAATGGAAAATCAATCTGTAAAGTGTCATTAAGTCCTTGTTTACTATATTCTTGATTAATACTACAATAATAATTCTCTTTCCTTTGTGCTGTAATTTGTCACGTTTTGTAGTTTGGAAAGGTATTAATACGACGTAGTTACAGTATTAAAGAAAATCCTCAAGGAAAATATCGTAAATTTAGTTGGACATTTTGCAAATGCGAGTAGCTTCCTGAGAAAATATGCATTAACATTTTTCTTCTGATGGAAGCTATAGAAGTTTAATATAATAAACTTCCAGAAAGAAATTACAGAGTAGGAAAACTGTCCAAAATGAGACAACTCACAAACTTTTCTTTACGTAAACCGTCAGCTGAAACCCAGGAGAAAGAAAAGGCTAGCGATATTACGACATAATGAGAAAGTTGGCATCTTCTTAGTCGAGCAGTCTTTCATTGAGCTCGTGATTCAAGGTATTGAAGGCATGAAGGTGATCAAAGAGGGAAATGGCCCGCTGTTTGGTGCGTTTTATTGTCGCTCCATGAGGACGGTTCGTTATTAGTGAAGACTTTGATAAACCAACGGGAACTGATGGACCTTCTGATACCAGTTCGTTGCTGCTCGTTCTCTCTGTATGACAGTGGAGGGAGAACTCGAGCCAATCTCCCAGCAAGCTACAGAGACATTAAAACATATTTTTTCTACTCGGCTGCTCTAGTACGAACGTTGGAAGTTTATATGAAAATATTAATCAATTCCTTAACAGAAGCACTTGAGTATTTTTTCCGTAAAAATACTTTTCCCTTCTACGTTTAAAATAAAATACCTTGTTGTAGCCTAAAAACTAAGTAAAATTGAATAAATATATAAAAAGAAAAGTGCAAGAATTCTAGGTAGCATTTCAAAATCAGTGCTCTAAAATGTTCGTAAATCATAAATGGATTTGACTGATTTTTACAGGGTTGCGGAGTCGTGAAAAGTCTAAAAAATGAGTACTTACCCGATTTTATCGATGATTTCTCCTTTATTTTCTAATCTGAGTTCAAGCCTCTTGATTTGTCTATTTTTCTCCTCAATCTGCTCTTCCAAACTGTGCACTTGCATGCTCGATGCTTCCTTCATTCCAGACAGTTCCGTCCGAAGTCTAAAGATGTCATCTTCCAGTTTCGAGATCTGCGAACATAACAAACTTGGGTAAGCGTCACATACACTAGTCATGTAGAATGTTGGACGAACCTGCAGAAATCTCATTAATCTATCTTACACAAGTTTTGAAAGAATTAAAATAACAATTTTATTTTATCTTTGAGTATTCTATAAAGAAAAACAGTTGTTATAAAGTACAAACTTTTAAAATTAATATTAAAATTTAATTGAGCTATAGGGAACAGGCATTCGGGTATGGAATTCTTTATAGAACATTATTGGGATGAATTTTTCGAGTCATTTCATTCAACTGAGAATCGAAAAACAATCAATCTCCATGGCCGACTGAAAAGTGGTTTCCCATCAACAACAAAGAAATTGAACCTTAAAGTATGTGCTCCTACCTCTTACAAAAGAGCAAAAGGATTTAGTTCGATTCACTCTATATTCTAGAGCTATGGTTATCGACAGAAAAGTCTGTGTTTTTGCATGGTGTTGTCTAGTGGTAGCATGCTCTGATATGAAGTAATTTAAGCTACCAAGCATTTAAATATTATATAAAATTCCAATACCACAATCATGACTGCAGTGAACGGAATTTTTCATACAGCAGTACTTAGTAATTGAATTTTTTGGCACACTTATCAAGGCTCGGAGAACTGAGGCAGCCCAATGGAGAAGAGGCGTGCGTATCGACGTAGGACACTCGAACTGAATTTACCCACGAGTCTCGACGATGACAATGCTATTGTGTTGCCCTAACAAACTATTGTCCAGTCCTTCCTTCAAGAGTCATTACGATCGAGTTTGGGAATTGAAGGGCAAAATTTCATCAAAAAGACCTACTTGAAGATCAACCTTGTCGTCATTGTTCGAAGGTACTCATTAAACAAACTCTTCTCACGGGCGTGCACATACGAGTATGAGGTGAGCAATGCGTCATGACCGCCATTGGAGTGGGCTTGGCATTCACAGCAATTCCAACTGGCCCAAAAACATATCATTCCTTTAAATGAGCCGTTAATAAACTATGCGAGTTATGGTTCATGATACAGTTGAAACTTTTCAGAATACATTTAAAAATCTTGACTCCATACACATAATTACTATACGGATAAGATAGAATGGGTCCTCATGCAACTATTCACTTATGTTCAGATTAATCATGGTAGTAGTTCAAATTACAAATGAATTTGACTCGTTATAGCTTCAGCACACTAAGAACGTTATTCACGAAAATTTGTAATTAACTCTAATAATAATTTAAACAACCCTGATTAAACCTTCAAAATAAAATGATTCAATGCTCCTTTTCCTACGACTTTTAACCTCTTATTAAAAACGGTGAAAACGACTTGCCCCTAGAAACACCCAATTAAAATTAAGTACGAAAACAATTTTAATATATAGTACATTGAATTGATGCAATTCTTTAACAGAAAAGTGAAGGGTAAATGAAACACAAACCAGATTATTATCAGAGATTCTAAGAAAGGATTTAAAGATTTCAAAAATCGACATGGTGTGAAATGAAAATAGTGAGTAAGATTTAATTGAGTATAATTCGATTTTGAAAATTCTGTAGGTCATTGTTCTATATTATCATAGTATTGTTAGGGCTGCATAAATGAGTTCAACACTAGTTTAAGTATCACATGACATAGTTTATTTCTGTTTCAAGAGTTCATTATATATTGCTTAATTAGTCAACAAATGCAGAAAGGAGTTTGTCCCTCATTTTTCAGACTCTAATATAAATTACAATGAGATAATAATTCAAAATGAGATTTTCTTTTTTTTTTTGCGACTGAGAGCTATAATTCCATGTTCTAGGCATTAAATACTACCGCAAATATGAACACTTTCTATTGTTTATTGATCTTTGCCGAGTTTGATTATCTTATTCAGCTTTTAATAGAATACTTCGAACATTACTGCTTTAATTTTTATACGTTTATTCATCTTAAAATATCAATTAGTAATCATGACGAGAATAAATGACGTTTTTAATCATACTTTCTTGTCATCTTTGACTGCAACAGATTCGGTAAAGTCTTGAATTTTTCAACTTTTCACGTAGCGGCTAACCCAGAAATGGTCATTCACGTATTAGAAACGTAAAAGGTTCATGCTGCGGATTAGGGATCTCTACCACAGGCATAAAAAGCGTGTTTTAAGGAAATTTAGACATGTTACCTTCATCTACAATATTCGTATACATAGTTAATGCTCACACTTGCCAAACTTATACGCAACTACTTATCAACTTAGTAAATCATTCATGCTGCCGTCATGCAACTGCATCCTCTCCTGCATAATTATTGTAAAAATTCTCTCGGAGGTTGAGTCTGAAAGTAACAACCAGAACATATTTTAACTGTCCATGAGAAGTCAATGAGAAGTTGAGCAACGGCAGCCTGGGTGGCCGCTGCAGCTGAGGATGTAAAGCCATCCATCTCTTGGCGGACACACCGGAGAGCGCAAAGAATTATTGTGAATATTCGATCCACGTATCGGGGTGCGCGAAGGCCTGTGAACGGTTACAGAGCTTCAATTGATTGATCACGTCTTCTAATTATGCCGCTGTGCTACGAATGCAATGAAAAACAGCTGAAGTGTGATCCATGCCCGTCAAAGAGTTTTTGCTTGAAGCTTCCTATTATTTACCATTGCTTATGTTGAATTTTTGTTTGATTGTTTGTCGAGCTAGGCAAAGTATTGCATACTCACTGTGATGAAGTAATAATAATCCTAATACGATGTAAGTTTCAAGTTGCATTGAACAATCAATTTCGTTGACATGTTACGTCATTGACTGTAATTCATTATTAAACTATCCAACGACAACCGACACTAATTCACTAATGACTTTTACTTGAGAAATTAGTGACATGAAAATATAGCAATTCCCAGCTTGAACAAAAGAGTCTACAGCTCAATATCATGAAGCCGAAAATTCATATCAGCCCTGGAATGCTTGTAATGCTGATCGAGCGACTGAAATTTCCATACCTCCAACATTGCGAGCCCCAAAAAATTGCAAATTAAAAGAATCGACTTTAAATCGGGCGTGAAAGGGTTTCGAGGTGACAACATTGAATTCGATATTGCTGATTACGACTAGACTTTGCCAGAACCAACTCGTGGTGTTGGTTCTACGGCTGTGAATCGTCATCCTTCTGTAGTAATAGTTTTAAATCTATAGCTCAGCGAAGTTAATGTAGCGCTGCAACAAGGGATGAAAAGAGTTATTGCAAAATATTTAACTGTTATTATAATTTGTTTAAAAATATATTCGGGCCTCTCACAGTCATAAATTGAACACAAGTACAAGAAAATATGAGGCACAAATTGGAACACTATAATCAGAAATGAATTACGTGTTCAAAATATGACTTGGTGGTTTTGAACAGCCCATTCTAAAATCCGCTAATCGGAGTCATCATCACGCACAGAAGAGAGCCATCAAAGTGTCGTATACGAAAAAGGTCAGTTAAATGTCTACACAGTGCTTCTCAAACTTTCAAAACGTCAATTACTCAGAACATTTTTAATGGGGTCCTGTTTAATATGGAGTTTCTTTCAGAATCGAAGAGCGCAATGGCGACTGAAAGGAACAAATTGTTCGTGAGTAATGCCCGCCTGAAAAGAAACCTGCCACTTGATTTTCCATTGATTTCTTGTGATTTTAATTACTGCGTGGCTTTTCAGAACATTCTGAAGGGTATCGCCGAATACGAGACGGAGATAAAAATCGGAAAATCATTGGGGATACTCGAATGCGAGCGTGATTGCGTAGGTGCTTCATGGACTACGGAGAGCAATGCCGAAGCTATTTGAGGTAGGAAAATGTTTGATTTTGACCATGACTGAGTGCAGATGAACGGAGTCTACACAGGGAATATTTGTAACCTCGACGCCCGTAGTGCTCCAAAGTCCGATACCGATTCCCAAATGAGACTCGTTAAAGCTACATGGTTTTAATGAGACAAACAATGCTGAACTCAAAATTTAGCAGCGTTTGAATGTCTCATTCCTCATTAGAATATTTTGAGTGACCCATGCGATAAACATTGGAACGTTTCAATAAAAGACTCGTTTGGTAATCAGGGTTTTGGGAGATAATTGGCCAAACTTTAAGATAGAATTTAACATGTGGGAGCTAATTGTCTGCAAAGTAAAACTTCCACTCCATCAAAAATAAGCATTATTCTACATATGATAAATAATTATTATCCTGCTTATGACAAAAATAACTATTATCTTAATATAATACACAAACCAGTGTCAGTGGGTAAATTTTTAAAATCAGCGGTTTTTGTGTAGTTGACAATTAAACTTTCAAATCAAAACAAATAAGTATACAAAAGAATGCACTAACTAAGAAATGAACTAAATTTTATCAAGTTCTTTTGTCGAATATATCTTTGGAAGTATGTTTTTCTCAAGATAGTTGATGGATTTAGTACTTAAGTGAAAAATGATTAGTCTTGCAAGCTATGACTCACGTCAGCATGATTTATGTGAAAAGTATTGCATAACTGAAAAATGCTAAAAGAATGTAAATGGTGCTTCAGCGTACTAATTTTAAAAGGAATGCACGCTTTAAACGGGTACATTTTTAATTTTAAAGCCAATTTGCAAACTTGAAGGTTAGTTATAAGAAATTGCTGGTCATTCCATTGTTTCATCTGATTGGTTAAATTTCCTAGAATGTCTGGACGCATGCAAAAAGCCCGTGCCTTAGGTGGAAATGACGAACTGTGCAATAAAGAAATTCAATACAGTAATTACTCTGACAAATTACTACAAATTCCTTCGTTAGAAATACTGCACAATAGCTCTAAAGCAATTTTTATTTATTTGAGTTCTTCTTATGTGATATCACATATTTTCCAAGCAGTTGATTTAAACTTACTTGAATTTTGTGGATCTCAGATCGGTTTGAATATCCTTACTGCTATCCAACACAGTTCTGAATTCCGCTCTCTCAGAAATTATTATAAATCTTGTCAGCCTACAACGTCCTCTTGGAAGTGCGAAAAATGATCGCTGTGTTCAGTATTAAGGGTATTATGTGAGCAAGAGCTTTATCATAAAGCCTCGTAACTGACTCAGCTGAAACCAAATCCTTTACTGCTAGAATTAATTTATGTAAAAGCCTCAGTAATGCGAAGTTCCATGGTCAGCCTGCGATTTATGAGTCCTACAATGCACTGATCATCGCAAATTAATATACTTTGGCCGGCCTTCAAAAAAGAATAATGTTATATTTCTGCCTACAGACTTGTTTTACAGAACTGTATCATTTGGCTCTATACTACATGTCAATACATTCCTTTACCACTTTGAAGTTAGATTAGAATAGTTGAACCTCAGTAAAAAACATTGACAAGGGGTTTGATTTAAGGAACAAGATAGCAGATTCTTTGTTAGGCTTTCTCATTCTATATAACTGATTATTTTTCTCAGAAATTCAATATCACATAATGCGGCGGAGCAGATGTTCGTGACTAATCCGTCCCTGCTATTGCAGATATAAGTCAAATTCTAGCTCTTTTGTTTGATCTACTGATATTGAATCTAGCCATCAATCATACAGTAATATCTTTCACCGAATATTTGAAATTCATCCCCTAGAAAGTCTATATTTGTTTGGCCTCCCAAGATGATGTAATATTTGTAACACAAATTTGACGCTCGTGCTACAAATATTAAAATTTACAAAAGTTTCTATAAACCGAAACAGCAACAACACTATATCAGTACTTACCTATATAATGTTTTGCCTTGATCAACAATAACTGTCTTAATTTTATCAGAATTTAAAAACGCTCACAATTTAATAAAATTCTAAAACTAATTTTCAAATAACTGATATCGTTCAATGCTTATTTATACAATGATAGTTTTTCGAAGCAAAGAGCAAAAGTATTGTTTTTCTGTGATGCTGTGACATCAGATGATATCAGTACGTCATCTTTTGGCGCCCATGGCTGAGAGGAGAATATATTGTGGAGCACCGCGTCTCGATTGGCTCCTGATTACACTGCTTCCTGCGCCGATTCCGGCACGCAGCATCAAAGGCATCCCACTTCTGACGTGCTCGAAAACTGCTGAGAATTACGTGGTGCATACTTGCTTCGTGAAGAGAAACCATTTATTGAGAGTCAAGCGACGAGGAAATTCAGCATCTTTGTTGTGTAGTGAAATCTGGGACTTCGTAATGTGAAATACGTTGCGAGTTTAAGAAATATGTTATTAGATCAATTTAGTCAGCTTTCCTAATGTACTAGTGTATACGCAAGCTATTATGCGATCTACATATAATATATGAACATTTTTCACCAATGCTACATAGTTCTAACACTTATATCATATTATTTTTAAATTATATAAATTTGCATGCGAAAAGTTTCCAATAAGTATAATAAAAGCACACTTACAAATTCTCATGAACGTCTCAGGTAAATGCAGTAGAAAATTCACTCTCTTTTAGCCACTCCTTGAAGAAGAAGGGCTAGTTTACCATCAAGGTAAACAAATCTCTCCATCCTATTGAGTGGAGCATAAACAACTTAGCTCCTACCGGGTATGAGAGCTCCTCAAACACTTATAAGTAGAGATACGAACCCAACTAACCAAAATTTCTCGAATATCATAAAAAAATTCTCTCAAATAAAATTTTAGGGATTGAATACGAAAAATACGATCCGTGTCAATATTTTACAGCTAAAATGAAGTTGTACGCCAAGTCCCACTGTGCCTCATACACTTCGTGTTCAGTTAAAATGACGTGAAGTTCACATAATTACAATCACCGTCACATAGGAGGAGCTTCATTGCTATTCGCTGATAATTTCCGGGCTGGTCTAGCAGCCTCATCCATTATTGCCGAACAGGAAAAAAGAAACTGTCACGTAGTCGGTCATTCGACTAGGGTCGAGGATTTTTCTAATAGGTTACGCTCATTACGCAATAGGAGTTACGGTCTTAAACTTCATCAACGAATTTCGTTTACGCTCAATGAAGAACTCACACTTCCATAACCAAGAAAATGTCCTCCTATTACTAGGGCATTTTTAAGACAAGTAATATCTTCCATATCCTTAAGATACATTACAGGCTGGCGAGACATTTTAAAAATGTAGATGAGTGATAATGAATATGCAATGACGGTAATTTAAAGTGACGAGAATGAATACTTGAAACGAGAAGGCATATAACTTCACTACCGAATTTGTTCAACGTAATTTAGAGCACAATAGGAAGTATTTTTGTATGTATTTCGATGGAAAAGGGTTGTTATACATGAGAGTTGTTTCAAATGAGTTGATACCATTCTTCCGGTGCTTGACTCACATAATTATTGAAATCCACATTCAAATAACCCTAAATTGACACTCCCTAACAACACCAATACGTTATTCATGAAGGAAGTGCCTCGTTCTCTACATTACACATTCACTGCTCCCATCTAAAGAGAAGCGTAGATTTATCAAAGAGAGCCTAACTTTAGAATGACGTTCTTCAATCATTCAATAACACTTTGAGCAACGGTCGTTTGGTTTGTTCGCAAACCCTGGGAATGTCGTATTCATTCATGAGGGAAACGTTATCAATCATGGAGAAAAGACCAGTAAATTGAGCGACCCGCATGTTTTGGGACAGTGTTCACTGTATCGCAATCGCTGATAGATGCCCATATGAGGGTAGACCATTAAAACATACCCGAGTGCCCTCGAAAGCTCCGGTCGCTTTGTAGCCATCGACTAGGAAAAAGTTCGCAGTAGAAGTTAGTGCTAATTAGTAGTCTTGAGTATTGGTTTTCACTTCATTGTGTCTTTAAATTCTCTAACTTGTGTTGATTTGTTATTAGAAAATTTAGAGAAGATTGATTTTCAAAAAGAAAACTTTCAACACAATTCCAAATCGTAGAACTTCATTGAATGGCTCGGTGAAAAGTTTGCAACTAAATAAGACGAGAAAGTGAGAACTCTTTATCGCACAAAAACCGTCGGGAAAGAATTGTCTGTGACACTACAGTTGACTTCTTTAACTGAAGACGCTTCTTATGCATTCTGAGCATGAGGAGGGTCATGATTCGATTCACGCTTAACGGAGCTCCTGCTCATAACTCTCTCATCTTTATCTTATGAATCTCGCATCTGAATTCACCCCATCGTTTATAGTTTCCTTCCGTCGTCGCTCTGGCCGGGTTTTTTATTTCTTCCTTCCGTTAAAGTATCCCTTACCCCTTTATGTGAAGTGGCGGCGCACATTACAGCGCTTCATGACTTCAAACTACCTCGCCACTTTTGACTGAAGATCTTTAGAGACAGAAGACGCGTCGCTTGTCAGGTCAGTGATAAGTAAGAATCTTTAACAAAGTCCTTGAAAAATTGCAATGATATTAAAACTCGAGCATTTCTCGAACTGTGAAGACAATAAAAAATAACCAATAGAATACATTTCTATAGAAAATGTAAACGGAATTTTTTATGCCCTTTTTGAGTACGATATTCCGGAGAACATGTACAAAAAAGTCGACTTTACTATTATTATGAACAACGTACGCAGAGATGCATTGTTGCGTAAAGTATACCTCACTTGATATTAAAAGTTTGGGACAGAAAAACTAGCTGGCTTAGATATACATACCGCTCCCTGCCCCGCTCGGTCTCACTCATTTGAAGCTCTGAGCAGTTATTTACATTTCTCACACGTAAAGGATCCCATTTAGATGGCAAGATAGACTGCTTGAGAAATGGGCGGGAAGGGAGAAAAACTGATCGAGAATGCTGAAAAGCTGGTTAAAACGCTAGGCAGTCAAATGACAGTGAACCAGCTGCGTATACAGTGTATAAAGGGTGAATTTATATTCAAGAAAATCGTATACTAAGCTTGATACAGTCAATGTTTTTTAAGAAGCGAACAAGTTTAGAATGAATTGACCCGTGTACTTGAGAAAAAGGCAAAACGTTCTATCAGTTACACATAATCGTTACTGAAATCTCAAGATATATCGTAAAAAGATCGACAGTGAGCGGGTAAACTGTAAGATCTTCAATAGATACGTCAAAGCAAGCACCATCTTCGTAGCCCTTGGGGATGTTTAAAAAACCAAAGACGAGCTCACGGATGTGAGCGTTATAGATAGGGTTTTAATTATAGTGTAATGGAGGCCGATAGCATATGTGGGCACTGGGGTAACGAGACTCCCGGGATATTCGAACACAAGGGCTACTCTGTTTCAAGGATCAGTCCCAGGAACACTAAGATCGTATCGACCAGCTCGATCCCATCACGTGGTCATCAGAATTTCTTCCCTGGTTAACATCTCGACGGAAAGCTCCGGATGAATGACTAAATTTTCAAGATAGGAATGTGTTTACATCTGGGTCGTTGATGTATGTAGTTCTACTTAAGTTATAAATGCTGGTAACTATTACTATATCATTTCATGGAGTATGTTTGTGCTAAAATCAGATGATTCTTTTCAGTAGGAAATGAAAAGTCGTTATTACACTAGAAAATCGTCCTAATGTGAAATATGTTACGAACATCGCACGATTCAACAACAGGCAGAAGAACATATAAAAGCATGTACAAGAACTGATGTAGCTTTACTTCAGTAGAGCAATACCGTATGTAAATGACTTGAGACTATCGGGAAAACCATTCATGGCATCGTCGGGGCGGTTGTTAGACTTTCCTTTTTAGATTTTTTCGTTCCGGTCTCTAATTATTCAGGGACGAAATGATCCACGAGCGTAAGAAGATGAGCAATAAATCTTTGTCCTGGAACAGGCGCAGGGGAACGTAAGGTTGTAGAGCACAGAGACACGTGAACTATAGTGGGGCTTCAAGGAATTGCTTTTATGCGTTGAGTTAAGCCAAGAGACTCAAATTCTCATCATGCATGTGACCTAAGAAGTTTGGTTGCCACATAAGAAACAATGAATATGATGTATAATATATATTGTACATGGGTTGTCAGAAAATAATATTCTGACCCATTTCAACCGGTAATTTAGGTTCAAGTTTCACTAAATTATTTTAAAATCGAAGTAGTTTTATACATTTTCATGATGCCGGGCAATGATGCCTGGCATATAATTTCACTACGCAGATGCTACTTCCTTGCTGAGGTTACGGAAATATTTTGATAAAAATTCCAGCGATTTCAAGGGGAGTATTTTGGCCAATTTAACCCTCAAGTTTATCGGCTGAAACCAGGCTAAACCACGTAGACAGAACTGCTACTATACAGTTCTGAGGAGAAAACCGGAAGCGTAACTCGTAAAGACTTACGAAAGAAATGGGGGAAGTGATACAAGAAAGGATAAGGCTCTTCGAAAAATGAAGACACCTCCTATAGAACGAGACAGGGATGAAAAATGCGAGGAGAACAAATGATCCCGACATTATTAGTTAAAAGCTTACATTGAACAGCTTTGCGACTAACGTGTCGTGAAAGTCGAGTATGATACCATTAGACGTGGTGCTACTGAATGATGTGGTTAAAATGGATACTTTTCGAAGTGATATTACTGGCTCTGTGCATTCCTTGATAACATTCCTAACGGGAAAATTAACAAAGTTCACAGCATTTCATTTCTATGTGTCGGGTTGTTCCACAAAATATCACTAAACGAGTTGATACGTTGAAATCTCAAATGATTCTTGTTTAAAAAGTGGTTTTGTAGATGCACAGTCAATCGGTATCGTACAATTATTGTGCCGACGATCAAGTTTAATCAAGTTCATCACTAATTTACTCGAACAATGCTATAGAATGAACATCTTACAATACTTTAAAGTGTTTATTAAAATGATGTACCGGAAAAAAATGGATCTTAATGATGTATTGCGGAAAATGTTACAACTTAAATTTCTCCATCGAATGAGATACATTCTTGCTATTGCAGATCTGAAGTTCTCAGCTGAAGCTAGCAAAGACACGTCGAAGTTTTTCTCGCTCATTTCTCTTGCAGTGTTGCTTACAATTTTCTTTTAATCTCCAGTTGTCAATGACTTGTGTTGGTCGACAATAAATTACATCTCCTCACAAAACTAGTACTCGAAAAGCTGAGGTGGAGGCTTGAGTAGGCCAAGACTGGTGCGATCGTAAGTTGATCAGTAGAGCGCAGAATTTGTCGGGTGAAACTAACAAACATTATTTCGAACAGTTCCGAGGTTTGTACATATATATATATATATATATATATATATATATATATATATATATATATATATATATATATATATATATATATATGTTTATATGTTTGATTTCATTTCACGCACTATGGGAAACATCAGAGAAAATCTGCATATCTACAATTTTTAATCCTAAAAATTTAAATATTTATGGATATTCGTGTACCAAAAAAATTATTTTTGACAATATTACGCTCGATGTGTTCATTGCATGAATCAATATTTTAAGCATTGTATCGTGAATATCACAGGTGCAGTATTGCTACAAAATATGGGATTTTTTGAGGTGAATTAGCCTTCTTTCCTCTCAATTTTACAACTCACTTCGCTGCAATATTCCATGATGATGATAGTATTAATATAAATCATCAAAAACACGGGAACTTTTCCACGTTTGTACGTATTAGTACTTAATAAACTGGGCACATGTCTTTCACAGCCCTTAAAAACTGCCATCCTGAAAAAACTGCCTTTTCTGACATTATACTTTCTAAGATTTTCATCTTTTAGCGCAAACGCGTCTGCGCAACTCAACAAGAAATCAAAATGATGCCGCACACGACAAAACTGTAGAATAGCTCTTCGATGAGTCAATATCTTCAGGAATCATTAATTCAATTTTTTTATTTACCAAAAATCTAGGAATTTTACAGTAAATGATTAGGAATTGGTATATGTATTTTGTTTCATTTACATTGATCGAAATGTTATAATTTACTTTGTACCAAAGCGTTGGACTCCCTTAACCTCGATGCTTCAAAAGTGAACAAAGCAGATGAAATAATAGCCGAACGTCTACTGAAAACTAATTCAAATAATATAGTATTTAAATACAATATCTTCAAGGCGGTTTAATATTTATATCATGCACACATATCCTACATTACAGCAGAAAACCACGAAAAAGTCACCATTCACTTTTATCTGTATTTAATAGGTATTCAATTTATATTGAGTTCCAAAATTCCGAATAGAATTTACTTCAGTTAATAGATACGAGTCAGTTATGACTGCCAGAAAATGATTGAAATAAAATAATTTTTTGAATTGCAAAATATTCTGATGTATGCAAGGGAACACAACACAGTAAAGTTAGAAGCACAGTCGCAGCCAGGAAGCGGTCAGACTGTCATGTATAGATCAGTCGTGAATGTTCGACGACTGTTCGATTCCTGCTGGGCTCAAACGGGCATATTATCTGTATCGGCTCCTGTACTATGCACTATATATTGACGTTGGTCTGACTCAGGCCATACCGAAAGGTAGTACATAATTCAAGTCGATCCTGCGCAAACGGCTGAATGTGATCAAACTGATACAAAAAATGTGCTCTTTTTGCATACATATTGAAGGCTGGTTAATAAGACTGTACCAATAAATTGTAATATAAGGGGGTGCACATGATATTAAACTTCAATATAGCTGACGAACCCTTTTTCATTGCCCTCGTATGCCCATTAAACGTGCTTACTCGCTGTTTCTACATTTTATCTGGCTTCATGAGAATTTGAATAAATCACTGCAAGCGTCGTTAGAACATAAACATAAGACGAAGTCACGCTCATCGATTTTAGTGAGTTCTTTGCTGTTAGGAGGAGCTCAGGTATGATATATTGAATTATGTAATTTTGTGCTATCAAGTCGTCACGCTACGACGCAAAGCCTCAATGCTGACAAATCATCGATTGTGAATTGAATATTCAGAGTCCTTTGTTCTTCTGCACCCGCTAAGACAAAATTCGAGCACTGTGTTCCGTGGTGCGATGCCACGCTTATGAAAGAAATGATTAATGCATGTTACCGACATGATACCGACACGCTTCGATGAACGATGAGTTACCTTATTAGATGCTCCTTGCTTCCACAGAACGATCATTAAGTTCACAACTGAACTCATAATTTTTTTAATCACTATTCAAAGCTGGATTTACTTACGGCGTACTGTATGCTTTGTTTTTCAATCTTAGATCACTCTAGTGTATAAATATGAGCTTCCTTGGTAATTGCTACCTTATGTTTGAAATGACTGATTAGGTAGCTCATATTACAGTGTAATCAACAGCCCCACCTAAATCATTTATAATAGGCAAAATGTATAATAGGTGAAAATCATGAATTGATTTTCATCCCTCAATGATCATGTATAATTCCTTTTAATGATTCAACATTCTTTAACCTTCTCCGAAATTAGTTCCCTGAAAATGGGTGTCATGTTCCACTAGTGTATTTTATTTTCAATTTTGCTTTGTTTCTTTGTTGGGAGACTTCGCTGTCACTTTAAACAGAAAAAAAATCATGCAACACACCATACTCACGCCGTTTAAACCCTGTAATTCAAGGTCACATGGACGACAATCAACCGAAAGTTATCTGCGTGCAAGTGATGTATGCGAAGTAAATTTATAATCAATAAACACTGAACTGAGTAAGTAGCATCGCAATTCATAAGTTACCGCACACTCGAAATAACCAAAGCCTTCGATGGTTTGGGAGGTGCGCGGCAATACAATCAACTATTGCGTTGCGGGAGCGAACGTGGCGCAGCTAATCCGACAGCGATACAGCTGGCATTACGCCGTCCGATATTGACACTGATAGCCAACCGGTTCTGCAGGAAGCTTGAGCATTGGTGCGGGCAGAGCTCTTGCATTTTATGGCTCGGGGCTTGAACACAGAAATCATCCAATGAAAACATAACTTTTAATTCAAACGGGAAGTCGAGGTTAAAGCTCACTTTAACTACACTGTAGAAATTGGCGATAGAAAAGAAGGAATAAACAGTGTATTTAATGAATTTGAGGCTGCTAAAACATGTGGTTCATCATAATTTTTTTAATTTTGTTTGCAAACTAACCAGGTACTTGTTGCATTTTTATAAGAGGTCTATAAGAATGTGAAAATATTCGTTCAAATGTTACAGTTCTTTTTTCCCCCTACCTCATAGTGCACCATGTTGAATATTTTAAGCTCAATTTTGGTTGCTCATCACAAATCTCTAAAACGCTAGTTTGCAACTCAAACAAAGTTCCTTGAATGCGCCACAGACCGCAGACAGAGCAGTCGTATGGAGGCGAACACCTAGGGTATATGCGAGGATGAGTCACTCAACAGAGCATTAATGAGCGAGCACTGACTTACCGAGCTGTGCGTATCCTTAACAGTTGCGTTCGATGTAATGTTACCAATCAAAGCTTCGTGCTGAGTAGCGTTCGTCATGCAATGCCAAAGCTCGCTGCTGCGCATCGATACGGTCTGCGCAATCGGCTGATCCTCGCGTACGTACTGAACATAAAGGACCCTCATTACGGTGTGTGAAATTACCTATTCTCGATTTATCGGGAGCTCAAATGAATGGGAGGCATTCATGAATGCTGCCAAGTGATGGATATGTTAGTCAATGAGTTTGTGGCCTTGCAGTTGATTTAGTTCTATAGATCACAACACGTATTCTAATATCAAGTAAAGGTTACGTCAATGATATTTCATGCTCTCAAACTGAACGATGACGAGTCTATGAAATAGGAATTCCATGTTTAGATACTTGGAAACGGTGATACAAAATCTTAATATCTGATCACCCGTTGTAACCTACCTAAACGTATAGTTACATATTTCGAAACCGAGTCCCTAGCGGCATTTACAGCTCATAAAGGCATTCACAATCATTCTGTGAATCCATTGAAAAAATTGTGATCTGCTTTTCAAGTGCCAACCTCGCCTATCGAAGTGTCAATCTACATTTTGCTCCATTGACTGAAGGTGTCGTGTAGAGATGGTCTCAGATGAATAAAAACGTCGGCCACAGACAGCGAGTGTTCATGATCGCGCTCCACAGCTTCTGCTTCACTGACGCTCACAAATACAGGCGGATTCGAAATCGATGTATCTTTTACCTTGGTCAATAAAGAGACCACTAGTGTTGTGCGTTGTGTAATAAAGTGCAATTTAAACCGATGATATTTTTCAAATTGAAATTATTTTTATGCCTGAAAATACAATGAATGGAACCGTTCAAACGTGCTTGGAATTTGCTTGGAAATGGTTTCTTGAACTTAGTTATAAATTGTCAAGATAAATTAACACAAAAATAATAACATGGTTATTACAAACACAATGAAAAAAAATGTTGAGTGAGAAGAGTATAAAAAGACTTTTCACCAAGGGAGATCGATTTTTTACTGTAGTGCTGCCGAGTACTTTTGAGGTACGATACATTCTGTAACTGAGACTTCCAGAAAAATATTGCTTTCATGAGAGTTGTGACGACAGTCTCAACAACCTTTCCGTAAATTTTTCCAGACTTGCCTCCTCACAATCTTGAACATACGGCAGAAAATTCCTTGCCGTAAAATGTTCTATAAATTCTGAAGGAACGCTGTCAGGAGATGATAATAACATGAATTAATTATGATGCTTATTGAAGCTTGGACTTGCAAAACAACACTTTAACCCTGTCCTTGTAATTACCAAACTTTATTAATCTAGAGCATGATTTATTTTCTTCTTTCCGGTACTTTTTAGTTGCCTCTGCCTTGTATTAGGCCTATCTGGTTGACACGGAACGGCTTTCATGTGCACGACGGTTTGGGAAAGTTGTGCAGACCTTTTATGTACATATGTACTTACAATTTGATTCAATTTTCTTTGAATACATCTGGCAACCACGTATCAGTTCAAAAAAATTTTACAAGCCAGTTAAAGTTTGAAATACATGCATGTGCATTTCAAACTTCAAATCCCTAAATTTCCTAATGCACCTAAATTTCCTAGTTAATTTTTTTCGTGTTGGAGCTCATTCTCCTATTTCAGACGGGAAATCAGAACAGAATACCCATAAGGTTTAATTAATAATTAATTTTATTTTATATTATTATCATCTTCGATATTCAACACAGATCTCTCATTCCACTAAGTGAAACTTTTTAGAAATACATGTAGGAAAGCTAGCAGGCGTAGGATAACATTCAGTAGAATCTTGTGCGACTTGCGATAATTACTTTGATGGAAACAAAAGTAAAAATAGCCCCGTGTTTCGGAGAGGGCTGTCTAACCCTACATTATTATCTAACTTTTCAATAGGTTCTTTCCGTAGGATCGAGCCTCAAAGGGAGCCTTTTTCATTTAATTAGACCATCATTTTCACAGCAATAATGACTAAACTTGCGAAAATGACTGAATTGAAAGCGCAACTGAGATGAAACTTTGGTGTGTTCGTTTGAGACGAGCAATTATACCGAGTCTCTCAAGGCTGGCCGACGGGTTGCTCTGCCATGGTATATAGACATGAATCTTTTTATAAAATGGATTGTTCATAGTTTGAAGTCAAAAGATTCAAATTAGTTGTATAAATAGTAGATTATTATTGTTTTTATGGAAGGAATAATGGAATATATTAAACATGTCATCACAGCAATGCATTATGAATTCATAACATTCATTCAGAAAATATAAGTTAGGAGGTATTATAGAAGCTGTTCATTTTTACTAATTGAACCAATGTGACAAGGTGAGGAAATAAATATCTTGGAGATGAGCCTCAAAACATGAATAAGCAATTCGTGTAGGATAGCATTCAGAGCTTAATGTGAAGTTTGTGAAGGTAAAGTTCTCCCAAAAGCAGGGAGGCATTAAAGAATGGAATTAGTCTCATAAATGACGGCCAAATGATAGGGGGAGACGCCGTTGACGGTGATAATAATAATAAATAAGAGATTAGCAGGCACAAGAGAAGAGGGTCGGCATGCTGTAATGATGGAGGACGTAACTCAACCAAAAATTCCTATCGAGGAGAAAATGAAGACAATGTTCTCCTTGATGCGAGCTGGCGAGTGAGCGAGCGAGAGCAGACGAGTAACGCATCGCTGACACTCCGCCTAAAAACTTGAACTCGCCTAAAAAAGGACAATAACAGAGGGTAAGCTCAGGGGAGACTGAGACAAAAAGAACGGATAAGTGTGTACCACAGTAAAAATTAGCGCGCCGAGGGGAACTGAAGGCGGCAATGGGAAGAATAATTACCTAAAAAATTACAGTTTTAGATCCGAGTCGTATATCAAAAGGAAAGAGGGGCGAGGCTTCTACAAACAGACAGCACTCTGAGGTAATCCTTACAAATGAAGAAAATGAAAGCTTGCTGAAATTTGGCTACATACATCGAAAGGTGTAGGAAACAATTGAAAGACATTCGATTAATTTAGTCTCCTATTTGAATCCTATAATATGTACTTAATCATTTGGATTTCAGAGACGCCTAGTTATTCCTCAGAAAAAATCATATGTCCAGTGTAACGATGAAATTATTACTTCGCTTAGGAAGGACAAATTTTTTAAGCGGACACAGATCCATCAGGCGAAAAGTTTCATAAAGAAGAAGCTAGGCCCAAAGATTGGAGGAACATATCGCCCGAGCATCAATCTTCTTCCGCCAGTCAGAAGCTGACGGAGCGCCCGTCCCACCAACCGTCTTTGACCGGCCTAGAACAGGATCGCTCTTCATTACGCAATTTGCGTTCACACTCGAACTGTCATACAACGATTGACTATCCGCTTGCTTTCCTGTAATAGTGTTTAGAATACAATTATTGGACTTGCATCGAACCCGAACTGAGCCGCAGCCTGTTCGTCGGTTGTACTTGAATTTTGTGAGTGTTTTCAATCAACAATGAGTGTGCCAATGGACACACAACAATGTGTGCCCTGTCTGATTCTAGTGAGTTAGATTGAATGTCTGAATAAGCTGGACAATTTGAAGTATCATCGAGAAACCTTCATGAGAAGCAACAGTCTGTGCTGTCTTGGAAAATGCTCATGTATTTACAATCGGAGAGTGTTTTTCAGGCATTGTAGCCATGCCGTGCTGTACATCCATGTAAAACAGACGCTTTTTCGGATAAACAAAGATGCAGGAGAAAGTTCAGCTCAAAAAGTGGGCCTGTAATCTATGACGGTGATGAATATACGAACTACAAAACTTGTTGAGTCTTTGGTCTTTTAAGACCTCGCATAATCCATCATCTGCCGACTGACCCTCTAGAGTTTTTTGGACTGACGAGCACCTCTCTGGGCCCAACGGACTCCAAACACAGAATCTCCTCGGAAGCAAGAAAAAGTTTTGCCAAAAATCGTCTTAGGGAATTACTCGAGTTTCATTTTCTCGGCTCTAATCCTATGAAAGCTTTTAGGGTTTTATGACTTAAATCCAAAAGAGTTTCCAAAAAATAACTCCAGAAATGTTAGGAAAACAAGAATTAACTTCCTTTCATTATCCAATCGATGCAAGTGAATTCAGGGTGAGCTTCGTAACCTTAACCTGAAGTTAGAGTATTTTAAAGAACTGGTAACTTCACAAATTACTTAAGTATATTTTCATGCACCATTCTGTGTGTATTTAAGAACGGGGAGTGAGAGGTAAACGAACTATTTTCTTAATATTTTGTTGATTTTCGTGACAAATAGAATAGGTTTCTAAAGTCACAATTTTCCCCATATTCAGTGCAAGAAGACTAAATTATGGCAACTACTTTTTAATTGAATCAGAAAACGAATGTCACCGTGACCAGGCTAGAAATACATATGTGAGTTTTATGTTTACTAACTGATGTCAAAATGATCCCAATAAAAAATAATTACAGATCTCTGCTGTGAAACATATGATTATATTCGTTAACAAATGGGAAATGAATTAAAATAGACAACTTGACACAATATTTACATTTAGCTCAGTGCTTATAAATTGTCTCACATAATTACACTAGCGAATTACAACCTTTAAGCTTCACGAACAGCCTTACAAAGGACAGCAAACCGCAGATACCAGCGTATTTTAAGCTAAGAATTCTTTTATCAGTTACAAGCGCATTGAGGGGCAGTGAAGCGTAAAAATTGTTTAGAAAGAAACAGAGAGAGACAGAAGTGAACTGGTCAATTGAAATTTGATGTGGAACGGGTCGAGTGTTAAGTCACTTTTGACGCCTATTTGACTGGTGAGCGACTGCGAGCTGCTCAGTGACTCCTGTCAATCCAGCCTGCCAGTTGCTGCTATTTATTGTTCATTCCAGTGACATCTGCGGTTTGACGGCCGAACCTTCAACCCTGCTCGGTAATACCGGTTCGTTTATTTGTTAATGGTTTTGATTGTAGCAATGCAAGCGGTAAAATAATGACGAGTAGGCTACCTGTGAATGGTGTCTTTGCATAAAATGTTTCCAGCGCCGACAATTAGTAAATTTAATTCATGGTAGATTTATTCCTCTATAGTTGCCGTCATTTGTCGTAGTCCTATTAACATCATTGTTGTTTGTCAATACACTAATATTAAGACGAGCAGGATCTTCTATATAACGGCTGTAGAATGTCTTATACGGTATTTCAATTATTGGGATTACCTATAATATTTACCTATCAAATGGCTTTTTGATGATAATCGTTTAGAAATTTCTAATCGTGGACACTAACCTCCATCTTGCACATTCCTTTTCTTTAAAGTATTTAGTGATGTTCCTGAGTTAGTGGCATTATCTTTCTTCATAAGATTTCCTGTCTTCAGAAAGGTTCTGAAACTGTAAATTATTCTTCTTACCAAATCATAAAATTAACACCAGCTGATAAACGGTAAGAGTCGATCTTCATTTAAAATATAGTAACAACAATTAGTAACAAATAGTAACAAATAAAAGTAGGCTTTGAAAATTTCACGCATGTTGGGCTCTTCTGTCTCACATTTTTATTATGACTGAACCAGAATAACACGATTTTGATTCGCTCGTGGCACTGGCCAGTTTCAGCGATGCGGACACTGCAATCTTGTCTTCCGGCTCTCGAACACTGAAGAAAAGCTCTCACGGAGATGGCTTTCAATGAGCTTGTCACCAGCGACGGAAATCATAAGATGCTCGTACTCACATATGAGTTCTGAAGCCCACCACTGACAATCGACTGGGAAAGGCTGAGCAGACTTCCTCTTTTGAACTGTTCGATGTATATTATATCAATAAAGATTTCGACATTTAGCAGCAAACTAAACGAAATGACATTCAAGGTAGTACCTACCATAAAAGTATTCTTGTATATTTAATTACTTCTTAACTGATGATGAGTTTAAATTCAACCTAAAATTCAAACCAATAAATTGCAATATTGAAGTCTCATAAAAAACTAAAGTATTATGCGAACGAAGGCGACAATGTTCTTAGGCGGAAATTAGAGGGCTGAAATAATTTTACTCTTTCTTCAATATTCACGTGGATATTTGCCTAAACTCAGTTCGGGGTCTGGAAATGGTAAGAATTACGTGTTCTAGTCGATCAGAGCAATCCAAAAAGCTTTCGCGCAGATTTGACAGATGATGTCACTCCATGTGGGGCTCCAAATTTTCTTTGCCTTTATTCTGGTACGGGTGTAGCTGTCAGAGTGACTGACGCGGTCTTTATATTGGCCTTTTTATTAACGTGTTCACATTCAATAGCAGCAACAAGAGCCAAATCTGCCGCAAAACCCCTGCGACAGCAATACCAATCTGCTGAACGATGTAAGTGAAGGGCTGAGGGTAGCTTGATTTGAGATGGAAAGAGCATGAATTATCAAAAGAAGTAGATCTTCACGAAAAATTCTATGGATGGGCTTGAAATTGTATTATGTGGTATTTAGTCGTAACCTACTCATCTTTTTCAGGACAGATGTGCTTTTATTGAAAGCTTCCTGTTGATTCGAAATTGTTGCATTTTCAAACTACCATAAAGAACATAATATGTCCCCCGAACACATAAAATCAGACTACCATATTGTAAATTTCCCTCGAACACAACGCTGAGTCGTGGGGAGCAGCGCATGGCGTGCTCCAGGCCTGTTATATTAAGGTGTAAATATGCTGGTCTGTCAGCACCATTACCCTAATATACTCAACTAACCAGCCAACAACTGTCTCGTTTTTCATCAGTTCCCACTAGTAAAAATTTCTCCCACGAGGCACACAAACTTGTCAGTAAATTTGGAGGCAAAAAATGTCTACTACTTGTGAAACGTGGTACTTGGTGATAGAAATGGCAACTCAAGATGCTATACAATGTGTAAACAAAATGAACTCAACTCTAAATTGGATCAAAAACTGTGAAAAATCAGAGCGGTATTAATTTTTGTTAGTCATAATTCATTTAAATTGGTCGGAAGATCGACTATGTTATTGATGACCTCATGGTGATAGGAATGGACGTGCCTTAATTATAACGATTGTTTTTTGTACTAAAATATTCCCATTGAGAAAAAATGAAGCTAATTTCGGTTATTAACTCAACTATATTTTATGTTGCTGAAATGAGACGTTGTTTAAATTTTGCGATGATCTCAACTATCGACGAACGAAACTTTCCTGATCGAGGGAAGTTTCAGCAAGAATTACAGAGCCATCCAATTTTTGTCGTTCAATGGCACAGAGACACGTCGTCATTCAGGGATAACATGACTGGCAGTCCCAAGCCAATATGAATGGAGAGCCTTCCCTCACTCGTCTAGTTTATTCCGTCTGTTATGTGTGCTATAAACGATGACACTGGCCGTCGAGACGCGTCCACGACGAGGTTGGTTAAAAACGATAATGAAACGTAACTGTGAGGTTTACACTGCTCATTGAGAAGCTCACGTTCAGGAGGATATTGGAAAACAGGACCAGCAAAAACATGCCATTACAATTCAACACAATTGTTAGTGCGTCAGGACCAATAAGGGAGGATTATGACAAATACCCTCTTATGCGTGGCAGACCAAGCGACTATACTCTCTGTCACTTCCCTCGCTCGCTTCCTTCGATCATAGCTCCTTTGTATACCCTCGGCTGCAGCTATCCACTGAGCGTCAGGAGCTCAAGTGTCTAAACAAACTCTCCCACAACGCACCCTTAAGAATGTGAGGGATGTAGTAGTAGGCCAAAACACTACAAAGTTTGAAAATGTATGTAATAATTTGAGGAATTGTTTCAGTTCTACGCATCTTTCATTCCTGTTCTTGTGTAAAAGAAAAAGAAGTCTTTCGGTTAATTCTCTGTTGTATGAAGTTCAGGAACCCTTAGTTTGTTTTTTCCCTATAGTGAGATGAACTGCGGTTGCATAAGTACGAAACAAAAACAAAAACAAGTCGGGAGTTTAAGGTGGCCCTTATTGGCATTAATTTATCGAGGAGCCCGGACAATGAAGCAACATGCTCTCTTGCTCAGCACCTACGCTCGTGGGTATCAGATAAACCATTAATAAAAAATGTCAGTGAAGACCTGGCGTATCATATACAAGGGATGATGTCATGCTTACAAAAGAGCTCATGGGAGAATCATACTCTTCAGAGCGTCTTCTTAACTATGTAAAGGAAAGAACAAAAAATTTGTTTTAGCTTTTGTTGAGTGAAGAACCTTTAAAGTTGGAATAATATCTCGCGAATGCTCCTCGACGATTTTTCTTGTTTAGATCGTTCCAGACACTACATTAAAATTTGCAAGTGAAAAGTTCGGGTCGAGATATAGCGAATGACTTATCATAGTTTCACAGTATACATTTACATTACACTGATATATTATTTTATTGAAATGAATGAAATAAATGAGAAGGTAATGTTGAAACTCGAGTTTGCATTGCTTGCTAACATGTGAAGCATTAACGACCCTCCAACAAAGCCACTTTACCGTCACATTATACCTTACTATCATTGCTTCTTATGTTCGTGAGAGCCTTATTATAATCAATTTTACTCCTGCATCTGAGTAAGTGGCCAGAAACTTGTCACGTACCCAAAATAGAAATGATCTTATCCACATTACAAGATTAAAATGAATTCACTAAGTGTGCAATGCTATGAAATTTACTTTGCGTAATTACAACGTAACAATACTAAAATTTAAACAAGTGATAAACAAAGTAACTTCATTTCGTCAATTTATTTGAGTTGCTCAATTTTGAGGGTCATCTGTTCACGGTGCTGAGTTCTGGCGAGAATAGTTTTACTCTAATTTTAGAGAAGCGCCAGACTCTCGATCATAAGAAGACGACACCTCGCATAACACGAATGATTTCCCTCCACACATCTGCACCAGCGATCGCGCCAGATGTCGAACAAACACAAGAAATTCGGAGCTCAATGACGCGCTCAAAAAAACTCGAGACGAAGGTGCGATAGCGATGAGATATGCGCATGAAAGACCGAGCTTCTGGGACCAGTATGTGCGTTGCAGCAACCTCATTGTGTGGATAAGTATCAAGATCATGAGAACTGCTCTTAATATGACAAAACTGGTGAAAATTTTCTTTCGGTCACTGAAAACGTAAATGTATTCTTTAAAATACGGAGGATGCCGTCATTGCATTAAATCTGTGTAGCAACATTGTTGCAGTTGTTAATCTAATGTATGCTTCATGATTTGTTGTATTATAGCTCAATTTTTTATAAGATTCCATCAATGAATATATGAAACATAGTTTCATAAGATGCCACAACGGCTATGCGCATTTCGGAGAAAGAGAGTCTATAATTTTGAGAAGCAAGTTGAGACTACAAAACTGTAAGCATAGCAACATTTCTTGAGAGTATTTTTTGATTTTGATTTTCTAAATATAATCATAATATTAAATAATGTTTACAAAATGAGTAAGAACATTTTATTACTATTACTCTCAATTCCGCATCCTCGTACAATACGCATTGCACCGGGAATACCTGAGGAGGAATGTGTGTTTTTTCCTTCGCCTCTTTTAATATATTTTTTCTGCGTACGGGGGAAAAATGCATAATTCTCTTGATGATTAATATCATCATGTGTAGTTGATGAATAAACATCTATCTGCGGCAAATTTAAAGAATGATGAACTTTTACAAGCTTGACGATAACTTTCTGAATTGCAACATTTTAATTGAGCGTACGAGTTTTTCACATCTCCCAATCGCCTACACTTTATACCCTAAATCAGCCACCCATTTTGTTCATTGCATCGACCAGAGTTACCACAAGACAGATAAAAACCTGTGTCAATACAAATAAAAACCTGATGGAGGCTTCTAAACTAACTTAAGAATCATCATATCAAACGTCAGTGAGGATTCGCAAGTGAGCGCTAAAGCGAAAGGTAAACAGGAATAGACCCAGAAGCAACTACGATGTTCTTCTTGAACGATCAGAGTTATTTTCAAAATGTTACCTCCAGCAAGAATAAGGCAGAGCAATAAAATATTTTTTCATTATTTAGTATATACGGGTCATTCCGAGATGTGAATATTCTTCTGTAGTATCAAAACTATTATAATTATTCACGCTGCTTAAATAGTAAAATTAGCAGCTTTTGTTTTCTGAAACCTGAATTTTTAGACGTAACATCTTTTGCTCACGGTTGAAAAAAAGTAAAGTTTTGGGAGGAAATTTTTAATTGTGATGGAAAAAGATCGTATCGAGCAGATTTTCTATAGACTTCTGGAGTCTAGGTCTATTATCACAAATACTCCAATGAAAAACAATTATTGTACCGTAATTTTGGAACAAAATTAGTAAAAATAATAAAGCTTTATGAAAACTTTCTACAACAGTGAGTGACTTTCTATATGTTTACTCGTAGGAGTCTATTATAAATAAGAAATAATCCAGATTTTGATTCTCTTGATGGGTATTTTTTTCTCAGCTTCATTCAGCTTTTCAAACAAAAAAATAAATTATAAGGTGAGAAAGCTTTTCCATATGTTGTCCAACAAAGTTAAAACTTTTCGTGTTTCTGACACAGGTTTCGTTTTATCATCGATGATGCTTTCATGAATGAGTGCTATTGTGTCTACCCTCACCATCATCTTCTTCAAACTCAGCATCATTATGAATCCAGTGTTGCAGATTTCATGTACCAGCTTGGCTGAAAATATCACAATTTTCTTTTTTCTCTCGTAAAAGTTGAACCTTCAGATCAATCTTCATAAGAGTGTTAAAGCATGGGCGAGAAGGAGCCTCACTGGGTATGCTGAATAAATTAATATCCCACACATGCTCTAAGCTGGCACGACCTTATCTAGAACAGAAGGATACTTTCCGGTCGCTCAATAATACTCCATTGAAATATTATCAGAAATAAATAAGCAGGCTTTTGAAATTTTATAATATATTGAGGGCCTCAAATTGAATTAATCTATATACGGTCAGTATATAGAGTTTATATGTGTCAGAGACGACTATATTTCCTAATTATTCTCTATGAGTTTTTATATAACTTTACGATGGTGGGAGCAAATAAAATTTTAAATAGCAACGTTTTAATAGCACTCCATCTCTAAGTAATACGTTTTTTTTGCAAGTTTACTGCTGATGAGCATAGTGTTTAAACTTGTACCTTCATGCTTATGGAGGTTTAACTGACCTAGATACATATGAATAAACTTGTCCACCTTACTCACAATTTAGCAGCATTAAATGAAATAAATACGAGTAGAAAGATGGTTAATAATACTCTTTCTATTTGTTTAGTGTATGCCACCAAATATTTGATTGAAAAAATGAAAAATATGCATCTAGAAAGATAGGTTGAACATGAAAATACGATTGAAGAAAAAATAGTATAACCAAATTGGCATTTGAACTAATTGTGTGGTTTCTCACACTAAAGTTTGTCGAGGAACGGAATTGAATATTTCTCAGAAATCGAATGCCAAGTTTCTTCTGCTACTTTGCAGTTACATACGAGCTTTCCCTGAAGTCGGCGAGTTGAACACACATACTGCAACACTTCAATTACAATTTATTACAGTAAAAGTTTAATAATCTTAATATTTGAAATTATTGTTGAAATTGAAACTTATGGATGTTCAAGATTCTTCGAGTGGTATTTACGTTTTTTATCTAGCAAAGTTTATTCATAACAGCTAAGCTTGTCGGAAAATCTACGCTTGGAAGTTGGACAGAGCTCATAAGACCATAAAGTTCTTCGACTCTCAGGCTCCTCCGGATGCTTCCTATATTGATGTCCACGAAACTGGTGGGTCAACCCCTATAACTTCAATTCGATCAAAGACCCGGTGTAAATTTGGGGTCATTTTGTTCCCCTAGTTTGTAACAGTTGTCAATTGAAGGCTAACTCGGGAGGGTCAGACCATGTGGGAGTTCAACGTCGAGGAGAGCGAATCTGCTTTGGAGTCGTAACACATAGGCAACATAACGTAAGAATGTTCTACCGAGAACGTACGCATGATATGTTTAAGTGAATACAAGAAAGAAAAGCTACTACTGAAATTTCAGGTAGAAAATACTTCAGCACATCCAATGAAGACGGAATAAATAACTACATAATGAGAGCCTAATGGAAATTATTATTATTTTTTTTTTCGAAGAGTACTCATAGGAAATAATGCAGGTTATACAATATTCCAATGCTTTAACTATCATGTTGCTCTGTGCTAGTAAAAAAACGAGACTCATAAGGAGTTAAATCACTGAAACTTGTAACACAGAGAAAACTAACTCGAAGGTGCAAATTATTTTTAATTTTTGAATATTAGAGATTAATCGGCTTACACATGGGTTTATCACAGGCTTTCTGTAGCTTTAAGAATCTTAATGAGGTAAATCAAAATAGACATTAAAAGTATCCTTCACTAATCTTCACAATTAAATTTCTTCGTAGATATTGCAATTATGTTAATGCAACTTGGACCAAGATACAATGTCTTCATATATCGCAAATTTCTTAGCAATTAGCGACTTTATTCGGTCAATCGAACAATTCCATTTAAAAGTATATTAGAGTTCATTTCAACTGCTGAATAGAAATAAATTTCTTTGTAGAACTAAACTCTATCTAAATTTCCCAGTAAAGGTAAAGCCGCTAAAAAAGCTAATAAAATTCTTCATTGTTAAGAAAGGTAGAAAAATGTAGCACTACAGACGTCTATAATACACTACCCAAGTTATCCCTTAACTCAATTTGATGGTCGCAGCAAATTCTTCCATTAGCAATTCCACTAACGAGTTCATCGATCCTTGCCGGCCATCCATCGACAGCGGCCAGTTTGGGGGAACCCAAAGTCAACAAAAGACAAAATTGTTAGCTCTAAATTTTCTACTTTTCTCAACGAAGACTGAACTTTTCTAAACGAGTAATCTTAGAAATGAGGAGTAATCCGCTGAAATCTCAAGGAGCGGTTTGAATTTCGGAGAATATTGTAAGACCCGCTAGCAAATTTTACAGAAATACAATGTTTTAATGGGAGTGAAAAATGAATAGAGTTGTTACTTCATATTGCACCATCCTAAGTTTCGAAAACGTTCGTTGACCGATATCCATGCAGTCATTGTTTTTGCTGAGGCTTTTTTTGGTTCTCAAAGTAAAAAGTGAAATTTTGTCATCAAGTTATTAACTCTTGTTCAGAGAATGCGGTATTTGCAATTGTCACGTTCAAACTGCTCAGACATAGTTCTTTAGTATATTGTTTTCATTCCAAGAAAGCCCAATAAGCATGAGCATTGAGGTCGTGCTACATATTCAAGTTAAATGTCGCAAACGGAGCACATGCAGTCTCTCCTTTTGACATTAGAATGTAAGGGGCGAAGAAGGTCAGACCATCATAAAACTGTGTGCAAATGTCATCAAGTCATTCAAGTAGCAGCAGTGCAGGGCAATCACATGAGCTCTCGTGGTGTGCATGCAGATGACGTTTTACATATTCAGGCCCAGGCTGAGTACAAATGAAGTATACGTATGTTTAAGAACATGGCGTACTGGTCATCAGCTCAAACAATAACAGGTTATAAAACGATATGAATCATTGAAAATGATAAATTTCTTTTTGATTACCGGCCCTTATAGCTTTTTCTTATTTAAAACAGCAAATGGGGACAAAGAAAATATTATTTGGAAGTATACAATCAATCTTGAGTTCTGATTGTCCTCACATTTTCAATTTTTTTCAATGTCTGTTCTTCGTATTTTTGCTATCTGAGACATCGTGTTGATCTTGTGAGAACGGACGAACTAATTGCTCAAAGTTTCCAATTTAGTTCCAAGTAATTTCTTGCTCGCCTCATGAGGGAAGGAAGCAATGCGGGCCGGCAAGTCATAGCGAAGGACATAGGAAATACTTCAATTCAGAACATATGCGCTTGATATCAAATTTAAAGAGTAAGGATCTGCTAGAATAATAATTTTGAAGTACCTTTTAGAGGCAATATTTATTAAGCATTCTCGATATTTATTAAATGTCTATTTAGAACGTAGAAGTCCTACGGAAAATTGACTACTTCCCTTGTTAGTGTCCTTGCATCAAAATTACGAGCTCCATAAAGACGTACTCTTGTAAATTAAAACCAGAGCACAATATGAACGTTCCTCATTTTGGACGCTATTATAGAAGTGAGTCATTGAAGACTCTTAATCAAAATTATATGAGAAACTGAAGGATATGTTTCTTCTGTAGTTCTCAAAAGATAGATTACCATAATTCTCTTTATCTAAAAGCCATTGTTTAGTCAAAATATTTGACACACGAAATGAAGATCCGAACCACAAAACATATACTAAAATTAAAAAATAAAAATGAAGAGATTTAAGCTCAAACGTACTAAAAGGTTTCAGTTTTTCTAGCGTACCTACTATATGGATATATTAATTTCTTCTACTAATACCATCACTATCATTCAAACAATGAACGTATTTTGTCTCTGTATCTACTCCTCCGTTAAATCAATTTTCATTTTACACAGCATGGGAATTCTTGGGATTAACATCCAGATTTGAGATGAACAAGTGAGTGCCTCTTCCCATCATTCTGATTCAAGAACTAAATGTCAGCCTCGCAGTTGTGGAGAATTACGAGAGAATAACAAAGGGAGTGGCTAGGAAAGAGTCGAGAAGCTACAGCGGAGGAGGAGCAATTAACAAGGAGCGTCTGCTGAAAGCCATTCGTTCCGGGCCATTTCTGGACACCCGGAGTGGCTCCCTCTAACGGCGGGCCATGATGACCACACGCGCTCTAGAGAGACACACACGCGTCTCCAGGGATGAGTGGACAGGCAGCTCACGCCAGGCCTACTATACATAGGTCGCTGTGATCTGTCAGCGAAGACGTAGCTGTCTGTAAACGAACGCCGGATCGACGCACTGGAGAAAATCAAACAGCCTAAAACGATACCTTCGTAACGCGGCTTAGCTCAGAGTACTCTCAGTAGTGTATGAAACCAAAATTAACGGAGGTAGCAGAGGCATATCATGCTCTTTGGGCTGTTTGTAGTCACTACAAGTTTTGAGTTTGCTCTACTCTTTTTTGAGTGTCGAGCTGACAGCGAAGCTAACTTGTACATTGCGAGAGCGTGTTCTAAAACATGAATAACGTTGCTTTGAAAGTTCACCAATAGAGAGAGCGAACTAAAAATTCACGCCCAACTTGCAGAGTCACACCACCTATAACGTATAATATGGTGATACACAAGTAGTTGATCCAAACATAAAGATCAATTCACCATCCCATTTACACTTTAATGATTATGTTTCTACTTGATTTCGTAAGGCTTCACACATACGTAGACTACTGCTCTCACTTCAGTGTCAACTTTGCCACATCAACAAAACGCACCAAAACTGCTATTTCTCTCTCACATTACATTTACGCAAACCCTGCCACTGACTGTTAACAAGTGTTACGTATGACATCAGTAAAATAGTAGTTACTTCACTATTGAATCGAGAACGAACTTGAATCCTGATAACAGTACTGCACAGACACCTAAAAGGTGGGTTCACGTACGTTAATTCAAGAAGAGCTTTATTGATGCGACTCATAAGAAACTAAGAATTTAGGAGGTGGTATTAATAGAAATATTTACGATCATGTAGCACAATTAACGTCACCAATAGAATGTTCACCGAAGACGAATGGGCAGTGCACACAGCTAAGCAGCGATTGGGAGCTCATGATACGGCTCGCTAGAATGACAAGTTGCATCGCTTCGCTTGCATGCTCTGAACATATCGCCAATTATGATTGCTATCGGATAATTAATAATACACATTAAATTTAGAGAAAATTGTTGGGTAACCGGTATGGCCTCCAAATAATGACCAGCTACAAGGAATCAAACGGCACTACCTGGCATGTTTAAACTCATTAATTATATTCAACTGACATTTTGGCTGGTACAGACGACAAAACGAGTCGGCGAATGATCACGCGTGTGCACTAGATTGAGCACTGCGCTTTGCAAGTCTCTTAATCCTTCAAAGAGTGATATTATATCATTGAGAGCAGCGGTGCGGAGGTCCACTAAGTCAGGAGCTCTGAGCGCATTACGAGGGCGCGTCACAAGAAAGGGACTTCTTGATGAGTGAAGGTTCGCAATAACGCAGATAATCTCAAGCCGCTCCAAGAAATAAGGAGAATCTTCCGCAAACTGTTACCAACCAAACGTATTGATGTTTCCTTCAAAATAACTGTGACAATCACTCATATTCTAACATAGTGCATCAGTTGTAATTAGTGTTAGCTTACGCTCTCATAGAAATACTATATACATAGTTATGGAATTCTGAACAAATTGTAGTTAGCCTAAAGCAATTAGAAAACATCGACTAATTTTGATGAGAAAAATATATTCTTTATCCACTATCTTACATGCCAAAATTGAGTAGAAAAATACATGTATGTTTTTGTAAGCATAGATTTTCCTTGTGTTTGAGACGATGTGTGTTCAACTAGCCAATGGCCATCAGTGGCCATCTATCTGAGGGCAATCAGCCAGTGCCGGATATGAGGGAATACCCACACTCAGAGGGACTCGAGAATTCTGGAAAATAGTCAGCACTGGAAGGGACGAGCAGCAACCCTCGTGACAGCAAAAATACGTAAGCGAAAAACAAGATTTCATGTGATAGTGAAATAAATTTCTCTACTTGCGTCGCTAGGAGGATCACTTTAGAAAATTTCCCATTATTTTCCAAGCCAGTGAGTTATAATATAATGTTAGTTCAGCATTAACGATAAGCAACAAAGTCGGAAATTCATGTTAAATTTTTAGTTTTTATTCACGTTGGACAGCTACAGACATCATTTAGAACAATAAAGTTATAGTGCAAAGTGTTTAAAATTCTTTTTGTATAGCAATGCGAAATGTTTAATCGGGAGCACGTGTTCGTTTAACTTCTATAATTTGCAACCTGATCGAGCTAGGCGGCGTATTTTGTAGCACGTCCGTTAAATATCAAGGTGCCAATCTTGAATGTCACGGCTACGAAGTTGTATTGACTGAATAACTTTTCGCTGTTTCCTTCCTGATGTAAAGAACGCCATTCAAGTTAAACTATTACAATTTTGCTTCACCTCCAGGTCAACGATATTCATTTGTTCTTTTACAAGGTGCCGCATTATAGCATGGCAATGTTTATTATTTATAAGTATTTACGTTGCAGATGTTAGAAACTATTCTTTTGTTTGTATATTAACCTTTTCAGATGAATTGTACTCGAATCATTCAATTATCAAGCTTTCGTGTTTAATAAAGCTACATTATAAATTCAATGACAATGAAATGAAACATTATTAAAATTATCTCAGAAGAATTTTCACGAACCAAATTAAGTAACTAATGAATACTAAGAATAACTGAGTTTGTAGGCACGTGCAATTAAATAGTTTTCAATTTGCAAGCCATTGCATACTCTCATTCTTTTTTAAGCGGAGGAAAAAGCAGAGTTAAACGAGTTTGTACAGGGGAGAATGCACAACAACTGTTCTGGGAGTTCATCTTCATCCCTACTGAACTGTGAAGTCATTGCAGGAACCGAGCAGCCCGCTCTGGATGAGCTACGGTAAGCAAAAAATTGTGCCTCTGACTAGAATTGTTAATGGGTAAGCCATTTCCTGACAATTTCCGCGTCCTGATTGATATTTCATGATGCGACATTTCTTTCCGCCGCAATGCATACGAGATTGGTAATGTGGCATCAGGTCAAATCTCGCAGTAGATTAGCTCGGATTTCAATCACGGTTAGTTAATATGTTTAAATCTGCAAAAAACATAAAACCTATCGAGCTTCAACGTACGTTGAATTCTCAGCTCAAAATTAACAAGCCGAAACAGTGAATGAAACCAAGGTAAATATTTCAAAGAACAAATTCATTATCACAAGTATATCCAAATTACGATGGTTATAAAAAGTTTTTCAATTAGAAAACATCAAAGCAAAGCCCTCACCTTGGTCTGATCCTAACAAAGTTAAACGAACTTATTAAATTTAAAGATTAATGAATTAACTCTCTAACAGAGCTGTTCTTCATTATCGTTACGAAAAGCGTACAATTAAAAATAGTCCTACAATGGTCTACAAGTTTGCAGTGAGGGAATTACATATTTAGTGATTCCCTTACCTGATCATACTGCTCCTTGCTCTCTTTCTTAGCTTCATCATGGCTCTTGCTCTCCTTTTCACTGGAATTCTCCGACGATTCAACAACATTATTGTCGGCTTCGTTGGAACCTCCATTCGATTCTTCAGTTTCTTTGCTACTGCTGTTGACTGAGTCAACCTCGTTGTTGTTACTGTTGTTACTAGAGTTTGTGTTGTTATTGTTGTGATTATTGTTATTATTATTATTACTGAGACTCTCTTTTGATGACTGAACTTTGAAATTTTGAAGCTGTTCTTTCAGGCTATGGACTTCGGACTCCGCCAGCGTTGCTCGCTGAAAAGAAAAAAGAATGATTTTTATTTTTGTTATCCAACAATAAAAATGATATTCTAACAAAGAATTATCCAAGGACGTAACAAGCTAATAATTCCGTTACTTTTAAGAGTAGAAAAAACAATGCTGTCTCAATGAAATGAAATGAGGTAGCTGCGTATGCTAGAAGAAAAATTTTACAGAAATGTTTTCACGAGCCTTTTATAAAGTTGTTCAATAATTAATCCTCTAATACCAATTTATAACTTGAAAGTTGTGTCATAGTCAGAATGGTGTGAACCAACATCGAAAGTGAAAGGTAACACAGACCTCTCTTTATCATCTCTGGCAACTTCATACTCACTAACTAGCCTCAAGAAGGTCAAGTTACAGGAGCTGTATCGAGCGAAAATTGTTCAGAAGGTTACGCAGTGGGAAACATGTCAAAACACGGAAGAAATAGACTCTTATTTCAGTATTTTTCCATCCTTGGCCTACATGCTACTCAGTGTTGTTTGAAGCTATTCTTAAGGCAACAACAGCTTCTCCTGAAATATTTTATGATTTTTTGATGAATACATCACGTTTCCTTTTATTTACTTTAATTGAACACAATACAGGAGAAGAACTTTCAAATCTAGCTTTTGAGCCCGCATATACAACCTAAACAGGTTTGACAGTAACCAACCTTCATCCATGGACCACAGATCACGTACCAACGAAATTGTAATAATTTGCGTCTTCGTTGCCCTCATTGGAAACAACAACCCTGTGGAAGTGAACTTTCCATCACGTTTTCACAATAAAATGTAACTGATCGGTAACCGCACTAGCTTTGATTGCACAAAATTGAACTTAAATATGCAGTACCAACCCAGACTTTGAGATCGTCATCCATTCAGGAGCTATACATAACCAATCATTTTTGCAAACTATCGAACTGTGTACGAAGTAAAATGTGCTCTAGGACGTAAATGACACGAAATGGTGCTTGATGACGGGAGTTTAACAATCATAATTTTATGAAACCACGATCATTGATGATTACATGGCATTCATTGATGAGTTTAGAACGATGGTGCATTATTATTACTGTACGTAGTCCTTGCTGGAAAGGTTTGTACTAGGAATTTATTAGAATACCATTATAGCATTGGATTATCATTAAAAAGTACGTGATACATATTCCAAAAGCAGGTACCAAAAAATCCGGTTGAATCCAGACATTATGGTAATTGACGGATGCTACTCGATTATTACCTATCATTGCCGTTTCTTCTGACAAGCAGAAATGAGTTTCTGCTTCAAATGAAATAATTGCTTTTCGAAATCCCAAGCTATTTGGCAGGAAAAACAAATTATTCTCTTCTAAAGAACTGAACAAAGTTAGAACGATCATCAAGTCATTTAACGAAAGGCAAACAGCAAAAAAATCATCCTGCAGACAGCCGGTTGCAATTGATTAGTGGACAGGTGTGCCAATAGAGGAGGTGTTTGTCAATAAACGATAATAAGCAGCTTTGAATGGCGTTGAAAACTTAATAACAGGCTCTAGCATGTGTGATGTGTTAATGGTGGAGCTTGCATGGAACGATTATGCTGCCCGGCCTTCTGCGTCATTACTGACCGTTCAGTGAACGAATCTAAAGCGTTCGTTATGAAAGCTCGCTTTGCCTTCTTTATATTGATTCATTGTTGCGATAATTGATGCTGGGAGTAATGGCCTCTGATCAACACATGTTCTGAAAACAGGTTCGGCCTTGATCCGCTCAAATGTGATAGAAATAAATAGTAATAGTGTTTATACAAGTGTATAAGTCTCCAAGATTCATAGCACGTATGACTTTTGAATATAATGAAATTTTGTTTAAATGATACCTTCCTTAGCTTGCAAACAAGCGCAAATACATCATACTCTACGGATGAGAATTTTTATCCATACTTGGACCTACAGAAGGTCACCTTTGGAGTGTACAGCCACAACTAACGCCACTCATCCCTATTTTGATGATTGCTAATTTTAGTACCACACACAGAGCATTGAAAATGCAATGTAATCAAGGTCAGTTCACTTCGACCATGTGCGGCATAATCGCTTACGCTACATGATCAAATTGATCAGATGAATCATTATGGAGGGACGGACACTGAAGCTCGTGGCAAATATTGGAATCGCAGTTCTGGCTTTCACTCGCTAATGCAGCGATAAACAGGGACGCGTTCCGCTATTTGACGGGATAGCTGACCTTTACAGTGTGAACTTCTGCCTAAAATATCCTCACTAATATGAAAGTTTCCATTGGTAAGGTTCCGATTGAGACCAGTTGCCTCAGCAAAATAGCATCCAGAGATACGTCTTGTTTCCCCAGTAAAATAGCACCCAGGGGATGCGATCAGCTTTTCTAGTAAAATTAGATTGAGAGATGAGTAGTAGATAATAAAAATTGTCAGTATCCCTTTAATCCAAGTAGCCATCGCTGACATCATGAAGAGTTGACAAAAAACGCAAAGTTTAGAATAAAAGATAGATTCTCATCACATTTATCATTGAAAATTCAGACACATTTAATTTTAGTAAATTCCACAAAGCTCTGACGAAAAAAGTACATTGAAAACAATGGTAAGAGTATACAACAATGATTAAGTACATAGATAAAAAATTCTTAAAACAATTGTATTAGATATCCGGTATTAAAAGAAAAATGCTATTACATTAGGGGATCACAGGCAGAAACCCTCATCGAACACGCATGCTTCCAGTTCCACGTGTGAGGTTTGAGGCGAAATCCGTGAATTTTTGCTATATGGACGGTGTTCGCTTCGTCGCTGATGTCATAATGTGAGGGTGGAAGGACAGACGATGTCGTATGTAATTTTAGAGTAAGTCATTCATCTGTGAAGGGTGAATGATAAATTTACCGTAAAATACGAATAGTTGGTGACAAAGAGCATTATAGTATTAATTTTTATAGTTTCGGGTTGAAAAGACAAAGAGCATTAACTTATTAATTGTTATAATTTCGGGTTGAAAAGACAAATGAAATATCTTGACGTTTACGGTAAAATCAGAAGCTAATTAGTATTGTAGGTCGGTTAAAGACACCAAAGATCTATCTGGAGAATTTGGTATTCCAGAAAAAGGGTTCGAGATGGATTCTACACTTTTTCTAATGCATAGTTTGAACAGTTAAATCAATTTATGCCTGATAATGAACTTCTTTTTAATACAAATTGTTCTCCCAATAAATTACATTTAAATAAATATGCCATTTATTCTGAAGAAAAGAGTTCTTATACAAACTACATTGTTCTTGAAACGAATTTAATCACTTTAATGAGTGCGTGGCCTACAACATATAATAGTTTGATGCAAATTATTCATAACAACAGAAATTGCATATCATATTCATATACGTATTATCGAGTCTGAGTGTAATATTTTCTCCGCTTTTTAGTAAAAATACTACAGTGCTGGGGTAATTGATGTTCAGCAATACGTTTGTTACCACACCATTCAGCCGGAAGCTCTATGTGATAAGCTCCCCAGGACGTGTCAATGCTTGCCGACTGACAACCCTAAAGCGTCAGAGTAAATCACACAAACTGTCAACTTTCACTTCTTTTTTTCTGCAATCCTTTTTTTAACGCCTGTACAGTAATTTTTAATTTGAATTTACAGGTCTCAGTGCTTTCATTTCTTCGTACTAGGAATTCTAAGTGTATACGAAAGTACATATTACCAGAAGCCCCTTTAATATGTTGAAATCCTTCACGAATTTTGCTGAAGTATACGACGTAGATTGTAAATTGTGTTACACATTAGGTTTTATAATTTTTCTTATTTGGTACCTAGCAATTTTTTTGAGTAGTCATGTCTGTATCCAATGAAATTTATCGTGAGCTATTGGTTAGATGTAGCTTATCCTTTGAAAGTTGAAAACTTCGTACTGAGGAACGGGACAAAATTTTTCTCCGTTGCAGTTGTTTTTGGGTCTCACAGCCTAAGCTATGACAGTGAAGAAAGTACTTATTTAGAGAGTCGTCATTTAGAGCAAAAATACTATAGACATCTACAAAGTTAAGTTTCCGACACGTTGAAATGTTTATGTGAATTGTATGTTCTCAATTCTATATTAGTATTATCATTTATTACTTAGTACCATACAGTATACTATTTGCGCTATAACATTTTTTAATACATGTCATTTATTAAATAGCGTACTCCAACTTGTGTTTTTCTCAATATTTAGTTCATATCATAACAACAATATGTCCATGCAGCTCATGAAAAATTGTGAATATGATCATGAATTATTGTTATGATTTATTTCTATTTTAAAAACTGCTCTAATAATCTTATTGGAGAATTTATTGACTACGGAGTAAGAAATCAGATATAATTTGTAGAGTACATTACGGTTGTAATCTGAGGTAGATATATTAGGTACGCATGGTATGCACAGCAGTTAGTATTACAGACAAGTGTTTCTTCTGATAGTATTTCAAAGACAAATATTTCTGAATGCATTTCAAAGACAAAGATTTCTAATAGCATTTCAAAGGCAAGTATTTTTAGGGACATTCCAACGACAAAAACTTCTAATAACATTTCAAAGACAAGAATTTCTAATAGTATTTTAAAGACAAGTTGGAAAGTAGCTCACTCTCTACTCTCACAGTATTTTATACACGCGTCATTGAGAGTCATTTTCTGAAATCTTTTGAAGGCACAAAACAGGCCAAACACAACTACTCGTGGGAACAAAAAGCGACACTAAGACCAGTGAGAAGTAATATATCGCACTGAGTTACTTTTTTATGGGTTTTCACGGCAAATATTGGTTTAAGTTACGCATTTCCCATACACGCACCGGTATCAGAAATGTGTCTCGAGGTATTTTTTCAGAACTTGCTCTAGCCGAGGGAATCTCAAATTCCTCGTGCAAAAAATGAAATGTTTATTTGTGGTTTTTATTTATTGACTTTAAACTTTGCATCACCATGACAATTTTCAAGTGGTAAAAAGTATGCATACATTGCTTAATTTGAAATAGTAATATTTTCCTCAACCTTTGTGACATATTAGCTTCCCATCAGTGTTCCAAAAACTGATTAGCTCCTGATAAGTATTGTACCTTGCTCGGTGTAACAAATAGTGAGCTAACACTCAGAGATAGAGAGACTCTCTTCTCTTAACGCAACACATAGCAAACCATTGCAATTTGACCTTGAGTTCCTACAAATATTCATGCGCTGGCGTGAATAATTGTGAAGGCCCGTACTCCGTGAGAAACAATAAAACTAAGCGCGAGTTTCAAAAGTATGGCTGGCAGGAGCAGCGACGTCTGTGATGAGAAACTCGGGTGAGGTAGCCTCGTGGGAACAGCCTCCTCATCTGCGTGCTCTACCCTCTCATGTGACCGGCAAATTAGTCCTACCGAAGTCTGTGGATACCGTGAACGTGACTTATTACCTTGCATTTAGATCAAATAGAACGTTATTGTCTAGAACTACACCCTAAGAGTACCACTGGTTATTGCACTTGAAGCGTGTTGCTTCAGTACTATCGCCCTTGAAATTCTTGATTATTTAGATTATGTTAAAATCGTAAAATACAAAACAGCAGATCAACTTTTGTTAGATATTGAAACATGGAAAAAATCGAATATTGTTCAAAATTATGTAGGTTAGAGATTTATTAATTGCATTAAATAAAATCATATTGAGAAATGCAGTACAGCTTGAAAGCCTCAGGGTCAGGGATATTAGAAAGTACTGGAATGAAGAATATTTAAAGTAGGAAGACTTGAGGAAATCATTTTTGTTTACTCTGTTAAAACTTTGTTCATAAAATTTCATAGCACAAAATAAAAAATCAGCGAGAAGTACAACAGCCTTAAACAAATTTCGTGAAATTCGATATTTTCTACTTACTAATAAGGACGTTCATAAAATTCTAGTTAAAATTTAGTCACAGATAGGCTACGTGGGAAAATTGAACATGCCAGGCAAGGGGAGCTAGAGCATGGCTTACTGAATGGCAAATCGCTGACAATGATTCCTCGAAGACATCCTCACGAACTGCTGCTCTCTGTAGGCATGACGTTTTTATAGCCCGTGAACATTCTATGCTTGATTTGTGGGAAAAAGATGCAAGCGTTCCCGCTCAAAGCCTGATTGTTGGGCATGTGACTTACTGAGTGCGCCACTTCAAATAATATTGGCGAACAATATGGGCGCCTTTGATCTTAGCATTGTTTAGAAATATTGCGTTCGTTAGGTGTGCGCTTGAAAACTACAGAAAAACTAGCTATTAAGGTAATAATATAGAGTTAAAGTGCGACCTGAGTATCTTAAGAGACACGCTTGATGCTCAAGTACCTACTTGTATACGTACCTGTTCTTTCTTTACGAGCACTTGATATTTTCTATATATTTTGGTGAACGACCGTTGGTTTATAAACTTTAGCAGCTACTGTACATGAACAGTTTTCTGCATAGCTAATAGTCATTTAGTTGAATGATTCGGGAGATAAAAAAGCTATTTTCTATATTTAATGCACGAGAACAAGACGAAAATTCTCTGATCAAAGTAAAGAAGATAAAAGTATTAATTTTCAAGGAGAGAAGAGCTTCCTCAAAATCGGATGTAATTTTGCCTCTCTCTCATTTGAGCTCCCTTTCTTAACAAAGACCATAGGAGAGCAGGTTTCATCCAATAAAAGGATTCGCTCATTTTATTTCTACCAGACGAGACTCCGGAAGTCATATCAAGATGACCAAGCCAAGACAAAAGCATATCAAGATGCAAGGCACGTCAACTGCTTGATTGGTGTGCTACCGAATGAGCTTGGAATGAGACTCATGTGTCATAATCCGCCTCCTCCGTATGGCACCGAAATGACGCCACGATGTCACTCGCGCTCTCAAAAAATAAAAACCTTGATTGCTCAGCTACAATCGCTCAAAGATATCCAAGTAAACGAGTCCAATAAGAAAATGAATCGATCTTCTTATACGTTGCAAAATTTCTCCTTCTGGGAACACATACTGGTACATGTTTTCTTTAAAATAATTACAGCTCAACTGTATTGAAACTCAAGAAATTTTATAACTCAGTGAAAAGCGACTGACATCACCAAGGGCAGTTCTTATTCCCTAGTCATACTTTTCAGCTTTTACATTTAGTAGTCACTTAGTCAACGTGTTATTTTAATATTTAGCCAAAATTTCCGAGAAAATAATGAGATTTGGATAACAAACGTATAAACAAATACGCTCACATAGTGAAGCCTGCATTTGTCTGAGCAGTTGTATTTGTTTGGCCAAAATGTGGTTTAGCAACAAACTGAAATTATGCAGTTTACATAAAGCCGAAAGCCTATATTCCTTGAATCTGAACCTCATTTCCTTTACTATTAATTGTGCCTCTTCATTATTTGTGATTCAACTATCAAAGGATAGCCTAAACGGCTCTCTGTGGCGTGAGTGAAACACTCGAGGCATTGTTATTATTAGAGTCACCTATAGAAGGCACTCCTAAAAAGCCTGCAGATTAGCTCGGCAGGATGTTGATATTATGAGAGGGGCTGCGACAGGCAACAAACACAATATCGAGGATATGGGCTGAAGCTCTCAAGGCGTCTCGGTTTCAAACGTTAACTCACAAAGACTTTTTATACTCTAAATTCGACTTCCCTAATCAGTTCCCTTCAGCAATAAGAAACTAGAAAATACGTGTGCTCCATTTTCCCATTGAACTTACACGTACGTGGAATTGGTATTACCTTCAAAATTATGCCTCTTAAATGATAAATGCACAAAACTCGGTTCACATTTCTTCAAAGTGGAACTAAAGCTCATTTTCAATGGCACATGTATGAAATTGTTAGATGTAATATCCATGATAAGTTTAAGCAGTGTAAAGAACTATTTCATGTTTGATAACTTTTCAAAACTCATGATCGAAATATGATACTTGGTCGGTGTTAACTTAATTGCATCCTCGTCAACTTAATGTCTAACTTTTAGAGATCAGAACAACAGATGACATGCATAATTTGAAATTGACCTGAAGAAGTATAAGGCTTTTATTTTTCTACTTTGTAGCTTAATATTGAAATCTAATCTATTCATTGTACTATGAAATCACTGCCACCGAAAGTTGCTGGCGATGCTTAGCGATTTTTAAAGTTCCATCGTAAAGGGATGTAAAATTTTAATTTTGATGATTTTTTAAATTCATTTAATACATGTGTAACAATGGTGCTTACAAGAATTATTCAGTCATTCCAGATCAATTGAGAGTGTGTGGCTTCTATAATCACGTGCAACTCGACGACACCGACACCTCAGAGACTCCGACTTGGGCCGTCAATAAGCGCAGAGACAAGCTCAGCGCAAACAGCGTGGCTCTTGCATATCGTCATAGCACTGTAATGCTCCCTAACAAATCAGAGATGATTTGTACTGCTAAGGTTATTTAGAGGCCTCATTTATATTCAGCAATGTTGATAGGCAGAGGTCTAGCTAGGCCGTTCACTGAAAGTGAATGGCCTGGGCTTTTTGTTTACTTAGCCGTCGCCTATTGTTTGTGAAGCAAAAAGAAGTAGATGGGTGTAGGCCTAGAGCTGTTACCGTTATGGCGATGGTCCTCTGTCCCTTATCAATAATTTGAGAGATTCACAAGTTTAGGCAAACTCACCGAATGGATGAGGACGTTCACTCATGCAGCAAATAGAGCGTTTTTCTTCGTTAGCGCTACTCAACATTCTCGTTAAACTTAGACTCTTCGGGAAGATGATTGAGGCATTCGCATCAAACAGTAATTCTTACAACCAATCTTTCAATCAAGAGTGATTTATAAGAAGGTAATAATTTGTCGAACTCCAGTTGCGCATGAAAGTTCCTTAGTGTTCTAAGACGAACGATCAACTTAATTGATCCAATCTATCTTGTTAGCGAACCAATGTGCTCGAAGAACAGATCGCTCCTAATATTGTAATTAAAGCTGGGCCATAATTTCACCAAGTTAAATCAGTGAGGAACAATTTATTGCAATAAATTTTAGGCCTTGCATCACAATAGACTCTATTGATGAAAGGGTCCTATAAACGAGATCAGCAGAATTCTCATAAATTCAAAATTTGTACTGTTCTTTATCAGATAGTTAACGATGCTAGATTAGCTCCTCCTTGCTCTATAATCCTTTTTGAATTTCCTTTTAAACTGAGTATGCAGTGTACACACAATATGATCAACAAGAAGAAAAGTCTGGAAACAATTTGTTAACTTATTGGCTAGCCTAGTTGCCCTTATAATTTATGAGTGCATCAGTCAGCGTTGTTTTTTATGACCAAATCTTTGGGGTTAGTTTGCTTAGGATTCTTGCAGCTCATTAGTATTACAGGGGGATGTTGCTGGAGAAGCAGATGTTCGATCGTTTCCATTTCGCAGGGAATTTTTGAATTTAACACCTCCCGCCCTCTGGGTCCTCATTATCGTGACTTAAGAGAGCATCGAATTTCAGTTAATTGCTTATGGGTCAACAGCTCAATGCACACGAAATGGGTTACTTAGAGCTTGAACAAATAATTAACTTTCATATACCAACAGTTTACACACGCTTTCTTTCCATTTTTCTTATACAGGTATCGTATGAAGGCTAAAGTATCTCATTGCAAATGAGATTCATGCCAATCTGCTTTATAACACCTCGAAGGAACTGCCTGTGTTCATGGAACATTAATCATTGTATTGTCGACGTATTAGTATTGATGAGGTAGATCATTAGGGCGATGCGTCGAATTATAAACGAATGATACATGCGTTATGTAGACTCTAACTCACATATTTACTAGCAAAAAGTAAACTGTACGTGTTTTTAAATTCATGTTCAGAAATACAATATGAAATGTTAATTTTAGTTATGCCTCAACAGCTTAGATTAAATGACAGCAAAAACCCTCTTTCAATCGAAAAATTTCTCTCGCTACCTGAAGTACAGTTTGTATGATAGTTACCGTCACTATTCTATAGACATTTCATCCTATATTCGAGTGAGACCATTACTTTTCATATTAATGTTGTTTTTTCTATGGCTCAGCATCGATGCTTCTGAGACCAATCATTATGTTATATTCTGTCAGGAAGGCGGGCCTCCAAAGTTCTCGTGGCTCATACCTCCAATTCTGCTGGTCACTCCGGCGGCTTCCCGCTGGGAATTTATGAAACTACGAGATTTTGGTTTAGCACCTGATTTGTCGGACAATTATAACCGTGGGGTAGGAGGTCCACTAATGAATATCGAGACCATAATTCACCTCATATATAACGGTAATATAATTCTTTTACGAGTCTTCCAAGCGTTGTCAACATAAACATTTTTCGAGGTTTGAACCTTCTGTAATTTGACGGGAATAAAACTTTTAATTGAAAGGGAATTTAGTTTCTAGAAATTGAAGTGAAGTTCGGCGGACTTCCGATAAAATTGTATTGTAAAAGTTTCTTGTTGTTACATCATGCTATATTGTAAAGAAATATTAACTTATCATAATATATCGTTAACTTTTGCCCTCCACTAGTCGTTGATTCACAATCATAAGCAACTTGTTCAATTACAATTATCACTCATCATCCAGAGCAGTTATACAACAAAGGTGTAAAAGGAGAACTCGTATGTGCAGGGTCACCGGTCGCGGCTTCGAGGAAGGCCTCCTAGTGAGGTCGGTTTCAACACCCACTTCATTGCTGTGCGAGTCTAGCAAGCTCAGCAGTTAATTCGGCATTTTGCAATGACGCGCTCAGCAAGATCATAACGCAGGATGGATGATTGCCTGTGATGCTTCGCTGATAGCTTGTGCCCCAGTTGGAGATGACGTTTTCTTATGAGTAATGCTACCTAATAGCTTCTGGCTCACAGCGAGTCCTACCTACTGCCACTGAAATATACTGAATAGGCCACAATGAGGTCAAATGATATACTCTAGCAAGGTGAGAAACATTGATGCTAATGAAGTTACGCAGATTAAAATGCAATTGTCTGCATTGTATTCCTGAAACACAATGAAGCATGGATTTAGAGAGCAAGAATGTTTAATCGTATGAATGCTTTGAAGGCAACCCAAAAGTGAATGACTCTTGAATTCTTGTTGATGAAGATTATAAATCACCGTGCCCAGGCAGGAAACGCACTAATGAAGTGCATTGTGGCTAGATGCAGTTTAGGTAAAGTTGACGCAGCGTTGAGGGCGCGTGCTCAGTCGTTCATCTCTGCAGGCGTCAGTAATTAATACATTTTTTGGTGTGGCTCAATCCATCAAACAGTGAACCCTTTCCCCGACCATCTGTCTTGCGGACTTCCAAACCATCGCCTGATCAGCTGCCACAGAAATTGCTGAAGACAAGGCTAAGATGGAGCGGTCTCAATAACGCGGAACAGGCCAAAGCCCTTTGGTGGTCCTGATCAATACTAAAGCTTGGATTATAGGCGGATTAATCGGGGAGAATGGGAAACACACGAACAACTCTATTCGGTTTGTAAACAAGACAAAAGTGCGTGGCACGACGACGACTGTTTGTGATCACCGTCTTCTGCTTCGTAAATTACAATATAATCGAAAGCCTTGAAATAACTGAACATAATCATTAAAGCTAATTTTGAATGAGTTGTAGCTATTTCGTATGTTTCAAAAACTTCATTATATATTTTCTGCTTTAATTGGGGAGTAGGTATAAAACAACACACCCTCTTTAGACACTGAAATGGGTCGAAATGAGTGTTTTGAAGCGTGATATAATTGATTAGATTTTTATTTTGTGCAAAACATAATTACAAATTGTATCGTCCCTCTTCTGATGATCCTAGTGAACTGATGTAATTATAACTGTTCTTGAAGAACATCGTTAAATGTTTACAAGACATTTTTCGCACGCAAATAGTTTAAAGTTCTCTAACGATTTAAATTTATTATTCAAATTATTTTGAGTTAGTTTTTAAAGCCTTCCCAGATAATCGAAACACAACTTATTTAATATATTTCAAAACTCCTTTAACTTTACGACAAACATCTCGAGCTTCTGAAGTAATTTGCGCCATTATGTGATCATATTATGAACTCGTCATTCTATCAAGGGCATAATCACAAATCTTGCTAATAAACAATCATGTATTATTGGAAATCACTGGTAATAACCCTTAATAACGACATTGAGGTAATTGATTGCTGTGTTTTTTGATCTAACTTCAATTACCAGACGAGTTTTTACTTCACACAGCGTCCTGTTCGTCGACGGCCAAGTTCATAGTCAAGCTCAGCATCTTTTACGGTTGAATTACGGACTGTTGGATATCCAAGTAAAAACGCTAGGTAAACGACTAATTATTTATACACTAATTCCCTACAGTGTGATGTAGTATTTTAATTCCGTAATACAGTACATCATCCTCGCTAAAAATTTAATTACCGAGACTGATTTGAATTTATTTTAATATGTTGAGCAGGTTATTCAAGTGGTTCAGTCTGCCATTATGAGCAATAAAAAACGAGTCAATGGTGGTACGGAAGCTGTTCGCCACAAAGTGACAGTTCTAGAAGACAGCAGCGACGCCTCCCTCCATTTCCCCTGTATGTAAACCCATTGACTCAACACGCCTTCGATCGATTCTGAACACGCATGCAGGATCCACTGCTGTGTTTTTGCTATACTTATTAATGCTTCCGGAGAGAAGAAGAAAGGAAGCCAACACTTAGGACCTTACGGCAGCAAAGGATGTATAAGAGGTGCTTTGAGCACTCTAGGGCAGGCAAGCGCAGGTAAGCCTGAGCATGCAACTGATACTTGTAAGAGATGATGGATCAAATGTGACTGGTATTTCCTACCAGTGCGACCTCCTGCACTACAATTTTGTTGAATGTTCATTGAATGTTGTGTAATGTTTGCAGTTGTTGGTGCATGTGAGGCAAGATGAGAAAATATTTGACAGTCCTCTTAATGTGGACTTGCAAGCCTGAAGTTTTCCCGAAAACTCATCTATCAAAAGAGCAATTTCTAAGTTGCAGTACATTGAAGGTAGAACACTTAACCCTGAAGACAACAATAATGTTCCCCTCTGTATCCGTTCGGTATAAAAAAACAGTAGAAATAAATACATTCGAATGAGTTTCTTGATCCTGTTTTACAATTTTTCATTTATCCTTCGTAAATACATGGGAAAGGACAGATATCTATTCATGTTGAACAATAATTGAGTTTATATGAGGGGTAGAAATGATGTTTTGATTATTGACTTCACCAATTAAATTTTTATAATATCATTTGCAGAGAGCCTGGTTATGGAAGGTCATGGCAACTATTCCTGGTTAAAACCTTCGCTCAAATTGACAGGTTATCCAAAAAGAATATGTAAGTTAGAAAAATTTTCTGGCGCACTACACACAATGTGCGTCACCGAGAAAAAATGGAAATACAATCGTAGAAACTTTCCAGCTCATTATTTTTCATCGACAAGCTAGAGTTTCATAAGAGATCAGTTTCATTTATCTTTCATATCTGATATGGAAATAAAACAAATGTGAAATAGTGAGAGACCTTAATAAGACACCTGAACTTTCACTGCTGGTTGGCAAATCGATTAACTTCAAAAGTATCATCGAGAAACAGAAGGAGTTTTGGAGTTACACCCTGCTGTGGCTGAAAATGACTGCGATTATTCCTCCCAAAAAAGGAATTTCCACTAGTGCAGTGAGAATTGGTTTACAAAATTCATATTTTTTTTGGTTAATGTGTTTCTCTTGTTAATCAACGACCAAAAATTTGGCAACTACATTTCTACAGTTTTTTTCCGAATCCTAACTCACACATCCGTGATAATATTAATTAATATAAACACAATATCGAATATTCATATAATTATAGCGACAGAGATTTTTGCCCAATTTCACTGATATTTGTTACATAAAATGAGGGACTGCTTTTTTACGTCAATGTTTTTTGGGTTGGTTGGGAAGCCAGCCTCTTGGAATGCTCTCAAGGACATTTCCAGCCAGCAGGCAACCGTCAAGATCGTGCATTACGCGATTGGAATCACTCACAATCCTTTTTCCTCAATCGAAACTCTTGTTGGCGAAGCAAACCACGCACTCCGTAATTACCTTATTTTGGTGCACAATGCTCGCTCGATAGGTGACTCAAATAGTTTCTATCGTCGGCGAGTCCTCGAAAATAGCATTCATTTTTCATCGTTTCATCGCCGGTTGAAATACATGGAAGTGGTGAGGTCTTTCGAAACTAATGATATTTTCCTCCAACTGTAAAAAATTGAGGTAGGGTTCACTGCTGTGTGAGAAATGATGGACAATTCAAGGTATGTTTTTAATTGTCATTGTTTACTTTTATCATTTTAGTAGACAACATAAATTACAACAATCATGGCAATGGTATGTAAACACGTTGATATGAAATTCCCTATTAGAACAATGGTAAAAATATTAGGGAATCACATACATGTACGTACATGTGTACTTCCTCAAGCGATAGAAGAACAGAGTGAAAGAGTTGTGTTTGCATAGATTTTATCCTAAAACGTTCGAAAGCCTCTGTAAAATTGGAGGTAACGTTGGATATTGCAAGCATTCAATTATGATTCAAACTTTTAAAAGTTAGGAGGAATTTTTCGGTACTAAATTTAATGTGGAGAACCCAAATTTGAGTTTTTCTCATAGTTAAGTACGCAAAGGTTTTAAAATACATTTGCAACGTAGAGACCTTATACAGCGTTTACGTAGATTTTTTAGTCCTGAGATTTGTTTACTGAAATTTCAGGGGCATTCAAAGTAGTTACAAATTACAAACAATACTGAAAACTTTCTTATCATAGTCAAAGCATTTGTATATGTCTGTCTACATATTATCTTAGAAGCATTGATAAGACCAATAACACAAGCACGGCATAACAGACGAAACAAAGGGAAAATGCAGACAAAATTTTTATATTTTATCTGACTTTCGCTGACCATGCGTGCATAATTCAGAATTGGCGACGTAACGAGGTCAGGTGAAGTTTCTCGTGGTGTCGATCATAGTGGACCGCCTGCAGAGTTTATAATCAAGAGCATCTAAGGGCTTTTGTAGACGTGATGGTTGCCTAATAACTACGCCTGATGATCTTCCTAAAAAGGAGAGTTCTTGTATTGTTAGTTCTGCCAATGATTTACTCTCTTCGGAGCATCAATTGTATTTTTGCTTTTGGGCCTGCACAAGGGTGCATACGATGCGAGTTGACTAGTTCAATATTTTATCAGAATAGTTTATCAAAATGAGATCTTGTCTTGTACATGAATATGTCACACAATATGATCAACAATGAAATTAAACCTGCAAGTGTTCTTGTTCTGTTCTGTGAAATAATTATTAATTGCATTATTTTCAGTCCAATAAATTAGAGGAGACTACACACGTTACTATAAGGTTGCTGCTCTGCTCAGCACAGTCGTTCACTCACTTACTCACTCAATAATCAGACGGAAAACTCTTGGGTGGTCGCGAAACTCATGCCTTGACAGGGACGAATTAAAAAGATCTCATCAGAGTTTCATGGCCATGATTACTTATCCGTTCCTATGATAGAAGAGTCTCTCCATGTACAGATCATGGCCAGAAATTACGAGCCGTGATAGTTGAAAGCATTTTTGTAGCTGTTCTACCTAATAATTTATGCAAGAACAATGAACGCTTGTGCATGTAGTGCCGATCCAAGCTCGCTCCACAACACAAAAATGGATAACTTTAGATGCTAGTGATGCATATAAAACCGAACGATTATAGGGGAAACGAGCCTCACTAAATGAGATGCACGGCTGGTGAACATGATGGAAAGTTTCTCAAACAATCGGGTTCTGCGGGCAGAGTTCAACAGACGTAAAATAGAAATTTTATGTTAAATTATTGCTCAAAGAATTTCAATTCTGTTTTATCAGAGCTTCACAAAATAATAAAAAATTATGTTTTGTCTAATAATATCTCTGTAGTCCCCAGTCTTTCAGTTTCGATTCCAGAAAAATCGTTGTGCTATTTACTGCAGGTGAATTCATTTCAATGTATTTTATACTTTCATTCAGGAAATGAGCAGCTCTCACACTCGAAATAGTCCACAAACTTCGCACTTTTTATAATTTGAGCAGGAATGCTCACCACACCCATGTACCCATTCACATAGGTGTGACTGCTAGGTAGATTAATCATGAAATCCAATAACAAACATCTCTTCTTTGATGAGTAGCCGCCTGATCGAAAGCCGTGCCACCTTCCTGGCACAAAGCTCGCCAAGGATCTGAAGTTCGTGATAGCTTTGCTCTGTCTAACAAATGCGGCTTTGCGTCGATTAGCGATGAGGTGATGCATCAACGAGACGTGACGTCACAGGGGGTCGTCCTCGAAAAGACCTCCGCAGAGGTCTGAGGCTTCGTTGACGAGCTTTGAATGAACACAGTGGGTTCAACGAGCAATAGTTCAAACTCTTGAGATTGCATTTACTATCTTGTAAGCCAAGTTCCAGGGCGGGTTGAGTACACTACGTACAAGGCGTGGCCTGCAAATATTAAAGCCACGGCCAGTCCCATTTTTGTTTGCAGGGTTAATGAATTACTATTTTATGATACGAGAATATTTGAAGGAAAGTAACTTAGTGATATTTCTGATTCCCACTTAGAACAGCGAAAAAACAGTAAAATGTTTATTGTTTTCTGAAACAGCATTAACGTAGGACCCTTAAAAAACTTTTACAGTAGTTGTTTCAATATTATTCTAAAAAAATACATCGGATTACTTCAATGAAATTGAGGTGTGATGTCATCTTATATGCCTGAAAAAATACTTCTGCATTTAATGATAAATGAGGACGGCAGATGTTAGGCATTAAGTTTTGTTACTTCAGTATGAAGACCATCATAAAACATTTTCGGTCATTACCTTGGAATTCATAATGCAGGCGAGAGCATTATGACCATTATCACCCTATTCATAAAACAACCAAGAGCTTTATAACTATTATCTCCCTGTCCATAATGCAACCCACAGGCAATAATCGAGAGAAATATACACACGTGCTGCTTCTATTAACTATTACAAAGTCCCTATGGAACAACTACACGGGCTAAAATTTCAATGACATTTTCAATTAGCATTGACAATGCATTGCTACATGTTTGTTGTACGTTATGCTTCAAGCTAAGGAAAAAATATGATAGCATCAACGTAAGAAATTATTTATTTGTACAACAAAAGAATAATTCGGAGGGTAAGAATCTTCTACTTATGTATTTTGAAAACAAATACTGGCGTGCAGGTACAATTAAGTGTTGCAACAAGCCATTTATACACGCTTGTGTCACAAAAAATTAACTGTTGCCACAACAAATCATTTATATCATAAAAAATAACTTTTGCAATAACAACAGCCATTTCTATCATGAAAATGTTGACTACCTGACATGCCATCACCCTCGTCCTGGTAGTAAAGGATGCTGCTTAATCAGGCATGTCTCCAGGCAGCTCATTTGGCCGTTCATAACTTAGTGTCCATCGATGCATCACGACTGTTTGTATTGATGGTCTAATAATAGGTACCTGATCAACACCATAAATTCAGCTACTCACTCCGCACAGCTAAAGAATGAGTGCACGTCGAAGGCTATACACTTTAGGCGCTTGTTATGGAGGACCTATGAGGACTTGCAATACAGGAGCTTCCGTAAACATGTACGCCCAGGGAGAAAAAAGTAGTCTTCGTAATGAGATAATCATCATAATTGGTGCTTATGGGATTGATGAATACTTCTCGATAAATTCAAGGGGATTTGCGTCTGTGTGCTTGGCGCCTTAAATCTCTTAATTAACTCCGAGCTCAACGGATTCTGTCATCTGCCTGCCAAGGAACATGGACTGTCAAGCACAGACTTTAAGCTGCCAATTTCTCTGTCAGATGAGATTAGTAATTATGAATAAATATCAAAGGCATTTGGGTAGGGGGATCTGAGACCTCTTAGTGAGAAGCCAGCCACACACAACTTTGAGGTGAATTGAGAATCGGTCACACTTTTCAAACGTCGGCTTACACAGCCGGGGATTTCGGCTCAGTTAAACCCATATGAAGACTTGATTTCGTCCCAAGATGCTAGGAGTGATCTCTTACAGTCGGAGGTTCGGAAAGATGAGGAAAATGTGAAACAACTAAAAAATCGTTGATATCAATAATGACTGCAGGTTATCAAACAGATTCAAGATTTCCCTTGCATGAGTAAAGTTACAGACAGAGCACGTCCATATGCAACCTGACATCATAAATGGATGAGGGTTTAAACTAGAAGTAAAAATTGATATACTGTTAAAAATAGACTATAGGAGCTGCACCTTCAAAGTTATTAGGTTGCATGTTTCCCATGCTGCAAATTATTACCTAACACTGAAGTATATAAATGAATAACACCATCAATTATTGTTTCAATCAATCCACAATATGTCTATTAGGTGAAATCTTGTTCAATAAAATTCTTTTTAAACAATCCCTGTATTTATTTGCATGCGCGTGCGGATTTATAAGGAATTAGAACAAGCATCTCCTGTTACATAAAATGCATTTGCGAGTACCTGCAGTTGTGTTGTACCAAACAAGCAAATGATCTACATTTAACAAAAAGCAGTTCTGGCTATTTCACAAAACTAGCACCCAGTTCGAATTAGTGTTGTTTGAGGTGGTTCGACCATCATTGGTGTATTTTCAGGAACATACTTGCAGAAATTAAGTAGAAATTTGACCGGCAGCGAAACAGAAGAAAAAACAATGGAGTGTACAGTAACCGTTGATTAAGAACATCACTATAATCAAAAAAGGAAATATGATGCCATAGAGAGGAAATTTTAGCATTGCTAAAAATAACAGAAGTCAAAAGTAGTTTAAAATTTAGATGTACTCTTTTGCAGCCAGTCACCCCAGCTCACTTATGTGCACAAAATTTTGATTGTTTTGAAAAAAGTTCGTGTGCGCCTATTGTCCGTGAATTATTTGTATCATCATGTTATTCATGATGAAGAAAATGAAATACGACCAGCACTGTCGAGAAGGCCCTTGTTCTCAGAGAAACATTTAGCTGAGAGGTACATAATTGGAAGTTTATATTAAAAGAAGGGAAAACGACTTTGTGAGGAATTCAAAATTGAATATGGATAAACAAAAATAAGATAATTCCTCAGGTTTGTGCGCCTTGTGTTATAAAAAGTATTCAAAAAAAACATGTGAAGTTTAAATTAACCTGTTAAGCGTTATTTACGTCATATGATGTTTGTACGAGTTGCATTCTACCGGCAACTTACACCACATGATGTAGATGCACGACGGTACCATGCTCAGCGGCGTTAACATCATTAGATGTTATGATGTTTATTAGTTCAATTAACGTTGTTATTACTGTCTTATTTCAATTGTAATATGACAGTAGTATTATTATTGTCGAGTGAGCAATGACCGTTAGCAGGTAAAATATTGGAATATTAATATTGTAGTACAATAATAAGTGTTTGCGATGAACAGTTGATTATAATTAGAGCACTTCGAGCCAATGTTCGATTGCCTCCAACCAAGTCCTGCTCAGTTCTTCTCGTGAATAAACAGGCATGATCAATATTCGATTCCAGCTTAATTATTAGTGAGACTATAAGTGTTGTATTATTGGTAATATTTGCGTCGTAAACACGTGTAAAATTTCCTTACTTATATCAAACCGAATGATTATGAGCTGCCATGAGATGGTGTTTCTAGGAGAGTTCAATGACATTATATTTTTATTGCAGTGTCATAAAGAGTCTGGGTTCAGTGGTATAGCGGTGGTCAGTTACGGGCTCGGTGAGCATAGCTCTGAAGCGATTTCCTATACCAACTGATGAATGTTTTCCGGCCAGACTCAGCGGGCGTTGTTGGGTTGTAGGGACCGCTGCGTTGTTACAGATGAATTGAAGGGTTGGATTTTCGTGGTGAGTTGAAAGGTATGTGTTTGCAAGTCGAGCTAATAAACCTTCATTGGAAATGTATAACTTGTCGGAGAAATAGCTATTAGTTACATAACTTTACTTTTCAAAACAATAAGTTGATGAGTTGTGGGCATGAAGTGAAAGTAAACCGAGCGACAAAACTTTAGAGCAGTTTCAATGAGACTAGAGAACTACAACGGAAAATTGGGTTTTCTTTGATCTATGAGGGTTAATTTGACAATTTAAGAATGAGAACCTGATGAAAATAAAACTGATATAACATAGAATTCAAAAGCCAGATGGATTGACTTGTTCGTCTCTATGTAGTACAAGATTCGGATTGGACTGACAAGTTGAAAGGTAAGTGCAAAAGAAGAGTGTTTTTTAGATTCACAAATAAAACAGTATTTGTGCCAGAAATTCTGTGATTTGATCAAATCAATAAATATCGGTGCAAAAACCTAACGTATAGCTGACCGAAGAAGAAAGAGAAATCCAGATTAACTTTAGATATTCATCTCTATGTAGTAAACTACAGTTAAATCAAATACAATACTAAAAACTTACTGACCTTGAAAATACTCGTACTTTTGATCTATTTCAAAGAACAAGGAATCTAACCCAACAAGTCATATCTGGAAATAAGAAGGTTCTAAAATATAGTCCGTGCTGAAATTTTAGAAGTTTGGTAGTTGGAAAATAAGATAATCAAAGAAACTTTATGGTCAAGATTATTCTATTTAGATAGTACACACGTCACAGTTCCAGAAGCTCTAACGGATTGGAAGCACAAGTCTCTCGCAGCAGGGGCACTAAGATTCACAAGAAAAGCTATGTATGAACCCAGGGGAAAATTTTCTTCATTGTTGTCTGGACCCGAACACGCGTGACATGGTGCGTGCTTAAATGTCATAATGACTTCAAAGAAACTTAAAAAAACCTTTAAAGTTTGATAGAAATTTATCAATGCTCGTTTTTCAATTAATCTGTGTACAGACTATGAAGTTCAGTGATGTATTGTATGAATATTATTCATCGTTTAAAATATATTTTAAGTACTTTGTTTTTGGTAATGTGTATACTAATTGCAAATTTAATGTATAGTAAAAATGTCTCGTGCAAATTGTAACGCAATATTTGGTTCTTTTTATAATCGCTTATGCGTAAATCTATTGCAGCCGAGTATGTCATAAGCAATTAAAAAGATTTTTTTTAAAAGTATGGCGAAAAAGACATTATTGTCTTAAAATGAATAATGCTCCTCGATTTTAAGAGTTACCGGAGCTACATAGGTGCTGTGTATGAATGAGTATTTATTCGTTGTTTATAATTGTGAACAAAGCGTGAGCGAATTGTCGTTAAAATAAGTTCTCAGATTAAGCTACGCAAACTGCTTCATATCGTTCATTAGCTCATCCTAGTGAAGCCACTAAGGATCATTAGTAAGCATATGTCCTAGAATTAGAATGAATTTGCTTGACTTCTTGGTTGTGCAGACGTAAGCTAAGCACCTGAAAACTCAGATTATGTTGGTGAAATGATAGTAATTCGTTTCGTAAAAACTTGCAAATTAAGTACGTGAGGATACATAAACGAGCAACAATTAAATCATTTTGTTAGTCATTTAGGAAGACATAATGTACTGTATAGACTGCATACAAATTCTTCCTAGCTTGACTGCGATATTATGCAATTTGCAGCTCATTACGTCTAAAGCTACGCGCTACGAGCAGGGGCAAGTTATTATTATTGCCTCTTCTTCAGATGATGAATTGATTCTCGTAGCAAACTTTTTTGTTTCTTATTTCTTCAGACCTGGTGCAAAATTATCAATGGTGCAGAGAAAATGTGTTGATCTATAACCCTATATTGTTGCCCTGCATTAACCTCACAATTTATGATATGTTAAGTCGTTTTTGTTATAGGATTTTACCAGACATGAAGTGCATCATTGTATAAGAATAAGTTCCAACGTTAAATATCCACCAAAAACGACTATTCTTTTATTTTTATTTTTTGCCGAACCTTAGCAGACATTGTTCATTTTTTATTTTTCTAATGCTCTATCGACTCTCTCTTTTGACTACAGTTCGTAGTTTATACGTAGTAGTTAATCAAGAAACTCAAGGAGAAAGAAAATATTACAGGAGCGGATAAATATTCTAATCCATTTTATGCAACTTTTGACAAATATAATCTCCCTCCAAATGTAATTTCATTACTGCTACTGATGATTATTTTTAGGCTGCAGGTAATAAATTTGTGAACGATCAGCAGTGATCGAAAATATACTAAAATCTGAGATCAACTGCGGTAGAACGAGGCTCGCCCGATCGGCGATGCAAAACACGAAGAACACAGGCCACTAAATCAGCCTCTGGAGTGTCACTGGACCTGTAATTAATTTCTTTCTGCTTGTCATCAGAAAAAGCTAACGCACGCCATAACAATATCGGTCGGCTGGCAGCAGACGGAAGCATAAAGTCTGAGCGCAGTTCAAACGGTCCCACCAGGCCAAACTACATGTATGGCATGAGTCCTACAAAAAAGAATGGGAGTGCAGTTGACACACAGAACTTGAAAAAAACTGGGAAGGATCTATTTACCTTCCTGTTGAATGACTGCAACAGAATTTGATAAAGATATTGTAGAATTCATGGCATCATATCAAATCACAAATTTCCTTTTGCATATTTTTTGGGAACGCAATGAGTAGAAATGCTTATCAATTTCCAGTAGGCTTGAGACTTCTTATGTGAACGGTTGTACCAAACCAAGCGCACAAAATGTGCACGCTAAATATTTCTACTTCAGTTGCTATCAACAAAAACAACTTTAAAGTAGGTTCAGTGATGACTGGAAGAGTCTCCTGAGTTTGAAAGTTGCCACTCCAGTTGCGCTAGTTTCAGCCGAGCGCTAGCTCGGGCATTGAGCTACACGACCAACGCTGTTGATGAGTTGGAACGCTATACCTGAAGATTTCAACCGACATCCACGTGCAATCTTTCATGTTTGGGCAGGATAAAATAAAAGGAGTCAGATTTTAGAAATGGTTCTAGCAGATTATGACTTACTTCGTAAGTTAATTATACAAGAAACAGGAAAACATGACCCTGCACGTAATGTTCCATATAGCACATGTGATAGTGCGGATACGGAGTCAGAATTTATTAGTTATCAACCAAAGACGAAGTGCAAGTCTCCAAGTAATGGCTCAATCTAGAACGAATGTAACTATGTCAGGTAAGATGACCCTGTAGGACCAGTACATTTACGATCATCACGACTCAATCGATAGATGGATTTTTCCGGGAGTGCGTAAAAGGAAAAGCCATAAGCGTCAGACTGAACACTGACCACGCCCTGGACTGTCTCGCTTCACCTCTCGTGCCCGTAAACAGAAGCAGCTTCTGTTCTCTTCATTACTCAAGAGGATTCTCTTTACTTCGAGTGAAAACCTCCTCTGAATCACTCTATTCTACTAAACACCTGTATCCAAGAATCCACGCAGTGCAAAAGTAATGTATCATATAAGTATCAAACATTATGTAAGACAACAGATCAAGAAGTAAAATACACAGTTATGGAAATCAACTTCTACCTAATGAAGTAATAAAAACTGAATATCTCTATGTATTATGTAACTAACGTAAAATCAAATTTACGTTAGAAAAAGTGTAAAAGTGCATTACACTCGTACATTTGGTTAGGAATTAATATAGTTATTTGCAGGACAGACAACTCAATAAGTATGAATGAAGGGTATGGAAGCATTTCATATATTCAAAAAATTAAATCTTCTCAGTTTTGGAATCAGAAAAAGAGTTTTGAGTCTAGTTGCATACTCTGGCGCAACAATACAGCCATCAATATTGCAGACCTATTAAGGAGAGACAGAGGCATTAACTCGGGGAGGTGTCAATAAATCGTGAGGTGATGGCCCAGTCCCTGACTAGCACTTCCCGTGGAAGGCAGAGTTCACTTTTGACTCATTGACTCTACGTGTGACCCTATTGGGGAGCTGACAGCATTCTTCTTTAAGAGAACACATAACAGTGACAATAATATGAAGAAATCCAAGTTCCATCAGATTACATCTTTGGTTAAGTGTTTAACAAGAATATTTTGATGACAGTGTGTGCATGGTTCATATTTTTAAAACTGAGGATAAACTTGTCTTTTAAAGAAAAGTAATGTTTCGTATTTACCTTTGCAAAACAGTAGGGGCTGCTGACTAGACCACGTGCCTCATTATTTTTTCTATCACCGATAACACGATAGTAATTTGGCAAACCGAACATAACAACAATTCTTTTTCGCTGCTAACTGGGAGCAGAAATCTCAATAAGTAAAAGTCCTTGATGTTCCGCATGAAGTTTACTCGTTGAGTTTATTGGAGGCAGCAGCAGGGCGTGGCTGTTGCGTACAGCAGCAAATAAGCTTAACTGGTAGAGCTGACGGACTTCTCATGCGATCGAGCAGATCGCAATACTAAAGCAGTCAAGGCCGAAAAGCAACACGATACTCAAGAAAGGAACGAATATCAAATGTCGATTGTGTGCTTCAATTTTCTCCTCACATGCATTTGATATTGATGAATAGTTCCGCTATTTGCTAGCATACTCACTTGTTCAGAAACAGTACTTTTGGAAGAAAATGTAGTAAAAAATCTATAATTGAAAATGTTAAACAAGCGTTTCTTTGAAGCCAGATAATTTTCAACGACTGTTCTATTCTTCTTCTTGAAAAAGAATGATATAAATCGGAGCTTATTCAGAGACTTACAAGAAACACATTACTATGATTTATGCCGAACAGTTAATCAGCTTATATTCATTTATGATTTCTTCTGCGCACTGTTGAATATTGTTAGTCTTGTAGATTTTAACACTAACTCATTACTGCTGCGAAGCAGCGTGAAAAAAAACTTAAATGTTTTTTAACTCTTACCCAAGCTACTAAATACTGAGTTTTCCTGTTACTATTAAAATGTCCATTCAAGTACTGCAAGAAAATTAAAACACTGTTGTAAACATGGGAAGTAATTTGAAACCCCAAAAAAAATTATCCTAGAGGTGACATCCAGACGGTGCAGAAAATGGATATAACTCAGCTTCATTTCATTTACAGATGAATGCAACCACATGATATTGAAAATTTGTGTATTAGTGAAAATTTCACGGTCACTGATACAGAAACTCAACAAAGTAGCTTTATAACCTACTTTACATACTCAATGAAATACCACTTAATTTTTCCACCCTGTCATAATCTACATGTTATGTCTTACCTGGGAATATAGAATGCAATTTTCTACTTGAATATATAAATTGAAACGTAGAATGGTATCGTTAGTGTGGAAAAATCGGAAGACTCCAATTATTTATGAATTAACCTGTGTTTTGAATGAACAATGAAACAAACTACAACTTCAGACGTTTGACACCAGTTTAACATGCCAATTAAATCAACGAATTTTTAGATTTTTGCCCTTCATAATTAGAATTGAAGGCATGTGTTAACAGGTTTCCTTTAAACATGAGAATCATTATTGCTTAGACCTACACACGAGTGATGAGCGTGAAAACTCTGAGCTGAGAAGTCAATTATTTTAATATCTTACTTCCTTCCAGTCCTATTTGCATACAGCAAATAGAGCAATTCTGAATCGTTTACAGCTTCATATTCATGACAGGCAGGTATGCAGCTTTTTACTCGGATAATTTCCTTGCGGCGTAGGTAACAGTAGTTTTTGAAGTAAACGTTCAGAGTCGGTGAATACTGAAGATGAAGCTTGGTTTGTCTCTTCGGTTTGTCGTTTCCGCAGTGGTGCGTGATCACGGGCCATAACACTAGAAATCAGTCAATCGTGGCTCACCATGTCAATAACTCATCAATAACAGAAGCCATCAATCTTTTCTGGAGGAGCGTGACGTAAGCCGACCAAAATAGGCTTGTTATTGGTGGATTTGAAAGGAGAAGATCACCAGCTTGGTCGACTATCACCAGCTTGGTCGACGATCACCAGCTTGGTCGACTGGTGAGCGAATCTGCTTTCGAGCGAGAAGACCCGGGTTCGAATCCCGCTGCCGACATGGTTGACGCGGCTAGAAATATGGCATGGGACTTGGGTAAACAACCGAATAATTATCGAAGTAATTATCCGACCCAAGAATGGGCCAGAAGGTTCGTTCCTATAGCCTCATTCTATTCTATTCTATTTGTAACAATTTATTGAAACTGTGCCCGAGCAGTTGAAGGCTGCTGGACGTCTTTCATGACACAGCAATTTCCACATGGTTTGCGTGTGTTTTGAAATATATTATAAAACTGTGTACACATATAACTCAGTATTCTACAAATAAAGTTACATTTTCGACAAAAAAAAGCATAAAACGAAGACAAATCGATGTGAGACAAACAATATGCAGAGTATGTGCACCAGACAACGCATGTGAAAATCAAAGAATGTATCTTGTCTGCATGTTTTTGAGGAACACTCAGCGACTGGAATAAAAACCTCATAAGCAATAGAGTGAGGTAAATTACAGCTTTTACAGACAGGAACCATCGAGCCTGAGATGTGAAGCAGTCAGCCGAGAAGCTCGTTCTACTCCACAGCCTTATTACAGCGCAGGCTCATTGTTGCAAAGCTCGTACCTGTAAAACGTGCCTCACTCCTCGAGTTCATTTTGAAAGCGTGAAATACGGAAAGCATTGCAGCGTCACGTGTGCTTGCCTGTCTTTTATTGCGAAACATTTGTTTTCTGAAATATTACCCATGTCGAATTTCTTGAATTAGTAAGTAGTACCTCTCTCGAATTTAGTACTTTAGCCTGAAGTTCAGTTATCAATAATCTCTTTTCTTAAGTTTTGCGAGTTGTGTGAGGCAGACACTTGTAGAAAGTGAAAAAACAATAATTACCCAATGTATTTATGCTCACTAATAACTGACAGCATAACATAGCGGCTCTCATGAAGAGAAACGTATTCGATTCTAAAGTTAGCTCGGATAGGAGCACTATTCTTGCTACGAGCTACACCGAGTCTATGGAGGACGAATCAGATGAACTCAAATGCACGGATTTAAGACCAATCACCTCATTATGGAAATAGCCTGTCATCTTATGTCACCGGCTCAGAAATCAATTGGCTTTAGTTACTCATTAAAAATGCAACAGAAAGAAAAGTTCTCACAAGGGAAATTAAAAGGAGGATAAAAACTGAGGGATTCGGAGACCGTGATTGATTGCCGTAATTATTCATTCGAATAGAATGTCACTCTTCTCCTTTCTCGTCTAGTTGATGGAATTCCTACTGGCGCTAAACTTCGGGGTTCTCATGAAATGTTAAAATTTCCTGACAATAACTCATATTATAAAATTAAAAGTGTCAAAAAGCCATTACAGTAAATTAAGAGACGAGTGGCGTAAAACAGAGCAGTCACTTAGACATGCCAAGGTCGTTGATGATAACGGTGTTCACCTGCGCACTTTGTGGTTGACTTAACGTATCTATGATATTGCAAGCTATTAAATTATTTCCCAATACCTAAGGGTTTTCAAAATTGTTTAAAAACGACGAGGTAAACAGTTATCAAATAGTGTTAAGAAAGAAAGAGAATAAAAAATGTTCATTCTAATGAAGTTGATACATGATATATGCAACTGTAAATTTTAAAAGTTTTGATAAGTTTTGAGCATAACAAGCTGGATCTGAAGTAAATTCACGCAAACATACTCGTACTTCAGAGCCAAGGTTATTTAGTACGTACACTCTAAGTAACCAACACTGCTGTGCTGTATTCAAATCTCATGGAAAAACAAGTTCACTCAATAGAGTCTCAAAGAAATAATTAGAGAGAAGAGGGAAAGAAGATAGCACTGTGGAGTGGACAGAAGTGATGGTAAAATACCACATTTATGGGACATTTCACTCAACCACGACGATGATGGACATCGGAAGCGTCCTGCTGGACAGCTGCGCACGAATTCTGCTCACTCGATAACAGCTTGTTGGTTTTCCGTGATGTGATTCAAAATCTGTTGTGGTTATGATGTGGGTTATAATATTTTTGCAAGCTATGTGTAATTCTGGAACCCAGGGTAAGAAAAACTATGAGTGTCTGATGTATCTCTTCAACAAGAAAAACCTAGTGACGAACAACTCTTAAAATTACGTTGTGCTTGAACCACCGAAAAATTCAATCTAGAGAGACGAAATCAATCAATCCAATCCTTCCTATGAATTTAGCAGAAGATGATTTAAAAAGATATTGGTAGTCCTTGCATAAATTTCAGAAGTTAGACTTATATTATGTCGTAAAGGCTCACTCGGCATATGTTAGATAAATCAAACGCTCCATGGTTCAAATAAAAAAACCTACTTCTGAACAGTGGAAAATTTCAACTGATGCATTACTGAATGTATCGTGAAGCATCAATGTACAAGCGTTTCACTGGACACAGATTCCAATATCTTATAAGAGAATAGTCTGTTTAATGTATATTCATTTTGAACAAAGAGTAAAAAATTCCCCTATTTAATCAGTATTTCTTTAATGAATACTCGCATTTCTTTCAATAAAGCTCAATTTGATAAGCAAGAGGATTTACGTGGCGTTTCCTGGGCATCCCTCAGAGATGCCCATGCACTTGCTCATGCGATGCCCGCAAAAAGTGAGGGAAGAAGCGTATACCCTCAAGGAAGGAACATGTGTTAGCAATCACTGTGGACAGTTTCTGACAAAGCCTGGTAGGTGCTAGAGTATGAAGTATGAGGGTCTCTTGTCTCACATCTGCTCTTCCCTCAGTCGAGAAACGCAGTAAAAACTGAACTTCAGTCTCAACCCTTACATTTGATACACGATACTAAGCCAACTTCCATTGATTCATTACTGAACTAGCGATAGTTAAAGATCGTTTGACCTCCTTCTAAGTAACTCGAGAAGCCTGGGAACGTCATTCGTATACATCAACTTGATACACACAGAGTTACTCGGCATCGTCTGTTGAGAGATGCTCGATGAGAGTACTCAGGCAGCAAATGAATTAGCGCCACTCAAGTCTCTTGATCTAAAGGGATGTAAATACAAGTGACAGAACATTTTTCACGTAGCGCACATGAGGTAGATTACTTGTGATTTTTATTCATCTGAAAAGTAGCAAATAGTTCCAAGTTAATTAAATTCGAGCATGTCAAAAGGAAAAATCGTTTTAAGAAATTATTGTGTACAGAAGATGCCTCGCATTTTTATTATTATTTCTGACGAAAAAGTATTATTGAAGTTAAGTGCTTCATTAGGAATGTAACATTAATTCATTCTGACACAAATTTAGCTGAGTTTTCTTTCCCAAAATTATCTATAACTTCTATTCGTAACAGTGGTAGAGCACTACCATTATCATACTTTCCACGAACAGTCGAATTCAGCTTCAAAAGTTTTGATATCGAAGTGAATTTTATTCTGTACATAATAATCAGTAAGTAGCGTTACACAGAGCGTTATGAAAATAGGGGTCTACGATGTGAAAGTAATTCATCATTAATTATTGAGCTCAATAAATCATCAATTATCCCTTAAAACCCATCGGTGTGGGCAATGATTTCTGTTGGTAAGGATGGACAAGTGAAATTTTAGGAAAAATTTATATTTTCCTTTCATATTTATTCATTTTCGGATATGTAAGCTGCAAATTAAACAGAATGGTCTTCTGTGAGATTTTCAGATTTAGTATGAAAGCGCAGTTTCATTTTTGTCTTGTTACATGCAATATTCGTTACATTTCTGGAAATTGAAGTTCCGCGATTCAAGCTTCGCGATGTACCATCGAGATTTCTCACGACAAGGCACTGATTATTTACAACAACATTCCAGAAATTCTTTCCGTAAAATTAGGAAAAACACGTAGATGCCATATACGTAGCTCTGTAGCGCACTCGATATGAAGACGTTATCTTATACGGGCTAGGTGGTCTACACATGCAAGATAGGAAGCGCCTGTAACACATCAGCTACAGCGAGCGCCCAGCAAGTACACCATCCCATACGTTTGGTAGGAAATGCTCCCTTGAGAATACAGAGTAATTTGGCAATTTGTCGATTGCCACTTTTCTACAAGCAAACGCAATAGACCTAAGGAGTTGAGTTAGAAGTCGAAGGTCCGTACTCTGTCAGTGCTATTTAACTTGCTTCAGCGTACGGAAGAGCATAAACGTGATATGTTTTTGTCTTAAAAGTATAGTCATCTTATGCATGCAGAGCAACGTGCCGAAAAGATTTTTTTCCAATTTAGAATGAATGAAAGTATTGCAGAGGAAAGCAAGTTTTCTTTTAAACGCAGACACCTCAATGCGATTGAATCATAAAGGATTTATGAGGAAGACAATCAAAGCTGCGTCTAACCAGCTCACCAGAGCGCAACTTTTTCAATTTTGTTATTATGATAGATAGGCCTACTTAGGCATCACAGGGGCCTAGGCTTGAAGCAGCCACTAAGCGGATGACTGAAATGGGAGAGTCTTTGGAAACAAGGGAACACGAGAGATGCGTGTGAACTTGCAACACCGATGCCTCGCACATAGCAATAAATTTATGAAAACTAGACAGTGGTAAAAGTTGGTAGCAACTGGTGATTAGTTTGGTTACATAATGTTGTCGACATGGTGTTGTACTGTTTTATTTCAACCTCCCAGACTAATAATGAAATTTATCTCTCTAGGTAGAATATCGTGTTTAAATTATGATAGTTCTGTACAATCTCGTTATCGACTATGAATAAAAGTTATCACACTTCATGGTGATTATTTTCTTCGAACTTGATAAGCAATAAGTACAGGATTAATATAACTACTATTATGAGGCCGCTTTTTATGGAACAAATGAGTCCACGCAGAAATGTGGCATTCGATCAAAAATACTCTCCTTCCACAGTAGGAAATATTTTCTGTCTACGTCCTCGTTGACGATGAGGTCGTCAAAACTTTGTGCAGAGCGGATCAGAAAGAAAGATCCAAAAATCCAACCACGTCAAATATCATTAGCTGTCCTCTTGTTTGCCAATTTTCTGTTCAGGAGGACGATTTTTTCTCAAGAAACTTTTCCCTGTGACGAAACTCTCCAAGTTTGTTCGCAAGTCAATGAAGTGAAGATACGGCTCGCAAATAGACCGCAGGGACATTGTGCTAGAGAAACTTTTTTGAGACACCATCGAGTTTCCCCTTTCATTCGAGGATTCACGCACTGTTAATCGCTATTCTTCTGGTAATTTCCACCCACATTCTAGGTAGTAGTATGAAGCCGTAATTGAATGATGTACTAACTGGAATGCACCGAGAGCTCTTGTAAAATGTCTAGCATATAAGGTATGCAGCCACATATTTACTGTGACTTTCAGCACTGAAAGAGCACGTGAGCTTGATGTTTCCTAATCCTTGGTCTTCCTGAAAAATGTTGGCCGTATTTAAATGATGCAGCTTCATTCACTTCCTAATACTGCTCTAAAGAATGCAACACGCCTAAAATTTGCTTGCGTGCATGAACCTAAGAACCAAGCGTGCCTCTCCAGCCCAAGTTCCATCACACGAGGTTCAAACTGTCACAATCATTTAAGAACGGACTTTGTCCTTAATGAGTCCCAATCATACCGCAACCACATAAAATCAGAATTATATGCCAAATTACAGGCATAAACATGCCGCACACAAACATTAGCCAATCATAATCAAGGGTTTATTGTACTTGGTGACGTTATAAATTAACATGGTTCAATTAGCCAATCACTAGCAGTGGTACCACATGAAGGCGCATGTCATAAATTGACAGGGTTCAATTAACCAATCATAAAGCGATCTTTCCTAGATTTGGTGTGACGCAATAAATTGAAGCAAGAAAAATCAGGTATGAAAGCGGAGCTATAGACATGCGGAGTACCGTCGCCAAAACTGTCTGCGCTAATTTACATGCAGCCTTAGCAGTCTGGTAGAGACAAACGGCCAATACGAAGCAGCTTAGGTGCTGTTGAAAAATTTGCTAACCATGTTATGGCTACAATTAATTGTTCATTTTGATTACTACAAGATGGATACAAAAATATTACTTTCATTTTTATGTTACACAAGAATGTAAGCTGTAATTATCTAAAGATTTAGTAAAGTTATTTAACGCTTATTTGAAGTTAACACGTTGCTCGTAATTTGTAACAATTCCACGAAAAAAGCCCTAACAGTGTTACATTTCTCAGTAATTATGAAGCCTAATCATTGAAATGGAAACTACAAATAATTAGTACGTGAGTCCAACACTTGTCTATTTCTTCAGTCAATGCTGTAGGTATGTTCTTTCGTTGCTCCCTAAGCATAACGACCAGCAGTACGACCTACAAGTATGCCGGCGGCTCAGTCAGCTATCGCACGGAATGTATGAATGGGGAAGCTCGAGCTACTTTTTCTATTGCTTGTTCTGTGGTTTTGTTTAGCAAACCACGCCAGGAAGTGTAAACATACTCCTAAAGATTGTCAGATACGATCGACGCTCGAAGTTTTTAGAGGGAACATTACGCATTCTTGTGGGTATTCTAACATCAGAAAAAAATAATTGATTGACGTCTCATTAACTTATTGTTTTACACACAGCTTCTAACACTTGAAAACTAATTTTCTTAATTCTTAATGAAAAAATGAATGATTGAAGTAGATGAACTGTGTACAAGTATTTCTGGCTTGTCTAATAAATGGGCTGAAACACTCGATTGCTCGCAAGACCACGCATGATTCAAACTTGAACTACTGTGTGTTGTAAGTAACCTAGAATTATGCATCAATGGTTCTTGCAATAAAAATTTCAAGATACCATTACCCAACCGCTAAGAACAGAATAATGTCTTCCCCACTTCCCATGCTCGATGGTTATCATGTTAACGAGAGCAACGGGAGAAAAACTTAATAACATGATCCCGTGCAAGCGCTGCTGGTATTCTAGACGCCGCCGCTAGACGAGCCACAGACAAAACCGAAGTGTCAGTTGCTAGAGCTGCTTGCCACAGCTACACAAAACAAACCTGCTGTTAAAGACATTCCTCGGCATACCTTTGATAGCTCTAGACTGACTTCATTCAACTGACGCTACGAATATGAGCGCGTAACAGTGATAACTCTGAATTAAAAATGAAGCATGTATATTGAAGAGATGTCAGAATACAATTATACAAAAGCATTAAACAGGGACACCCTGTTTCCAATTAGAACGATAGTTCAACAAAGGAACAATTGCAGTTGTCATTACTCTACATCTTGAAAGTGAAAAGGGAAACTGTAACGTTTCATGTTCCTTATATAGAGATTTAGTAACCGAACTTGGAGAAATTCATATCGTTGTTTAAAGAGCTGCTAAGGGTGTTTAACCGGCAAGCGCATTTCCAATACAAGCATCTTGGCGTTACTGATCGCTGTTCCCTGAGAAACTTTGATGGGAAATTGTAGAGATGAACTAAATTAAAGTAGCCGTATGCGTGGGGGCTCCTGCTTGCGATTAAGGCTCTCTACTCAGCATTGATCCGCGGTGCCTGTAATTAGCTCTCACACACTCCGCTGACCCTAAACTACGGCGTCCAAGTTTCATGTGTTCTGCCAGAGGATTCGCCTCAGCACTCCCGCTAGGAAAGCATTGGTACCTTCCGCTAACTGGAATCCTCAATATACTTGAGGAAAGCACGATGGTCTGAAGGCCACGTCCTGTAGGAGCTTAGCTAGCCCATTTACCGAACATGGAAAGATTGCGACTTTTAATTCACTCCAATGCTACAACTAGAGTCCAAAAACGTAGTTAGCACCTGCTGGAGGTAATGGGTATCTCCTGTCTCGTACATCACGCACGATGTCTGTACAAAGCATCAATTGCAAGAATTGATACCGTGGGTGAAATTCATTTAGATATTTGATGAGACGTGACATATGACTGCAGTCATCCTTGCCAGTTGAAAAGAAGTTATAATAGCAGACTCTCAAAGATGCAGAATCTCCATATTATGTGAAAACCTGAAGTTTCCTGCGTGCTGTAAATCGAGATCCTAACCAAAGTTCGAAAAATCCACATTTCTAATCGAAATATGATTCTTAGCTTCTGTTCTTGGTACATTCAAAGTATTTGTACCACATGAGGCTTCAAAACTTTTCTTTTTATAAATGCATGATATATTATAACTTCCAATTTGAAAGCGTATTACTTTTATCCGAAATTTATACCCACTAGGAACAGTTCCTGTGTCTTGAATCATGTATAACAATTTAACATCATTCCCACCCGTTAATAACCTTTGAAATTGCTCCTGCATAAGCCAATGGAAGCTATATCTCAGTCGATATTTCAACAGTAATAAGATCTAGGAATCAGATGTCATTTACTATAGTTCTAGGAAATTCAAGTTCAAACATTATATAGATTTTTGTGATGGAACTCATTAGATAACTTTTCGTGAGATGTGGTGTCCACTAGCTAGTTCCATCGTTCAGTGCTGTGTTGTGAGTTGTATTCCTACTGAAGACTTTGGTTGATCAAGAGAATTTGATCAATTATTTTGTCCTCTTTAACTCCCAACTGCTATTCCGTACGCACACATAAACAAGTGGCACCTTTGTGCATATGAACACCCAATTACTTAGGTGAGATGTAACTACATTCATAGTTACAGTCTGGTAAAAACATATGAACCACATGTCATTAAAATTATAAGAAAGAGCTAAACATAGCTACTCACGTACTATTTAAATTAGTAGTACAGAAAGCAGCATGTTGCAGCATCTCCCAGCTCACCTTTACCTCCCATGGGGTCTGGATCACTGGCGAATTTCGCGTCATTAAAGCGGCCTTCATTATATGGGCCGGACAAGAATAGCACGAGCAAGGCAAGACCAGCAGTCGAGGACTGAGAAGCAGAGGACCAGAGCTACTAAGAACAAACTATGTGGTTACTATACTAGTAGGTCATGGTACAGCTACCTGAGGGAAAACAACTCTAATTATGGAAGAATGCATTCCATTTTTTGGTAAAATTTTTACTTACATGGACAACTGAATTACTTGTTTTTTAAGACGTTGTCTTTAATGATATATAAATACAGATATATTTGTTTACAATGTGTATATAATACACAAAACAAGTCTGTCCTCTGCGTAGTGATTGTCAGGAGTAAGATTCTTCCGCTATGTTCATGCATCAGATTTCAGTTTCACTTTATCGCTTAGGTATCTTATGAGCTTGAAAAGCTCTCCTTTTGCTTGGCAACTCTGTTTCATGTCGAAGCCCGTGGTTTCCATACGTTTATTGGATAAATTTTATTTCACAGGATGCATTTCCTGACCACATTCCATATATCACGTGTAGACGTACAGCATGTTCATATGTACGAAGAATCCGTGTCTGAAGCACTATAGTAGTACATCCCTACGTTGCAATGGATGGCTATTTCGTGTCGTCTGCAGTTTCCGCTGTCCAGGTTTTTTTACATAGCTTCAGCTTGTGGAGCAGCCGACACCGGCTGGCCGGATCACCACAGTGGGCGGAAATGTAGAAAAAAAGTGACAAGTGCTAGCTTACTTTAATGAGACTCATAAAAAGTATTGATCAAACTACTGAGCTTGGATCAACATATGATCGAGTGCATTAAAGCCTATGTCGTGATTGATTAACTAATTTTTTACATAATGCTTGTAATATTTGTGTGCATGATCGATTCAATTACGAAACAGTTAATTTAACAAGTAAATTGCATTAAAATCTGATGCATATTTCATTTCTTAAAAACTGTCAAATGAGTTAAAATTATCCAGAACTATCCATGTACATCTTGGTAATTTGTTCAATAAAACTACAGTCCCTGCACCAACATGTCAGGAAAATATATTTGATGTTCGTTAAGAAGGCAATTGTTTCCAGTGATGTACAAATGACACAATTTTTAACTATTTATTCAACCTCAATTTAACTTAAATTTTGCATTGATGTCACATTATCGAATATCCTCTGCAGACCATTTAAAAAAATGTAACAGTCAAAACCACTACGCTTTCCTTTGCAGTGGAAGTGCATTTACAACTCTCGCTATTTCCCGAGATTTCATACGTAAGATATGTAATCAAGCTCTGAGTATAACCAAGTATAACATTTAAAAACCAAGAAAAACCTTGGTATCACAAGAATCGACTGTTGTTAAAAACAACTAAGTTATCTACCGATAGATCTGTGCCTTGATGAATGTCTCACCAGGTACCATGAATACGCCGCAACATCAGGCATCATGGGTCAATAGATCACGTACGATCGAAAGAACGAGTCATTTCCATGGACGTGATCGTTCATCGAAAGCCATAAATTAACATAATTAAGAATCATTGTCACAAATTTGAAGTTTATGAGAGTAATTTGTCCCGTGACTTGGCTTGACATGTCTGTAACGTATATCCTAGTCCCTGGAAGTTCGCTCTACTTATGACATTGCAGTTGGTCGTTAGTGAATTGCAACACACACTTCGGACAATTACAATGTACACTGGAGGGAAATAGATATCATCATTTGTTTATCAAAACAGGCCCAAGGTGAATTGGACAAATGTGACATACAGATTGTCTATTAAGCATAGATGTAATTTTTTTTTAAATATAACATTTTCCCTAGTGTAAAACCTTTTATCACAAATTACTATTTCTCATATAAATTATAGTAGAACGATAACTCACATCAACATTGCATAAAGAGTAAGCGGCAGTTTGATTTTCATAATACATCTGAAATATGAGCATCGTATTGTTAATATGAGATAAGGATAGATAAACAATTATATAATTTTTTCACAAAACTCGTTCAGACTGGCACAAAGAAACTACGTTTCAATGTATGCCAAATTAAAAAAAATCAACATCTATTTTGACTTTCGTTTAGACCAGTAGAGCAAAAAGCCTACAATTTAAGCGTAACCATCATATTGATTGGGGTTTTTGCTACCTTTAAAACGAAGAAAAATTCTCGTCGTTAAGGAAAGTACTGTGTCCTAAGTTCGTTTCCATTTTGGTTCACAGTCTTTGACAAGAGGAGAAAATAACAACTGGAAAGAACCACATAAATTCTTCCAGACAAACAGTTTATTCAACTGACCAGCAAGTGTATGATTTCAATCGCGCAATATCTCACCGATACTAGCGGGCCTGAGGCGATGACGCTTGATTAGTTTCTCTAATGTTTTCCAATTATCTGAGTCTTGTAAAGCTCACTGCAAAATGATGATCGATGTACATCTTCTGGTGCGTGCAATGTTTGCTTAGAAGGTTCAGCAGAAGAGGGAGCTTATGTTTCCCTAAACGGACTTCTCTAGACTATTGTCTACCATCAAAGTCAATAGGAAAACCTGGGAATATTCATACCATTATTATAGGTAAGAAAATCAGATTCAAATGACTACCTGGGACCATTTGGTCAAAGAAAAACCTTAGCATAAACAAATGGAATATATCGTACCAACGTCATTCTTACAGAAGAAAACTAATTTTCAGAGTAAAATAATTCTAGTCTCTGCTCTGATCTCTGTTACTCTATTTGTTACTCTTAGCTTGCTACGTTATTGAATAGAATAGAATAGAATGAGGCTATAGGAACGAAGCTTCTGGCCCATTCTTGGGTCGAATAATTACTTCGATAATTATTCGGTTGTATACCCAAGTCCCATGCCGTATTTCTAGCCGCGTCAACCATGTCGGCAGCGGGATTCGAACCCGGGTCTTTCCGCTCGCAAGCAGACTCGCTCACCAGTCGACCAAGCTGTTGAGTGTAGAATAAAGCACAACAATTTGTTATCAATTTACCCTCAAGTTAAAACGAAGTAATTGTTATTCATCTATCAATATCCAGTTTTTTTACCAACCTATTTTCAAATATCTACTCAAGCATATGTTCCTTAAAAGAACCATTTATACATTCTTCCATCAAATAGTACTAAACTTATACCTATTGATTAGAATGACACTTCAGGAACTTGAAGAACCCATTCAAAATTCAGGGAACCTCTGATACGTTCAAGAAAGTTGATGTAATGCAATCACGAGACTCTGCTCTGTGAAGAACAAAGTCGACCACCTCTTCTCCACTGACTCCTAAGTAAGCCGTCACTGCTGTGCCTTGGCACTAGCACCTCCACAATGGCCAGCGTGGGTATGGCTAATCTCCAGTCAATATATATCATGGATTCTTAGAGTCGTAAATTGTGGAATCCTTTTGAGTTTGGACTGGAGTCTTTTGACGTCGCTCTATTGAAGAAGATCTTGAAAGTCCGAGAGTGTGTATATGTGTGTGTTTGTAAGAAGATCGCAATCTCAGTCTCGGACGCGTCACGGCCACAAAAGAGGCCTGGATGTATGCCTCTGATTGGAAGATTATAACCAACAACAGACTCAATAAACTTCGACTGAACGACCAATGAGGAGAAATTGAAGGGAAGTTCCGAGAGGCTCAATAGAGGGCGTCGTTGGACATCAAATTGTTGCTCTTTGCCCTAACCACAAAATTTACATTGACAAGTTATATTTTGATTCTTCAAATACTACACCACGACTAAGTTGTTTCCGATTCTTGAACCCAAGTTTTAACTAATGTGAGCCTTTTTGAAATGAAGAAAAGTGGTTACAAATTTTACTTTAGCCGTATGATGATCGATTGACCTGGTCATTGGTTTAAATATTTCCAACATGCATTCCTCGGCTGGAGAGAGATGTATGTTCTGCTAGCTTGAAATAGTTCTAAGATCTATGCAAAACCAAGCTCATGATAAACTGTTCACGAAACGGTCATCTTGGAAGAAACGGATTTTCCCAGTTCGTCCTCAATAATGCGGAGAGTATCAGAAATGAATCAAGATTTGAGTAGAATAAGACGTCAGGCTTCAAAAGACACCCGGCCATAAAGTACGTGAACTTATTGCCACGTCTATAGAAACGATGTCACAATATTAGTCTGCATTTGTACTCAGTATATCTGTATCTTTTACCTTTATGTCTCAATCAGTTGCCTTTGAGGCTTCAAGATGGAGGCGAGCAGACTTTATTGGGGCCTTTTTTACGAGCGTACAAAGGAAAAATGGATCAGGGAACGAGAGAGAGATAGACGAGGACTAGCTTCTTTCGATGGCGGAGGTTCCTCAGCGCATGGGAGGTTGGTAGCGAACTCATGGCCTAATATTAGAAACAGTTGCAATAAGAACTAATGTTTGAATATGAATAAATGAGGAAGATTAAGCGCATGAAAATTTTGTAGGAACAAGAAAAATTATCTCCAATTGCACTTCTATTCTTCCCAAAGTTATTTAAGGCTGCTCTATAAATGCGAAATTTTTACAAATGCTGTTGCTGTTCTAGTGCATGTGCTAAGATCAGGTAAAAAACTTCTCCAGATTTCTTCTCCCACCCTAAAGAATGAGTACATCCTTTTGATGCCAGGTTCACCTATTTTACTCATTGCACTTATAATAAACTATTATTTCCGACTACACTAACCCTTAAACGCCTTCATAGTTTTAATCTCTGTGAAATGTACGATCCATTCAAATACTCACAAGAAACACATTTCACTGCAAAGATAAACAATGAATTGAGAATAGCCCCACGAATATGTAGGAGAGCAGTGTGATGGCATAATTAACGAGCTGACATGTTTGAGCGTTGTCCATGCAGTTAGCTACAACTAGCTTGAATCTATGTTCCTCATATGCACGTATTTATACAGTATCACAAAAAACATCCTTCGATACCTAACAAGCTCACCGATAATGACGCCCTTATGGTAATATGAGTGCACTTGGAAGTCCATCGCTTAACGCCACTTTAACGCTACACTGGACTAAAGGTCAGTATTTCTCCACGTCGCATAGATTCAGGTCTGAGAAGCCTATGCTGTGCAGCGATGCACGGAGGAAATTTATTCCTCCTTTGCATACGTTGCGAAGTTTTCAGAAGTGAGCCTTCGATCGGCAATCAAAAATGCCTTGTACTCTGCTCTCTTAGCCTTCGTATATTCATAATTTTGTGTTTATGATTAGTTCAATGTACAAAACTAGAAGAAAAATTTCTGAGATCGATTATTAATACTGTGCTACTGTTGTTTATCTCTCCACTGTAACATTTTTCTTCGTAGTTTGAAGAACGTATGAAAGCCGGAACGTTCGATAAAAAATATCAACTTAGAAAACTCATGTTTCCACAGAATAAGGGAGAGTTACTTAGTGTAAACGCACTCATAGCTCGTGGCGAGAGACCCAACTTTATGCCTTATTTTGAGCTGTTTAGGGCTTTATTTAGGTAAGTTTATCACCATATTTGGGTCGTTTCCAGGGGTGGACATCCCCTATTTTACGACCAGCAATATTGGTTTGGTGGCAACCGTCCTCTAATGCAGCCCTGTGCAAAGAGTCAGGAAAATATTGAGTTTGATCCTAAAAAGAAATATTATATGCAGCCTGCTGCCATTTTCATTGAAATCGGTTTCGAACTCATAATCGTTTTTCTTTCGATGAAATTTAAATTTTTTAAATAAATTCATGCAGGGTAAACTAGCTCATATGGAAGAAGGAATGTGAGTCTTGAGAGATGGCACGCATAGAATCAGCAATGCAAAACCCTTCATGAACTTTTAGTATGCTTAGTATTTGTCATAATTTATTATAAAAACTGGAATAAAGAGCGATTGGCGACAGAAATGATTGCAACGTTCAGTCGGACATCATCAGTTACGTTCAATTGAGACCTGGTGTTCGCACCGCCGGAGCACTCTCGATTATTACGCAATTCGACAGAGCAGAGAAATAGATGACGTTTTGTTCTTTACCGTAAGCGATCATTAAGAATCTGTAAGCGGTGACAGCAGCTCCATCTGTGATTGGGTGATGATGAATTGTAAAAGCAGTGAGCGATTCAGTTATGGGACCTGGATGAGAACTGAAATCTATATAAAATGACACGCATTTTACACCAGTATTACATTCAGTGTTTATAGTTTTTGAAAATTTCATACTGAGTTAAGCATCATCCAGTTTCTGAGATTGTTTAGAAATAATTGCTTAGCGCAGTTTGTTAAATATGTTAAATACTGTGATTAAAATGTATCAGTTTACAGGGGTATCTGTTTATTGAAACGAAAATTTACATTAATTCATTGAGCTTCATGGAAGCCTTCTGTCCTAGCTGTTGAGCTCTGGATCCTCATGAAAGATTAATAGTTCAGCCAAAGAAGTTGACGAAAACGAGTAAAAGCCATGCAATATTTAATATTATGCTGGGGGAGATTGAGTGAAAGTGACACTAGTGAAAAGATGTGCTTCCTAAAATGCTATGCCACATCAGTAAGTTGTCCGGTGACTTTAAAAGAGGCATTTATTCTAAGATATTAGACTGCAAAGTAGATTCAAAAAGTAATGAATTAAGTTTTCAATCATATGTATTCTAGAAAGTGGTTTTTAGAATGAAGTTATTCCATTCGTTTCTGCGAGCCTCATAGTACAAATCTTCACGGTTCTGTATTATTTAGACAGAACTTAATTGATACGCGCGCTCACTACGCAAAATGCAGGAAACTCTATTGACAAGTTTGAGTTTTCGCTGATGGGTGTGCTGCTTTAGAATCACTTCACAACACACTTGAAAGAGTAAAATACGACATTCGTACTCGATTCATGCAACATTAAAATTTAAAGGTTGTTCCTTCCATAAATAAGTTGTACTCAAACCCCAGCTTACATCAATAGTATTGGGGACTTCTGCAACGCTTTGAATTAGGGAGACCAGCTCAAAAAATTACAAAAATCGAACGTGTTCTGAGTAATGATTGGAGTCCCATTGAACTGACTGGATGTTTCATGTTTTTAATACATGAAACTATAATATAATTGAATTTGAAAGTCGAAGGGAGATTCTCTCCTCAGCTCGCTAGTTTCCTTCATTTTCTTTCAATTGACGTCTTGTCCAATGAAGCGTATCGAAGGCATTGATGAGTGCGCCAGCCAATCGCAAAGCGGGTCACAGAAGGTCATGCGGGTGACCTTAAACCGATAGCCAATGAGGACTATCGATTGGTTGCGAGAACAGGTGCCGAATTGGCCGGTAGAGAGGGCATTTTTATGTACAGGGAGAGAAACGAAAAGACTTAACGGAGGAAAATCCGCTTAAACTTGTTAAATTCATTTAAAATCGACAAGATAAATTCTCAACTTGGAATTAAAATTCGAAGTAAATAGTTGTCACTATTGATCCCACATTCTGGTGCTTCCGATACCTCTGATTGTATTCGTATAAGCAATTCACAGAAATTAGTTTTAAAGCATCATTTCATGTTGAAAGTACATTGTAAAAGAAGCCTCTCAATGAAATACGTTCTTATTTTGCAGCCTCATAAATTTCCGTCATGCTTAGAAGTTCAAGTTGAAACCGAAAAAATGACAAACAATGTTTTCAGTGTGGTGACTAGCCATACGTACAGTAAAATATGTCTTTGTTTCTAGAGTGGACATTACAGTCCTTAGAAATAGGAAGAAAACAGGTTTCTGATTGAATGAACATGAAGGTTTTTCCCTCTTTAGACCACTACTGATTATCGTTTTACCTCATTCATTTAACGTTCATTTGCGCAATGCCTGGGATTATACATCACACCAAATAGGCAAAGATTGAACAAAATTTACAGCATCAAAGACGTGATATACTAAAAAATCTTGATTTACGAGTGATCGTGCGCGCGTGCGAAGTCTTGCCGCAGACTTGCTTGTGTGGAAGCATCGAGGCACTCACGACCAGTGAGTGCTCTATACCGCACCTTGAGACGTGTCCACCGGGCTCTCATGAATCACGTCTCTCCCCAAAACTCGTAAATCAGAGACTGCTAAACTTACCTGCCTATAATTTGACCTTTTTATAGGACGATAATAAGGCCATAAACGCAATGTTTCTCATATAGTAGTTCCTTCCCACCATGCTCGTGCTCATATCAACTAACGCAAAACTTTAACAGGGACCGTGTACTTAATCAATTATTATGAATTTCCTATCGAAATCCTTAGTCCTAAATAATAAACGAAAGAATTGTATAAATAAAACAATTATCACTGTGTCTGGGATGATATTTTATGATAAAATTGTTACGCCGTGTTTCATCTGTTGTCATACTTTTTGATGGTGATATCGATCGTCACTAGCAAGTGCTAAAACCGAACTTTCTGTAAATTTCACACGTAACTTGCCATAGAGTATTTGAACTGCTTAGTTATTGGCTTGATTATGTGCACTCTGTGTGTAATTTTTATAAAATTACAATACTAGTAATTGAGTTTGTATACCACACCGCCTAAATTTAATATCAGCCTTCGAGATAAATTAAGGTTTCCTGTGTGTGTAAGGACAAAACCGATCATTAGATTTGTGATGCTATTTGGCCGAAATTATACGATAAATCTTATACATGTTTCAGTAGATACATAACATGTAAAAAGTCTCTCATATACATATACTGCATTTGTTTAAAATAAGCAGAGCACCTTTATGTATCCCACTTAGATGTCTCAGCGACATGTAAGACATGTTCCACCTACAAAATAAAATAAAATAAATTTAAATATTGACCACTGAAAATATGATAAAATGTGATTAAATTCGGCTTTGAGAAGACAATGACATTGATAAACACAGGACGCTCAGGCAAAAACTCAGAAGAAAAATGACGACTCCTATCGAACTCTTTTGTTTATTGCAGTTGGTAACTGTGCCCAAAAACGATTGCTGTAGCAGTTCAAGATTAAAACCCAATTGTAAACTTCGAATTGTACGTTCATTTATACAAATGAAGATAAAAAAGGTGCCAGCTTAAATCTCCAAGGATTAAGACTAAAGTTTAAAATTTTAATGTCTACATTGATGTGCAGAACTAGCTTTTATATATGGAAGCATCAGTTCTATCCTGGCAGCTGCAAGGAGGCATTCTATAAAAGTCTTCCCATTTTGCCCCTAAAAATAACTTAAGGCGAGCCATCGACGACGAACATCTAGTCTGGACCACCATCCGAAGGATCGTAAATTTTTTTTATAATTCTGTGAAGCAGAAGAAGATGACGTTGGCTTAAATGGAAATTAGGAATTAAAATACATAGTATCTACTTGTACCATCGTAAACTGCCTAATTATTCAATTTTTTAAGCCACTCACCCTGGTAGTGAAATATTCTCAAAGTTTTATGACATGTTGGAAACCAATAACATTGATATAGATCTAACTCGCTAACTCATCAAAGCTTCCTCACTCGTCAAAGCAAATTCCAATAATTCCTTTGTCGAAACTGATAGGTGAGTCAGGATACTGGCTAGGTATCTCATATGTGAAGGGACGAAGATTTAATATACCAGTTCCAATTTATTTTAGGTCCTTTACTAATGAACGATAAAAGATGCATAAACAATGATGTATCGGGACAGTTGTGGTTGTAATATCCGTCGATTGTGCTGGAAGGCTAACCTATTAGTTCTCAATGAGATGAACGCCCGCCGCTGCAGGGCCTTAATAGATCGAGTGGTCGGCCGAGTGATGTATTTAGACAAGGAAATGATCTAATTTGCGTCGGCCACCCATACTGATGAATTATACTTACACACACGGATAGCTCTTGCTCCAAGTTTGCATGCTCAGTTGGTTAAGCTTGATTAAATGTTTCAGCAGAAGGAGCAAAATTATTTTGAAGTAATGCTGAATACGCAAAGCGCTCAGTATATACATATAAGCGGTTTCAGAAACAAAGAACTTTATAGTATGGGATCTTTTGTTTATTTCGTAAGCAGTTAATTCAATACGACAAAGTAAATTGAAATAAAAAATCTCATACACTAACGTGGCATAGGATACAATGTCCAACATTGTTTCTTTCGTGTTTTTACGCAAGACTTTTTTCGCGGAAATTATTTTAATGCAAATTCGCGATCATCTTTAGGTACAGGAGCGGAACAAATCAGCAACTGAAGTCGTGATAGCTTACACCATGTTTATTAGGTAGCTGTTGGAGGTAATTGGGAGTTAATGTAAGCGATAGGGGTCATTACTTCTAGGTATTTGCCAATCGCAAAAGGCATGTTTGGGCCTTCGCATACCGCATATAAACCAGCAATGGACGAGTGTCGATGCTTAAAACAATACTGCCTCTGAGGGACACTAATCTTTCATATTCTTCGCCAAAATACGCATCAAGTTTTAATAATGAACTAATTCTTCTGGATGACGTAAATAGTTCGATTTTTTTGCAAATATGTAATGCAAATTATAGAAAATCATACGTGTGTATGCTTGCATCTCCCACACTTATAAGTCTTTCAGTCGCTTTTACTACTGTGGTTTCATTAGTGATATTATCAATATTTTGACTGTCATCACTTTGTATTTGTATTCGGAATACAATGACATTTTCCATTATGCTTACAATTAGATCGACATCGTCTTGTATGCGAGGAGCTCTTTGTACGAATAAACTTCTCAGTTCTCGCGTTCCGGACGTGCTACTCTAGCGTCACCAGGACCTTTAACTTCCTTACTGCTACTATTTAGTGTTCAAGCCAATGCGATCTTCGACCTCTCTTGTGCTGGTAGACAACATTAAACATGGTGTATTCAGCTCGTGATACTGATGAAACAAACTGCGTCATCAGAAGACTATATTTTGAGAATTGTAATTAGGACAAGATTCATTCGTGTTAACGTATACTTGGGTTATTAAACTTACATCATTTCATTACCAATATAAACTCTGGGTACTATGAACAAATGATTGAAGAAGTCCGTATATATATATATATATATATATATATATATATATATATATATATATATATATATATATATATATTGTCCATGTCGACAACAAAGGTCACTCTTCTATCGTAAGACGGTTCTCAGATTTCTAGAAACAAGAGATCTGAAATGCCTCTTCGTTTGCAAAGCAGGTCTTACAAACAGCTACCTCCTTGAGCCTGGGGCGAATGCCAGCGGCCGCACCATATGTGACGAGCGCAGCATAGAATGATTAGCATTATTCGGATGTTTAGTTTTCATAAAACCAATGTATTATCAATATTTTGTACACTAGTGTTAAAATTAAAACTATTATCAATAAATATGATCACGATTACTGCAATGCCATATTCAAAAAACGCTCAGTCCCCGCAAAGCAAGAAAAGATGCTACAAATTATCATTGTATAACTTGATCACATATGCCTCTGAATGAGAAAATGAACTCAGTGGAGTGACAAAGAAAAACAGTTAGTGTGCTACCGTTCTATGTTATTTGACTGAATACTGAAAAAAGGAAACAGACGAAATTTACGTTCAAATTGGTTACAAAATCTGCTTCTTGGGAATGTTTCTTTACATGACCTCTGAGGGTATCTCACTGTGCAAGCAATAAACGTCTTGTTTCTTCATGACCTTGTGCACATCACATGGGGACAAATAGTAGCCCGATACCTGTGGCTTTGAGATGCACGAGCCAGACTACCTTAGACTGAACCTGAAAGCAGCTACGCGACAAAATAAGCAATCAGTGACAGATGAAGGAACGTATCAGAACGTCTGAGAGCAAAGTGGTACTGTAAAGCGTGGAAACCAAGCAGGAAATATCTTACCGCCATTTAGAACCACAAAAGTGATTTACTTAACTGTAAATGCTTTCCGAACACTCGAGGTCCCCCCCTGCAGGTATCAAGTGGCGTGTTGTTGGTGAAGGTTCTCATTTATTTAAGAAAATCGTCGTTGAAATCATTTTTGACTTTGGAAGTAATAACTCCCCAATTGAGTTATATATCTTGGGCTTGTTTCATTAGAGGGGGTTAATTATTGTAGCTCCAATAAGTTCTTCAAAAAAGGAATCTTATGTTTTAAAAAATGAGTGTTCGTCAAATAGGTATGTTCACAATGGGGTACGCAGCTCGTGCATGTAATCAAATATTTTTCCTGTTTTTCATTTTACTTTCAGTGCTATAGGAATTACAGCTGTATGAGATATACAAAAACAATACTTGTTTACCTCAAAAACTCTTAGACTTGTTTAACATTTTTAATAAGCGGGCAAGTTTCGTCTTCACTGAATTTGCATTTATGTTGATGGGTTTAAGGTCAGTAGAAGGTTAAGTAGAGTTTTTAAACAGAAGTTAAAGCTATTCGTTTCGCAGTAGTTATAGTTGTTAGAGGCTAAGACGCGAACTGAAGCTATCAAAATATGATAATTCTTCGGTTTCCTACCATGTAACAATGGTGCACCGTCATGCCAAGCACTCGATTATTATTTTATTATTAATAACAAGAAAGTAAACCACACTAAAAAAGAGTTAAATATAATTTCAGTGCAAAGTTTCAAAGAGTCTTAGACACAAAAAGCAAGTTATTCAGCTCAGAATTCTTTGCGAATTCATGTGAAGCAATTATGTAATTCTTCGCACCAAATATGACGATAAGCACCCTCCTCAAAAGCCTCTCTGATTGTAATTGCCCAGAACTTGAAGCTGCTAACAGAGGTTAGCTTTCAAAATAAATGTTTATTACAGATGGAGTTTCTTACTCATGGTTTGTGCTCCAAAAGAGGAATTAGGTTTTTGTAAGCTGACCTTTGAGAACAGGAAAACAGAAGGGCTTTCAGAGGAAGTTAATGACCTCATATCATTATCAGGAATAGAAAATTATAGAATCACTGACATCTTGTTTAGGTATAGGCACGCCCACAAAAAAATTTGCTGCTCTGAAATATACTTCATTAAATAATTTAAAAATATATTTCGTGTCACCTAATACGTTGCCTGACTTAATGTTTTCTGTGACCCTTTTTAAGTACTCAGAAATAAAATTATAAGAATCAGTACCTTCTTTCCGTAAGCTGTTTGATGTGCCGAATTTCATGTATTATGATCGGTGTATTATAATTTGAATAGCATATTTGCATCATATTAATCAAATGTAGATGAGCTAATGTTCAAGCAATTCCATAGAAGCAATATGTTTTCAAATTTATTGAAATAACTCAAAACAATGGCGAAGAGAAATTTCATCCGGAAGCATGATCATAAATAAGAGTATTACCTCACTCCATTTACATCCATTTCTTTACTGTAGTTCGCCTTTGTTCTTCGTGTAGAAAGCCTGAATTAAGAAGACGCATTATTTGAAACCGTTAGCAATATTTCAACGGCGTAATGCCTTCCATAAGACCACAACGACATCGATCGATTATACGCAAGAAGCAAAACCAACACCACGTTATGTGGTTAGCTCAGTCCTCATAAGCAAATGACTGTCGCCATCGACAGGTGATATGTTGCGCCAGAATTTATGGAAGTTTACCCTATCATCAGCAAGGAATTAGTGTCAAGCATCGAAAACGGAGGCCCGGCCTACCAGGGGGAACAACTACGTCATCGCCGCAGCTCTGCCCCAAACGCGTGTCCATCGAGATTCGTGATGTAATATACAGGGTCAGGTTATAACATTCTGCGACATCACATTTTTCTTTAGGTGGTATATTTGATTTATAATAAACGTTCTTCACGCATTTTACAGTCATTGAAAAATTAATTACACCTTGATTTTCTGTCTATCTTTTACAGCTATGAAAATATAATTGAATTTTATGTTTAGACTTACTAGGCCATGATTTATGATAGTGATTCTAGAGCTTGGTATACGGAGCATTGATCGACTCACTTGCTCACTTCAACGGTGCTTCAAAATTCAACATGTAATTTTAGTATTTCATTATTTTCCTTAGGTATGATAGTATGATACTTTCCGCTTCCCTGCAAATACTTCAGCATAAACTATCTTCCTAGTATTATTGATAATTAGAATTAAAAACTCCATCTTCTGACACTTGCACCCGAGTACAACCGAGTAAAATAGACGCCAACTATAAGGCTCTAGGACAAGTGAACTAGGACACTGTCTGTAAAGACATCGAGGTTTGGAAATACGATACTGAGGGACGATGCTTGCATTTACTTCGGTATGATACAATACTTTGAGTCAGATTGAGAAAATTTTGTAACGCCTTGCAACTGAGAAAATAGAGTTTCAAAAACTTGAAAGATTCAAAATATGATACTAAATCTGGCATATATATTTATGTATAATTTGCTCACGTGTTTTGAAGTTGTTACAGAATCAGGAAGAGTAAGTTTTTTCTATTTAATTCGAAACGACCAACTTCAAAAACAACAAAGTTTCTTTTAAACTCCTAATTCTGTAAATCGTTCTATTTACTTGATTTTATCAAGCCTCTTTCAACCAACAGGGTTTTTCAAGTGCTCTCATATTAATCAACAAATGACAAACAGTCAAATTTAATTTTCAAAAACTTATCAGATTATTTTAGTAGCACAGTGTTTTCACTGTGAATGCAAACTGGCATGGCAATACACTAACACTTTTGTAAATAATTCTCACAACCTAAAAATACTTGAGTTTTTAATTAGGGTGAAGAACGTTTGGAACAGCATTAAATTTCCCCTCTCCTACATTTCAATAAGTTCACCAAAATATTTGTTAGGGAAACCTAGCCTCGGAGAACAAACACGTGACGTTGTCATGACAACCTCTTCTCGACATTTTCCACTCCACTGACTTGAACTGAACTGCGGCCTCATCGGGAAAAATTCCCCTGGAAGAAAGCGCTCATTCAGTTTCTTTACTCGCCAAATATTAGTTTGAATGTTTTTTTGACTTGAAGACTGAAAATAACAAGACGAATGCCGAGTTGAACAATAGGATGACATGATTCTGACAGCGTTATTTTATTACAGAAGCTATTTGTCTTAGATACAGACCTTTGGTTTTACGGAAAAAATTAACACGCTCTTCAAGGTAAAAAGGATTTCGAGAAACTGGATACAGAAAAATACATCGGAGGTCTTTCTCTGAATAGATAAAGTTATAGTTACTACTACTCCTACTGTACATACGATGAAAATGATGTGGTATTTTCTAGTCTTTTTCGTATAGGATTTTTTTCAGGTTGTATAACCCCATCAATTATATTTTTTTGTAACTTCATAAGAAGTACATACTGACTAATATAAAATAAGAAAAAAACACACATCATGTTATAGATGCCACAAGCCAATAAAGAAAACTTTTCCGCATTAGACATTCACGAAAAACACTTCAAGTTGATATACAACTCTTAAGTGCTTTATTTGGAGCCAGCTCCTGGGATACGGATGGCGAAATTCTTGACTCGCCCAGTGCAAAATTGTCAAAACAAAACTGTCTCGCAGCACACTTTTTATTGAACACATTTCAAAGCAAGTACAGTGGACATAGAATGAAGCACAGAGTACAAGAGCAGCGTGTGGAGGGTAGTTTGACATGTGTAATATATTGCCTATACAATGATTAGCTCTATTCAAATCCATGGTGACTGAATGCCATCAACCCTTCGGTGTTCTCAGGCAGGAGTAAGACCACCACCCAGGAAGGCTTCCCTGTTAGACGGGAGGGCTTTGGGTTCCCACACACCCAGCACCGAGGGAAGAGTTTGTGGTTTATTCGATATTTTTCTCTACTTTTTGTTGCATATCTTATCAAGCTGAATAGAGGTCACTATAAAATTCGAGTGGTTGCCCTGCGTTAAATCTCGAGGCTGAAATAAGACGGAATATAGTGTAATTCCACGTGCTATTCACTGATCACATTGAAATAGGTAATCAAAGTAAAATAATGTAGTAGTAAAGAGAGCCTAGAAAATAGAGTAACTAGAAGTAACACATGACCGAACAAAATCAGATGTACTCTATTTTTTTAAGGGGCGAACTTCGAGCGGATGCTGCATCTTCATTTGGTAACGAAACCTAGTTCTAGCTTATCCTGCTAAAAATAGCAATTGTTTCATGCTAGTATGCATGACGAATTCGCTCGCAAAATTCATATGTCATAAAAGTATTTTTGATTTTTTCCTCAGATGATGTAGAGACTTCGATCACAGTAAAGAAAGCATGTCAATATCTACAGCATGTTAATATCTAAAGCATGTCAAAATCTAGAGCATGTCTTTTTTGTCTTTCACAAAATAAAGAATGGCATACCTGAAGTTCACGTGACATTCGTTCTTCAAATTCCACAGTTTTTGTTGTTTAATTGAGCAAAAAGCTACTGACTTTTTTTAAAATTACAACCCTAATATTTGTTTTTCCACGTAAGATAATTGATTAAGCATGATGATAAATGATGTCAAAAATTCTACACGCTATATTCTGACTTCTCGCTAATGGTATCAACACATGCAAGCAGTTTCTTGTGAAATGTTCATTTTAAACTTGAAACTGCAGAAGAGAATTTATCAATATTTGTCGATTTTTGAGACTTTTGCAGCCACTGAATATTTATGAGATACAACGCAGGCATATTTTCAAAACAATGGTTTAAAAAGGCAAGGGCTGGAATGCATAAAAAGTTCAGTTATGACAATAGTCAGAAATGAACATCAATAAAAAAGGCAATAAAATCAGATGTGAGAGAGGAGAACTGACGACAGTTGCCACTCGTGTTAAATTGAGACAAACGACAGCGAGGCATAAAAGTTCAAGCTAGGGATACTCAAAGGAATCGATAGCATACATGAGCTGGAATAATTTGCGTAGATGCGAACAGTGGTAGAATTTGAGGAGGTCAAACAGCGTCAGACTCTATTCAACATTCAATGGAAATTTGAAAACAGTTTTTACTCAATTTAGAAGCAAAACGTTTTAAATACAACAAGCATGAACATGAAGTGCGATACGTTGGTTACGATGCATCTTGAGTCCTAAATTCTTTTTCATGATGTATGTTTCCGTGATATGTAAAATGTAAATGGAATTATTTAGCTCATCTTGAAACTAACATCTCTTTGGCATCAGTCGCTCCTGTATAGTAGTAAGACTGTCACCAACAATAGGCTATAGATCATGATAAACATTGATAAACAGCTGCAAAGGCGTCATTGTCCACACATTGGCTAATACACAACCGATCAATAAGTAGAAATTCATTACCTTTCGCTAAAACAAATAGACCTGCGACAATAATGACAATACTGGTTTCCGATTATGATATAGTGTTGATAGCACTGTAGTCGCAATCGCATGCATGGAGCAATAATTACAGATGCTTCGATAGACATAATTAGCAATAATGAAGGTTCGCTGTGTAACCTAATGGACGATCCTAGCACACTAAGCACAGGATGCCACAACTTCAATTGATTGGCCCTGTTGGAGCCCGCTTACGCTGCACGCACCCGCGCCCACTACAACTGCCGGAACCCTTTAAGAACGTGCGCTTGTTTCCTTTCTCACTGAGCACTAACCTATTCCACATCCCTGCTACAGAGGGAAAGTATGCTCGGTGTCATAATTTTTTAATCGTAATATTGATTGTGTATTGCGCACATCACAAGAGGAACATTTTAAGGGTCTTTAAAGAATATTTTTTAACGATTTCTTCAACTTTCCGGCACCAAGTTTAGGCTGTGGTGGTACAGCTTATAATTTAAAAGTTAATCAGTGGGATAAATAGAAATATTTGAAATTTGGATGATAATTTCTCATTGTATCATGACTGCCAAATAAATATTTAAATTACAGATGCCTGTGTCTCTACAGGACATTTAAAAAACGGTACACACACGCATCACAGAAATCAATTTCCAAATTTATTTAATGAATAAAGTACATTTGATATCGTTTTTCTAATCGAAGGTGAAAATTTCAATTACATTCTGTCAAATATTGTTGTTGAAGGGGAATTTTATGCGAGAAGAAACTTTTATCTACGTATAACGTATGGAAAATAATCTAGCTAGTGCAGAAAATGTCAGCGCTATCTTTGCATAGTTGCGGTTGTTTTCTCTGATAGGTAAAGAATAAGCGTGATTTATAATAACAACACTGAGAGAAAGAAATATTGCGGGCGTGCGTGTACGATTGTTTAAGATGTCCGAGAAATCAGCCTTGAGTCCAATTATTTCATTGACGCATGCGACAATTTCATACAAGAATTGCGTATGCAGGACAATTGAGATCAGTGGTCGGGGCAGTGATCATGCAATCGCGACACATATACGAGGGGCGGGCACAGAAACTCCATTTGGTGGAGTTGCCCGCGGTATATCTCCAAGAATAGCTGCGTGTCCAGTCCTAAATGAAGACAGAGAGAGATGAGTGGTCGTGCAAACTGTGAGCGAGGTAGTGCAAAGGCAGTGCAATACTCTATAGAATAGAGAGGAAGGCGCGTGTTATAGAGGGGAGCTCGCTAATAGTTCAATACTATAATGGTCGAACTGTCAGCCCCTTGCGCGCTACACAAATCATGCTAAGACTCCCCACAGCTCTGATTGTTGCACTCGCACACTATAATATGTGCAACTGAATTGGGTGCCTTCTCCTGTCCGCATCCCAATTTCAGACAGGAAGCACAAGTTTTGCTTTGTGTCTTGGGCAAAATAGAATATTTTTATTCGTCAACCTCGACTATAGTCATTGCATTTTAATTCCAAATGGACAGTCCGATAGGAACGTAAAAAACACTCTCATTGAACATACTTAAAAAATAGAAGGAAAATGCATAAAAGCTTTCAAATGCCAAAAATTCCAGTTATTAACTTATCGGCACGACGTAAAAACGATACATTTTTGATGTTCCAGTGAGTGCAAAAATTATGGTTTCTTATTGAACGGTTCAATGTACTCTCACATACAACAATGAAAAAAGTAATATTCAACCATTTATTTATGATTGTTTTTAAACGTAAGAACATAACGCAGGCTACAGTGAATATGGAGCTGAAGCTCGTTATCGAAGCACTGAAGTAATGAAACTCAGGTAATTGTGAATGGCTTAAAATTTTTCATACACTGACTGAGTAGAGGATGCACAAGAAACGTTAAAACAGCCGTTAATTTTTAGAGGAATGAATGTAAATATGAACTCACCCATGATGTGCGATTGTATATTCGATCTGCGATTGTAACGCAGGTGGATTAAAAAATACAGTATATCCCTGTGTATTTTTTACCGAACGTAACGACGCAATGGAACAGTCACACAGTGAGCGAAACATAAACTGCCTCAAGTGATCGTTTCGTAATATGAAGTTCCTAAATTTTTATGATAATAGTTTCAGTGGAACGTGACAAATAGATTTTCACACCTACGTTATTGTTGTAAGTGTAACACATCGTTCAAGATGTATAAGTCAGCATTCATTATTAGGTTCTTCGATTGTCAAGTATATAAGTCACAGATCTGAAGAATCATTCTTGAGGCGGGATACCAAATGGGAAATATTCCTTCTGCATGTTCCTCGTCAGAATTTCAGTTTCTAGCTTGAGTGGTAGCCAAGGTATAAATTATTGACAGTCATTACCAGAGAGATTTAAAACTGAGTATCCATGCCTTTAGCATTGTCCAATACATGTTGTTTACGCTTACGGTCGTTGTTTCTGATTCTCACCCTGATCTTTGCACCCAACTATCTTCCTAGTGCTAGAAAACTGCTTCTCTGCTCTATGTACTGCTACAAATAAACAACTCCTTATCGTTTTTTATTGTCAATTTTAGATAAAACTTCTTGTCTTAGGATCTTATTGATCCTTTCCTGCCTCTTTCCCTCAGCTTGAGAGTAACTCACGTCAGTGAATGTTTCGTAAAATTTAGAAACTGCGAAATTTTTTTTTGTTGGGTGAGCTCATTTTTGATTTGGACTTTCAGAGAAGCCCTCGTGATTGACAGTTGTGACACTGGCTCTACAAGGGATCCTAAAAAAGCTGCACACTAGAATATGGAGCATTATACTGACCTTTATTGGGGAGCACAAATGAACTTTGACAAAGAGGATGTCAAGGGTTGTGTTGAGAAATTTTCACTAGCAAAGTTTATTCAACGTATCCCCTAGTCCGTTATCGAAAATAATCCTCAAAATGATACATTTAGAGAAACGGACTCCGAAAGTAAACAATTTCACATCCGTGAGCCAATGCTCGTGTACATAATTGCAGCAAACTTCGTTTATTGTAGAGTAATAGATCATGCGGGTTGCCATCTTTCGGGATGCTTGATTGGAACACGAAAGCTCATAGATTCTTTATACATGAGTACATTGATGCTTCAACAATACAGCAATGAGTCAATGAATTGGCAGCAATGTCGACGAGAGTAAACTGTTTGGCTTAAATCCCGGTTGTACTAGTATTACTAGGTGTGAGTTTGGAGTCCGTGAGATCTGTGTACATATACTAGAATAGGTAAAAAATTATACGAAAATTCGCTATAAAACATGTTTAGGTAGGTCACACTGCCAATTCGTAATGCATGTGTTCCTAGTTATTTATTTTAGAGTAACGGGATTGACGTTTAAGCTTGCTAAAACCAGGTTTCTAACTGCTGTAACCATTTCCCTTTCAATGTACTTAAGGAATGAAAAAAACTGTGTTCTTTACATAATTTTTGAAAGGAAGGTGTGTTTGGAATTGAAGTGTAGAGGAGGATTCAACTAACCGGTCATCTACATACACCAAAAGAAATGGTCAAGAATAAAAAATGTGTGAATAGTGGACGTTCAAAGAATGAGTAAATTTCTTTGGAACACCCTGTATAGTTGCGCTACAGCCGCAAACCATCTTGGAGGGAATATGCGAGGCTTGGAACCGCTGGCCGAGCGCTTCGACGGCAAGATGACCGCTTACCAGAATCACATACGCGTTAAACTCCTATTTTTGTGCAAATGAATTGAACTGATAAAATTCCAGATATTTTTTAATCTCTTCGTATACATCTTGCAGGCTGTACTCGTCCCGAAATAGAATAGAATGGAAAATAGGCTGACGATAACTGAAGTCATGCATCAGGCTTACGATAGAAAAAACATGTTATAAGTACACTAACTCAACATTCTAATATGCTCACATTTCGAGTGTGAATTTTTCACGAATGACGTACGGCATCACACGTTTATCAACGAGCATGTCATGTGTGAAGTGCAGTTGAATAAATCATCATCTTATGCATCATTGCCTTGCTTACCCTCGTGAAGACGCAGCGTTCGTACAATCGATTATGAACTGATGCTAGAGTTAGTTTATAGTGACAGGGCTGACGGAGAGTGAAATATAAGAGTCTCGCGATGTACAGAAAGCCGATCCGTAATTGATGAGACAGTCGTGCTTCCCAATGTGTCAAAGTTACGCCATAATTAAGGCTTCGAGTTCGATTTTCTAAAATTAGTACTCTCGTACACATGGAGCTTATTAAGACCTACATAATGTGTTACTGATCAGCGTGAGTGAAGTAATTTGTTCCACATTTCAATACTTATTCATATATAGTACTCATATATCGTAAACTAATTTTTTGCAGTATGAACAGTTAAAACATTATTTTCCGTGGAGTTTGATTCCAGTTAACTAGCTCAATCACTTAGCGTCTTCTGCCCTCTTCATACGTGAGTCTTTCAACTCTTTGGAACTTTGATATTCGTGACTAATAGTAACAAGTAATGACGTAAGTAGAGTTTCACATCACTCTTCACCATGATGAAAGTTTTAATACTTTAGTGCCGTAGAAGAACAAATAAATAGAACTGATTTAAGCAACTAGTGCAAAAAAGTCAGACTTCAGTCCAACTTACTTTAACATTCGCCATGAGGATTTTTTAAATATACTGACTAGTGATCTTGTTTTCAACGTTAATAACAAAATAGATTATGTTCATTATTGTTCAAACTCCATTGAAGAGATTTCGGAGCTTAATTTGCGCAAGCAAGTCGATTGATGGCAATTAAAAGTAACTTCTTTAGTTTAGTCCACTTTTACATATTCAACAAAGAGGCCTCTCGAAATTCTGCCTAGAGGCCTGGTATTTAATAACGGCATGCCTTGGTCAGCTGACTATGAGGTAATTTGAGCAGCGTATGGACGGGCTGGACGATGAGTGGCCGCACCATCTTGAGCCAAATTAATTTATTAATTAATATCTGTGAGTTATGACGATTAAGTGTATCGTTGCGTGGGGAGACGCGTCAGTCTTGGATGTCTGGTTTTATTGTGCAGGCCTCAGCAGCCCTCGTAACTTTGGCTCCTGAACTGAGAAGAAATTCACGTCCATTGCAGGAAACAGTGAGAAGTATTTCAGCGACTGGCTTTCAGTACCAGTTCCTTAGTATGTATTTCCAAAAGAAAATTTGACTCTTAGCTTTGAGTAGTTCGTTCGCACTTCAATCGCTTGAGAAATCTCTCTGATTTAATCAAGTCAGCAATTTACATGGATTATAGAAAAGTACTGGGTGTTCAAAGAACATCTATTACTAAAACTTACTTGATATTCGCTAAGCGTTGATAAATTTAAAACTGGGTAACATTGCGTGAATTAAAAAAATTTTCGACGCTTAAATATCATACGAAACTCAAAGAAAAAATCAATCTTTTAAATACCTAAATTTAACGAAAAAATTAGCTTCTGAAGCCAATCTAGTATCCCACATGCGTGATGAATGCAGCCTTTTTTTGCAACTAAAGTATTGCAATTCAAAAGAATGAAGGGCTAAAGTATTGTAACTCAGAAGAGGAGATGAGCCTGCAGACTGAGTCTAGGGGAAGTAAGGCACGCAATATCAAGGAGGCGGTGGAGAAGAAGGAGGCAGGGTGTCAATAATAAGAAGTGTAATGTGCCTGAGTCAATAAGGACAGATCAGACCAATAATGGTGGATATTGGTGCCATGAGCAGCCAAGCGGTAGTGACAAAGAGACGTCATCCATCCATCTTTCTTCCTTTGCTTGAATGCTGTGCGGCTTGAGGAACGAGCTAAACGTAACAAACAAATGTAAAATGTGCAAAGGCACCATTAAAAACTGAGCAATACAATGGTTCATGATTGAAAAATGAGGCCGTAAGATAGAAAGTTGAATTCATTGCTTAATATATGACAGTCACGGAAGAAAACATACTACTGGAGTTATAAAACAATTTGTAATTTTAGCAAGAGAAATCCATTAGTTTTATTGAGCCATTAGCGTTTGCAACTACACATGTGTCAGAAAATACGCCGGCTAGTTTTCATTCCACTGGAGTTTTTTTGCCATTCGTTATTCCATTCGTTCTTTGCGAATGTGCAATACGAGCTGCGAAGTTCTCTTATCGTAGCCATCAAACAATCAACAACTGGTCAATTGCTCGAGCTTTTTATCAATTTAGTTTCCCATGCTGTCGTTCATTTTTGTTCGCACACCGTCGCTCGTTCATTCAACGCATTTGCACCGTGGTGTTCGAGTCGCCTTTATTTACCTCGTTCCGTCGTGCACTGCAGAACTGCTCGCACCCCTTCAAACGAACCGTACTAGGCGAGAGACTCTCGTTTCTGCAATGCTGCGCACTCTCGCTCTTTTTTATTTCCGACTTCCATTTAGGGTTCCCCTGCTCCGTAAAACGCCAAGTAACTGCATACACAAAGCCGTGCTCGGATTCCGATGCTTGAACTTGCAAGAAAAAAATGTTTGCGTCTGGCCTTAGAATTGGGCAGGAAAACTCACATCCAATTTTTGAATAGCATAATATATTGATGCCTAAACTTTCAATCATTTTTAATGCATTAAAGAGTGTTCTGATCTACAATTATTGATTGACCTATTCTAGCTAGACACTCTGGACAATAAATATGGTTTTCATAAACTACAGAGAAGAATGTATACAATATATAAATGCAAGAGTCAAATTTATTACTCCGGTCAAAGATGAAAAAAGGAGTGATTTGCAAAAAGTTATAAACTTATTGAAGGAAGGGGAGAAAAGGAATTAGAGCAGAAGCATTAAATTAATTAACATGTTATTGAAAAACGCGAGAGTCATCTTTTTAACTACTGTAAGTAGCCTTTCAAGAGTTAAACTAAAATTTTCATATTGAAGAGGAGCTTCCGAGAATTTAGACTACTATTACGCAGTTACTGCTTCAGGAGTGCAGTCGCTCTCACAGGGACTGTAAAAAAACTTTCGAGCGGCTGAGGTACAGGCCAGGTCATTCTGGAATGAAATAACGTGAAAACGTGTTACCATGTTTTTTTACAAGGTTTTCTTAGGTGTTCCTAAGCAAATTCTACGGGAAGTTAGAAATATTAGAATGGCAATTTGGGCTTCGGTCGCTATGGGAAGTATTACAGCATACCTTAGTAACAGTAATGCCATAGACTGAAGTCTTGCAGTCACACGAAGGTGGTGCATCTGCTACTCACGAGTCAAGGAGAGACGCAGTAGAACACGGAGCGTTTTAAGGTAATACGTACCCTCAGAACAGACGAAACTAAAATTGGCTCTACCTAATCTCATCAAGCACTGTTCCAGTCACAGCACTGGACTCAAAGAGGAGTGGATACATGCAGAAGACAATAATCCAAGACGTAGTTCCAGAGCTACTACCAAATGTTTCTATCAAAATAATTTATGCGTTTTTGAATAATCAAGTCGAAAATCAAATTTCCGTCTCATCTAAGATTCGTGGGGAATGTAGATGACTAAAAGGGACTCTCAGAACATCAATTATTTGAAGCAGATTTTTCAGCAGTGTTGTCTTAATTACCGAAGGAATACTGCAGAGCACTTCAAGAGCATCTGAAGAGATTATTGACAGTGCATCATGGCCAAGCCTAACCAATAAAAATCGATTTATATAAATAGTTCTTTCACTCCAGCTTGAATTATATAATATTTTTTTCGTTTACGTTTTTTTTTCTTCTTCCATCCATCGATCATCGATGTATGTATGCAAGTACATAGTATAAGTGGGTTTCAATCAACCTACTTTTACTTTTGCACTAGTACTTAACAGTCCATCCAGCCCCTTGCCAACAGTAGATCATGTAATAAACTAGTGATAAACGTAGAAATTCTTCACTAATTTTATGAATAAACATACTGCGAAAAACTAGTTCATTTATTAAACCAATGAACGATCTGAACGATTTTTCAATACATAAATATGCAATAGAATGAATTGAAAACATGCTTTCATATTTCAATTTCTTTTGACAAATAGAGCTAATAGCAGGAGTGACAATTTGGGAATAAGATAATGCAGCTTCATTTCAAGTCCCGTAATTCGTCTGAGGAACTTTAGTGCCTTGAGTTTAGAGACGACACTCTGTACTTCCATCAGTGCCCATGATTTCTTGTATCGTGTTCCGGCCTGAGCTTGTACAAATCACGTGATTTGAGGCGACCAAGCGTAGGGCGCCCTTAGCTTCCTCGAGTAGCTAGCTGAAAAAATTGCTCTATCGCTAAAACACTTCGTTTTCTAAATGAAGTGCTTCTTTGAGGAGACACCATCCTTCTAAATCAATTATTTGGCTGATCTCCTGAACAAAAAGTAAGCGTGACGCGATGTGAAAGCAGCTGTTTCTTGAGCAATATGAGGTAAAAAAGAAAAGACTTAACTTGAAAAGTCCATGAGGCAAACCATCAAAAGCGTTTGCCGCACACACCGTACACCAGAGTATGATAAAATCTGGAATGAAGGTACAACATACATTACATCAGAAGGAAAATGAATTATTTATTTTTTTTCGTTGAGGCAAATATTCCCAATCATCAAATTTGATATGAAAAACTTAAAATGTTTTACTAAAAATGTTTAAAACTTCATTTCATTGTGCAGTATATATATATATATATATATATATATATATATATATATATATATATATATATATATATATATATATATATATATATATATATATATATATATATATATATATATATATATATATATTTATAGATAGATAGATAGATAGATATAGATATATGTGAAAAGTTAAATAAATTTGAAGATTAAATTAGAATGTCAAGTTTATCATTTCCATGATCGTGCATTTCGTAGTAAGTTTCAAGTTTTCGTTGAAATGAACGTAGAGGGAGAGAAGGAGCAATAAGGATTAGGATCGGAACAGGATATTGACTCGTAAGGGACACGAAGTGTAGAAAGGATTACTTAGAGATGTCATCCGAAAAACTGTAACGAAGACTTCAACTTTAGCAACATAGGGAGGGCGAGGGGATGCTGCAGGTTGCTACTGCCACATAATGTGGTAGTATTGTCCTGCTGCAGGCTGCTACCGCCACGTTATGTGGTAGTATTGTCGTGCTGCAGGTTGTTACTGCCACATAATGTGGTAGTATTGTCGTGCTGCAGGCTGCTACCGCCACGTTATGTGGTAGTATTGTCGTGCTGCAGGTTGTTACTAGGACATTATGTGGTAGTATTGTCGTGCGGCAGGTTGCTACTGCCACATTATTGGGTATTGTTGCCAAAGCAGCACCCAGGGATACGAATAATCGTCTCCGCTACTCACCAAGTTCATTGGATGTGTGGGTTATGATAATTTGTTCTTTTTTTGCATAATGGTAAGAAATATTATAAATTGATGGTTTTAGCCCCAAAATTATAAAATCTACTTATTTTTTTCAGTGACATGCCTCACTATTAATTTAACGAACGAATCACTTGGAAACTTATTCTACATACTCAGCTTCACGAGAGTTATTCAATAAGCTGTTTTTAAACCTCGAGGAATACTCCTACAGCGTACTGGTACTGCAACTAATTCAATGTTATTTTAAATTCGTTGCATTTCATCAGTACGTGGCTAGTCTTGCAAAATCGATTTGCTTGCTTCCTTCGTTCCATAGCGGGGATGGTTTGCAATCCAACAAGAGAGAGCAGGAGCCAGTCTGCAGAGCGCAACACATCCCCTCAGGCTTTTCAATCTATCAATGGATCGATACCGTGCTAATGGCAGTCCCAATTCACTCAAACAATAAATTCCGAGTTCAACTGCGACAGAAAACTTGCCATATCTATGATCCTCCATGGGTGAAATAAACCGTTAAGTGAATTTGTTTAATGTCTCTCATTGGAATATATGTGTGTGAATTAATATTATAAAGCGACCTATGAAAGTTTACTTCCCACTGGCGCCTCAAGTTTGCTAGGGAGAAAATACTTCTGAGGTGAATGCGAGCAGACCAATTTGGCTTTGAACTTGATGCTTGATCCTATCAGGTTTTGTTTCAAAGCAAACAGAGAAAAAGAAAAATGAAAGACTCTATAGTGATCGATATTGTACATAAGGTTGCAGTGAAGTCAGCATGATTTTTGCTATGACAATAGATTTTATCAAGCTATATTTCATCTTCAAAAAGGAACTTGGTATTACGCCAAAGACGGTCTCAAAAAGCCTAATCAAATAAAATGCTTCAATTTTCAGTAAAGCATTGATAAAGTTCATAAAAGAAATAAAATTATCTGTCTCTACCCATTCTGTCGTCCCTGTTAGAGTCAGGAGTCTCATGCAATAAGTTTGTCGAGGCCGGAGACGAGCGATGAGTAAACAGAAGCAAGAAAGATTTTGACCTGTGACGTACAGCCAAGGGGAAATAATAAGTGAGGATTAGCAGTAAAATGCACGAGGGTTCCCACCCTAATGAGATGATGGCTCCAGGAGAAAGGCTCCGGTTATCGATCCATTGGTGATTGGCTTTTTCGAGAACCCAAGACAAACTCAGATTAACGAAGTCGTCGCCAAGCTCAACCATAAGAATGGCTTTTAAGTTTGTCTGCAGACGGAGGGAGGAGTGTTGTTTAATCATTTGATTTAAAGCGAATCAGCAATGAAACAAATTCTGAACAATTACTCTGTGGTGAAATGTTTGATGTAAACAGCAATGATTCAGTAAATTATTTGTTGTCTTTTTTTGCGAAAATGAATCTGTTCAGTAAAAAAAGTAGTGTCGTCCACGGCGTCCAGACCGGCAGAGGAAGTAAATAAAGCTGCGTTTGATCTAAACTAAATCGACTAAAAAAGCTAAATCTAAAATCGAAAAGTTATCTAACCTTACGCTGAATGTTAACTAACTTCAAAAACCCTGCTATTTTGAAGCTGAATTTTCAAGTAAACCGAAGCAGCACATTGCTCAAGAGAACAAAATTAAGATGGTCAAGGAGGCTGAGGAGACAATGGTCAGTTTACAGGTCCCACAAGAGACCGAGCGCAGAGCATACCAATGATCCTTTAGTTAGCTTTCCATTGAGTCCAAAAGACTACAGGGACTCAGAGGGATACATATCGCTAGAAGAGCCCCAAGAAATTGCCCAAAGTACGTCGACAAGAGGAAAGAGATACTTGGTGCACGTTCCTCTTGCTGATCGCCGCTTCTTATCTCCTACGAACGCACCGACCTGCATGTTGTTGACGAGTCAGTCATCGAGTGAGCTGTTGTGCATCATCCACTTGGCATTTGAAGTCGAATGAAGGAGTTGTATTTCAGAAAAGTAAATGTATTTTTTTTTAAGAGACTGTGTCTGAAAATTTAAAGAATCAATTTAACAAAGAATAAATAAAGTGTTCTCAGTCTGGGGTCTAATTTTACTATGACGACGTTTTACCCTCCAAATAACGAGAGCAGACACCATTGAAACAATACACACGTGAGGATTCACGACAGAGAGGGTAAAGTTATTGCCTGACTTCGTGTAAAGGTAAGAGAAGAAACATAGATTTTTGAAGGTTATGACTTTCAATTTTATTCTTATGAAACTTTCAGCAAGAAGCACTCTGATTTCAAAATGCTGCCAGTGTCCAAGCAAGCAGCCCCCTCCCCCACGGCAAGTCAGTGTAGCCTTCGATGCACGCGGTCCAACAAAGGAAGGTTTGCTCTCCGTCCTGAGGGATTGTCGCCTCAGAATAGCAATGATCCTTCTGGCCAGGCCGGTGTCCCTCATTTCAGGCTTCTCTCCCGCTAGCTGTTTGTTGACATGAAGCCCTGACCTTTCCTAATCGAAAATAGGACAATTCGTTCAAGATCAGGAAGTTTAAAAAACAGGAGCAAGTCTGCTGCAGTAAAGTGGACAATAATAAATTCAGATGAAGAAAATGAACTGAATTTCGATGATTATCTTGGCTAATATTATAATAATATTCTCTGGTGATAAAAAGCATTGGCTGGTGGAATTAAGACCAATTGCGCTTGACAGAATTTTCCTGAGATAAACGACTACGCTCGGAATTCAGAGAAAGAAACATTTCAATTTTTATTGCGTCTGAATAAATACAATTCATTATTTTAAAAACTAGTGAAATAATTCTCAACCTAACTCAAAGAAAAAGCACAGACAATTTTTTCAAGACCTCTTCACAGCCGAAGCGTCGGTTCTTGGTCTCCTGGGTTCGCATCACGTCCCTATCACTTCTCATTTTTTCCCTATCACTTACTAACACCGTGCCATTATTAGGCCATTTCCACATCTATTTGCTCCTTATTTGATGCCTCTGCGGGAGCAACGAATTAGGCCTTTACGTGCAGCTTTCAGGAGACATTTCTTTCTCGAACTCTGCTGACAAAACACAAAAACTGATGATAAAATTATCATAGTAAAATTTTATTCTCAGAGTTTGATACGAACGTAGCGAGATCGAATTTTGTTGTTAGGAAAACGGTACAAACTACCGAATAATAAAGTAAGGGAAACACAGAATTAAAAGCTAAGTCCCTGATTCCTTACTTCTTGTAACAATAGTCTTTAAGGCATTCGTAAACGACACCGCACAGAATTTCCGGAAGCATCAGAGCAAAACGCAGCATATGCTAGCAAGGGCTAACACAAGCAATATCGTAGCGGTCGCATCTGAGGTAAACCCAATCTGCCATCATGACGGGCAATATAGAGCTATTACCAGGAGCTCAGGGGTCATTCTTTTTAGCGAGAGTCGTGGGTGTAGTGAGCGTCCACCACAGTACGTGTCTCCCAAAGGAGGATCGGCCGTACACCTAATTCTTGTAATGGCTCGGCCAGGGAACATGAACACTGGCTCCTCAGATAAGGTTCTGCCTAAAGCCGAACGTCAATACCATTGTATTGACCTCCGCCAAAAGTCTTCGTGTCTACGTAAAAGCTCAGAAAAACAAACGTAGAAGTCCACTCTTAAATTCAGAAGCCTTCATTTATTAAAACATAAGCGATTGTACTCTCCTTGATTGATTTTTCCCGAAAGTTTATAGTTTTTAAAACAAATTCCTCCACTTTCATTTGGTACATGTTGATCAATAATAATATACACGATCATCGTTTTGCCTTACGAATCTTGAAGATGATTCTGTTAAAGAGAAGGAAAAAATGCTAATACACAGCAAACCTTGTCGCAAAATATCTCTAGTAGGTTTTGAATCCAGACCCACTTGCAGTTATGAGAAGCTACATATATCCTTACCGTATGTTGCAGAGAAAGGCGTTATCGAAAGCAGCTCATGAATAGTTTTTTGCAAAGTAGAAGTTTGACAAAGTTATAAATAAGTTTCACTTTTTGCATTTGATGGATTTTAATTCAATATTTTGTCTTACATAAACGTAAAAATAGCTACTTAGGAACTATACGTAGACGTACAGAAAGTGTTGTACCCAACGTTTGTTACTCTCTAAGTGGCAATTCATAGACATATTTCCCTTCAAATAAATTACTACCATTCTATTAATAACAATTAATTAATTGTTCTTGAGTAATTCAGTATTTACGACAAATGTCCATCCTCAAACTTGTTGCCGTTCAAGAACCGCCGGTGTCCAGTATCCTCACTTGCAGTACTCTACCACAATAATAAGTAACAACTGACGTACGAGGGCTGAGAAACGTAGGTCAATAGCACCTCCTACTTTGTACTACCATGCATGATCCCAGGCCTGCACATGTGTCCTTTATATCAACACTAAATCATATCACTACAAACTTACAGTCGCTCCAACACCACCATATAATATTTATAAAATTAATAGAACTCATTACTGATAGATATTCGAGTAAATATCGGGGTCACAAAGAGAATTAAGTTTACATGTATAAGTGAAATTATACTGTAATATCAAATTTACTTGTTAAACACAGGCAACTAAACGGTTCTGGGAACTCTGTGCACATGAAACCTTTTTTTCATCTACTATTTGTAACATTCTGTGAATGTGAAATATGTTCTCGTATAGACTGACAGAAACACGGATTGGATTCTGAAAATCTTGAAAGTACTTTTGGTTGTGAGGAGCTCCCTGTGCTCAACACAACAGCAACTCTGCTGTAAACAAGGTAAGTGAGACAAGCGTTTCAAATGCACCTGATTGATGATCGGCCCCACAGCTGCAAGTCCAGCAAAATGGACATGTTTCACTGCATCTTTTTCACCAAACTTGGTGGACATTCAGTGATGACATATTCATCACTTCAACTCCGGAGGGACATATGTATGTCGCGCATGATTGTCATCAAGCATAATGTCTGACTCTACTACCGCTTATTCTGTTTTTCATTTGCATTAGTGAAGTGTTAATTGCATGGTCTGAGGGCAGGGTACAGTACTTTTGTAGTACTCCCTACACATTTTGAAATCAAAATATGTCATGGAACAAACAAATTTCGAACGCTTTCAAAACTATGTCCATGGTAACCCTATCGTTGACTAAGCAATGAAGTTGTACACGCCAAACACGAATCAATATCTTCAAGCTTTGCGATATGCATTTATGCATTGTATTCTGCAATATCTGATGTTGATATAAAAGCTAGCTGATTTTGTAGATTTGTCATATATCTTTGTATTATTTAGTTGGAATATATTGTTTTAATATTTTTTCAAGTACACCCTTGGAAAAGCACTTGTGTTCCGTGCTTCCTCTGTCTTCTTCATTACTCTATCTAAAACTTGTGTATCGTCCAAGTGTACAATTTTACAGGATCAGTCAAAGAAAGACCGGTCATTTGGTGGCATTACAGGCGCAATTATCGCTCAACTGACGACCTAATCTGTGCTAACAGTGATGACATTAGACAGCACAGCAGTTTTGGTGGTCTTCTATAAATAAAGGTAAAAAAGCATTGCGCCGTACGGAAATGATTACCCGTTTCATCCTTACACAGTGGGGCTGTAATAACATCATTGCTTACTTTATTCGAATGAAGGCCCCTTGATCAGAATCATAATAATGATTTCAATCAAGCACATCCGGTGACAAGCGTGTTATTCCGATTCTCTTACAGTATGCTTCCACTCACAGGTTTTGTAGAATAATGCATCATATAAATTGCAGTGCATGTAGCAATGAAACTAGTTCAATTACCGTGTACAAAATACATGATATAGAACGAAATCGTACAGAAAAATTTGATTACAAGTGTTTGATATTCAGGGTAAGCGATATATTATTAGAAACATATGCATTGAGAGGAGAAAGAGAGTAGCTTTGCCAGAACAGCATAGACGTTAAGACAACATGATGCAGAATATTCAGCACATAATGTTTAAGACTTGTAAACGATCCGTGATCACATTTTATACTACAGATTTGACTGGTACAAGAATTAAATGTGCGAAGCTTGATGCACAAACTACCAGACCGATGTGTTTTTTTTTAATTTCAGTGAAGGAAAAGTTCTTCCAAATAATACAGACCATGACAAGATAAATTCTAATGAATGAGGACTGTTTCAAATGCAGGAAAGTCAGTAATTAAGCTTCAGAGCTATTGTGGTGATCTGGACCTTTGTGTGGCCTAGAGCACCGCTGCTAAGGCAAAATTGTGTAACGTACGACTTTAATGTACACCTGCTACATGCAGGCCGCCGGAGGTACATAGATGTAATGTTATCAAACTACAATCGTCAGTGCTGAGACTCATAAAATGGGTGTAGAGTTTTCAGCAAAAAGGATCAGTGTAAAAAATCGCTGAATTCGATTTCATGGGACGCGCTAAGACTTCCAAACAGCAACAGCTCAAATCTTTTATGAAGCAATAAATAAATGATTATTTTGGGTCCCATCCACCACGAATATGCAATATTTTAACATGATTCATAGTCGTTGATGAGAGTTTTAGCCACACCGGAAAGCCATGTACGTAGATATGATGGGTGGGCAAGCTACTTGTATTTTTAATTTGCTCTTCGAGGTTTACAAAGTTCAAACCAAATCATTTAAAAAAGCTTGGAGTTGAGTTTTATTTACATATACATATATGTGTCCTTCTCCTTACAGCATTTTCCGACTAGATAACTGAGGTTCAGGAGAACACTCTTCAGGATTTTGCGTCGATTGAACAGATAACTTGGCAAACTTCCTGCTTCAGTTTATCTAGAGATTTAAGCTTTTCGGAGATACTCTTTCTTTAATGTAACACCTAAGAAAAAATTCAAGCGAGGAAACTTTATGTGATTTGGCAATACAAGGAATTAAACATTTGTTATGAAACTTTCCGTGTAAAAAAATTTCTCGTGTGGTAATTTTAGAAAAAATTCTAAATGTGTTCAGTGGTAATTGAGGAAATAATTTGCTCAAAACCACCAAGTTATAGACCGTGGTGAAAACTTAACAGCATCATTGCCAAAATTTTCACCTATATTCCACCAGAAAATGGATACATATTTCGAAATGAATCCTTGAATTCTTCATTTTAATTACATTCTAATGAAATTGATAGTTAAGTCGCGTCGATGGCCGCTTCTATGTAGAGCACACATGAAGCATTGAGTTACAATCTCCTTAGTTCTTCATCTGAAGCTTTGAGCTATCCGTTAATGACTACGAGCTCACACTAAAACCATTTTATTGCAATCATTAGAAAAAAACGTCGAGAAAAATTAGCCAACACGGGACCACCCGCTCGCACAATCGAAGAAACCGAGCGACACCAAATTGCAAGTTTTTACGATGAAGTACAAACGCTTATTCTCTTCAGCACAGCTTCGTGAGCGCTTCATCAACTTCGCACAGTGCTCCGTTCACTTGACAGTGAATTCTATTCTTCAGCTGCTCAAAATTCAAAATAAAATCAAAGTATCGGTGGAATATATTGCTAGCAGTAATAGTCGTGCGATAAACTTGAGAAACTATTAAGCCGTCGCATTTGTTCTACAGAAGCGAACACCAGCAAGACTTTGTAATTCCCGACTCCTCATCTTTCTAGGTTTACAATTATTACTGAGGAAAAGTTTACAGAAATCGCTAACAGATGATAAAATTTGTTAGAATTCATACAGTGAAAGCCACATGAGCTTTTACGAAGAAATAACTTGGTAATGAAGTTTGAGAACATTTTGATACATTTTTTGTTTGTCTCGAATGATAAATTTGAACTTATCTTACTTCTTTTGAACAGTATTTAAAAATAATCTTCTGCATCGACATCGGAGGCAAATTTACAGCATGTTGGGGTATAAAAACACCATAAATCTCTTCGCAGATCATCTCTATATCGAGTAGCGTTGAAAAAAAGACATCCCAAATGTAAAACCATTAATTACATTTAATCTATTTGTATACTCAATTTATATGTATATATGTTAAGAGCAAGATGGATATCAAACGTTTCGAAAGCAAATCTCTTGGATAATGTGAATGTTATAGGGGATGGGCGAAGCATCGTTAACCACAACTCATCGACATCCTGTGAGTGTAGAGGAAGCTCATTCACAATCGAAGCTACCTCCGTCCATACATACGCACACCTCGCCCACACAGACAAACACCTCGTCCATACAGACATACACCTAGCATTATTGTCAGCTCCAACAGAAAACAGCGATCAATAGTCACCGCTGAATCATTGGCGGCCCACAAATAAACACAATGTTAGAGTAACCTTCAAATAGAGTATTGAAGGCCAAAAATGCTCAAAAAATTTTTGTCTGCACTTTCTTGATATTGAGGAACGTTTCAGAGATGTGCAAGTAAATTATTTCGACTGAAAAGCTCCAGGCAGAAACTCTCTACGAACTTCGGGTAAAGTTAAATAATTTTAAAGATTTGAAATTAGCTTGAACTCTTGAAGTGATGATGTTGGCTAAATTTAAAATTCTATCGAAGGATTATTGATACAAGCACTCTCGTCAGCATCTGGTCTCCGCATGGAGTGGCAGAACTCAGTCCTACAAATATATATTGAAAAACTACAAATTTTCGTCATCATATTTAACAACTGATCTTCAAATGCTCGATTGCATTGAACAATGTTTGAGCAAGAAACAGAAATGCGGTGCTTTGTACGATCAGGCCTGCGAGGAGATGCTCAAGCCACAAACAGAAGTCCTTCAATATCCGGGGCTGATATTTGAAACAAGCGATCACTAAATCAAGTTATTTGGATCCGAGATGAGGATTGAAGAGTGTCTGACGAGACCTCATTAGGTTTCCGTATTACTCGGTAGCTAATGCAAGAGAAGTGCTACGTAATGAAATGATCTCCAGCGCCAGCATATTGTGTTACATCCAGTGACTGAGACTAGCAGGTAAAGCTTGATAGATGAAAAATTGACGAGTAAAATTTTAATAAGCCAAGTTTCTTGTCCCAAAAATGTGCATTGAATTCAGTAGAACATATATCATTTGAGAATACGTTACTTATTTGAAGAATCATTTTTTCAGATTAAATTTCATTTGGCGTCAGGTGCAAAAAATGTTAAATGTTCTTGGATTTATCAAGTTAAATCTGCTTTAAAATGAAGTTCACAAGTCTGTCCGATTGCTGAGAAATGTAATTTGAATTCGACCCATTTTCAGTTCAGTTTTCTCGCCACTGGAGATTGAACTGCGGATGAAGTTTCGCGATTCCCTGTCAGATTGTAATCGGGAATTGAGTCGTGCGATGGGCTGGTATGTTAGGTGCTTTTTTATGCACAAACTTTAGACGGTCTGATAAATAAAGTCCGCGGTTAAGTCGGGCCGCATTTGAATACTCTCCGAGCCAAACCGACGGATTTGTCTGGAATATTTATTGGGAACTTAAGATAATTTATTGCTCGTTGCTACCAACCCTAAACTCAAGTTGATTCGTTAGTATTCAGTTTCATTAGAAAACGGTGAACCCTAACTTTCTGTTGAAGAGGTATTCTCGTAACTCAAATAAGTTTGAGGAAATACTGGCATATTAAGTCGCTCTTGTACATTGATTTTGCACTCTTCGATCGTGAATGATTTGGCAATTCTCTCTAGGGTAGCTTTTATTCTTTAGCTTTCAACACCTTTTTTCAAGAGAGTTTTTAATCTTGAACAAAAATTGTACCTAAGTATTGAAAGGCCTCTATGATAAATGATTGAATTGGGATGTGGTGTTTGCTTTTATATGAACTTCTTTAACAATATCAAGTTCTCATGGTAAAACATTCATTAAAATAAATGCTAATTTTAACAATAAACTCCTTATAAGTAGAAATAAACTTCCAAATACAGTCAGCCTGCTTCGCCAAGAACAAACCATGGATGCTTCCGCAGGGGCTGCAGATCCGAGTCCTCTTTATCTTTAGAGTCGATGCTTTAGAACAATGTTAAAGTTTGTGCGTTAACTTTCCGTTAACTTTAGCGGGCGTAGCAGGAGCGGCAATGGAATATATCGGCGGTTACAGATAGATAAGTTGGTGGCCAACCTCAAGGGAGCTCATCGGGCCCTCTGAGGACGCCAAATTGGCCAGGCTTTTGCTCTGCGGCAAAGGATTCTAGGGCTTCCAGATCTCAGAAATCGGAAAAAGAAGAATCTCAAATTATTATCCTGTTGAAAAATTAAATGACTGCAGAATGACAATGCAAGCGTAGGAATAGCCAGCAAAGAATTAATGAAAAATAAAAGAACATGTTTAAATTTTAATTTCGAATTCTGAACACGAGCGCTGTGATATACGTAAATACGATACATTCAAATATGATAAATTTGCCGCTTATTAGTCCACGAGCAAACCTGCTTCATAATACAACTCTGTAAAAAACGTTCCTGAGAGAGTGCAGAGAACGAGAATCTATGATGGTATTCAGCGATCGACCGACCCCTTTGAACTTTGGTACCAGTTTTCTCGAGGAGTTAATGTATTCCATCAGTGAACTTACAAACTTGGCTAATTGTTCTACACCTCCTCTGCCAATAATTGCAGAAACATTGTGGAAGGGGCGTCTGAAGAAGCCGAGGGATAGACAAGAATTAAATGGTTAAAGTTTATAGTAGCATTATACTCATTCTACAAAAGGCAAGCTTTAGAGCTTAAGAAATAAACCAAAAAATTACATTCATTTAAACTTATGATACTTTGTGTGGATTACAACAGCTTCGTCAGCTATCAAAACTGCACTTCAATTTAATAAATGAAATGCACAGAAGTAATAGTATTTTACAGATACCTTTAAGCAATATTTAGCCGACTGCCTAGGTGTGTATTCAAAATTTGCTTCTCTATCAAGTCTGATAAGGCACGAGCTCAAAACTTATCTTCTCTCTAGGAAATTCTGGGTGCAGAAGACAAGAAACAATACCTTGTTGCTGCAGGGTAAATCAGCGAACGCTACTGGTCCCTGGGACGCATGCCACATAGTTGCGGTCCTCACAGAAAAAAAGTTGATTGAGTTTGGGCCCGTAGATGTTATTTCTACGCATGATCTCGGCTCATCTTCGGCCCCCTTCACGACATGCCTGACCAATTAATCTTATTAAGGATAAAAAAATCAAGGCATGAACTCTGTATCGTAATTGTAAATTACTTACTTAATTGATGATTGTGAAAAATGCACCTCAGGGATATTCGATATGATATTTCCCTAAACTGTTTTGAGGTTCACTACTTCGTGTTAAAAATCTCGGCATTTAAAAGAGAAAACGCGAAAATAAATTCTTTTACTCTCCGGCGCTCAACTCTTTAGCAACCTGCTCTAAAATGCACAAGCAAAGCGATTGCCTGCGAGCATAGGCAATATGAAACCAACAACAACTTCAAAGACACGCCAACTTTTGAAAACGTTTGTTAATTGCTTTGGTTTTCTAATACAAGATATTTATCAATCCTTGAGCATTCATAAGAAGAAAAGTCTCCCGGCACCGCGCCAAACTATTAATTGAATCTTGGAGAGCGGGTTAGGGAGAACAAGTGCTAGCAATTGGTGTAAATGCTCGCCCGCAAACAACTTCCATAATTAAAAACCTGTTAAACCGAAAGAAATTGCTTAAAGCTAAGGACTTTTGACCAAGGGGACGCTGGCTTGGAAGGACGGAGTGTTGCTTGAACGAAGGAGGTTTTCGTAAGTTAGTTTTGATTACGAATTTAACGCTTCTCGTCATACATTTAGTTGGTCATTACGAAAAGAGAAGACATGGGAGCTTTTATACTAAATACATTGATTAATAGAAAGTAAGCTAGAGGATTAAACGTAAAATAATTCAACTTAATGCTCAAAAAGATCTAAGTCTTCGATTTAGTACGCAATTCGAAATTATGCATGAATCGTGCAATAAATGATTGAATATTTCGCACACTTTGAATTTATATGCCAAGTTAATGTATAGTATAAACTATTAAAATATATCCCTCGTTTGTTTATTTTTACAATTAGGTACAGCTCTTGAAAGCGCTTCACTGAATTCAAATAATAATTATATTCCGTGCGAATTTTCGGAGACCATTTGGCGTATAGTCAGTGAAGAGGTGTTGGAACACGGAGCCATTCGAAGCTAGTGGACCGTTTAACTGATCGTAATTAACAGGTCACTCAATCATTTCGCGTGAATTTTTGACAAAAACAAGCAAGATCATCATAAAAAATTAATAAATTCAAAGAATTTACCAGTGGAGTCGAAGCACCATGGTACATGGTTAAGAAAATAATTTAGAACCCGCTATACATACTTTTTAGCTACCGTAAAAAAGATGATTGATGACTTTTGAAGTGACAAATAGCGATTAAGCAAAGACAAATGAAATCTGCCCATTCCCTCGACAAATTTTGAGAGAAAATGACTAAAATTGACCCAGTAGAATGCCTTCACCCACAAATTGGATAAAAATAAGATGGAAATTAAGATATGTATTATGCGAAATAAATGTTTTATTAAAATTATGTTCTATCCATAAAATCCATAACCAAATAATAGAAAAATAAACTCACACTGATGGTAGCTGCAAGCGAACAGAGTTGCAGGGTATTACAAGTACGAACACTTCCCACAAGATAATAAGTAGTTTGTCTACCCTGAACGCGCCTACGCACAATATATACAACTGTGCTTTGTCGGAGATCTATTTTTTGCATCACAACTGCCGTAAGAGAAGTATCGCTGATAACAGGGGCTTGGTTACAAAGTAATTTGAATTAACGGAGAGAGTTTCTACAAATGTTATAGGTTCATTAGTTCTTTACCGGCGATATTACCTCTTAAAAATGTTTCTTCATATATCACACATTATTTTGTGAACACCCCTAATTTTTTCATACTATATCATTTATAAACAGTTTCATGTATAATTTTCTACACAGTCAAGTACATGAACTAATCGCTTTATCGCTTTGTCAATAACTACGTTCAATTGGTAATATCTTCTGTTACTTCTGTGAGGGCCATCTTCTGATATAATTTCCTGTGTGAGGGCAATTTCATCGAAAAGCCCATTTTTTTAACATGGATAACGATATTTAATGCAATTTGTATTGTATTAGCCATGTTAACTTCAATTTAATTTACGAGAACTTAGGTTTGAAATTATTGACCAGCTTACAGTAGGAAGTAGTGTTTCTTGTCGTCTGATGTGTAGGAAACTGTCAAGATTAAAATGATCACATCGGAATGAAATTAAAGTACTGTATGCTAAAGTGCAATAGGACTCAAAGTACAATTTTCCTAAACTATCATGTGTGGTTCTAATTAAATTATTCATCAATATTACTAAGAAAAAATCTTATAAAGAGTGTTGAAACTACTATCGAAATAAATTGTCATTGGTATAGTTAAATGTAGAAATTAAGTCACTCACAATTTTGTAGATTCCAGTTTTGGTACTGCATCTAAGTGACAAATTCAAACTCACACCACGTACCTGAAATAGAAGTAAAACAATATTACTATCATAAATCGGCTAATCATCCTCTGCTAATTATTATCTGATCGACAGCATCCAGTAAACGGCGAACACTTCAGAATTTAAATTATTCCGGGTACAAATAGAAAACTATTAGCAAAATTATGTCTTAAAATGAGATTCGATTATTATTTGCTTTCTTTTTATTAACAACCTTTAGCAACCTCATTTCAGAGCTCTCCGAAAAAAGTCGGTCACCTTTTGCTGGCAAAACTAGACGAACTTCAAACAAGACGACAATCTTTGAGAAAATAATGAAGCTGATGTCTATTCGAACGATCAGTCAAGTGACGCTTCCGTAAACAATGGGGGTTTTGCCTGCTAATGGAGTTCATCACGCAGCATAATTGGAGCCAAATGCAAACACACAATTAGAATACCAAAGAAGTACTCGGAAGACTTTTTTATTGGTAATTCATGAAAGTTTGAAGATATTCGATTAATGCAGCATAATGATTGACTCAGTAATCAGCTGCAAAATGTTACATGTTTTTATCTACAAATAATTCTTGCACAAGGTAATACTTCTAGGTTTAAAACCCACTTGCTCCTCCGGAAGAGAATGTCCGTTCTCATATTTTCTGGAGACTTCTTCACCCTGCTTTGTCCAGGCCACTTTTATCACTCTCTCCCCAGTTTACCGCCCCCAAGAGAGCCAAAATTACCCAAAGAAAGGCTGAACATCACAAAACAAAGGCTATAACCTAACTTGGCCAAAAATATAGGAACAGCCACGCCAAAAATTGATGTGTTCTACTGTTGGAGCTACAGCTGTTGGGGGAAGCTTACAGAAAATTAGCGAATGAAGTTACATCATTATTTAGACCTCAATTAATGGTCTTCGGCACTACAGCAACCTTCGATCGGCAACAAAAAAGTATGGAAGGTCATCAAGATAATCAATGGAAAATTCTGAGCTTGACAAGGTGCTGTAACAAGGTCAGTATTATGAACTTTGTTCTAGAAGATTAGAAATACTTTTTGGCTGCTGTAACTTTCAAAATGGTATTAAATTAAATTTGATCAAATTTATGTTAATTACACTTTGATACATTTTAATAAGCACTAGGGATAATTATTATTTTTTCATCCGATGTATTAATTGTGAACGAGTTTGAAGGAATTGAAAATCTGTTCAAGCGTTCCAGTTCTTCTATATATATACATACCATTTGATTATTTGATGTAAACGATACGATCTGTGCTCTAAAATGAAGAGCTGCTGTAGTGTGGCGAGTATTGTGAGAACTGCCTTGTCAAAAATGCATTTTTATGACCTTGTTTGATAAGAATATTCACCCACTTCATTGTGAACGTCTGAGAAAGCCGGCAATTTATCGATAGTTCAAGCCACAAAGCAGTCATTCATGCAAGCAAGGGGTGAACAAACAATATATAGTTATCTTTTACTTGCATGAATTCCAGCAGATTTCATGAATTCGTTTCCAGGACAGAAGAGTACATTTTGCGTCTTTTCATCTGGGAATAAATTTTTCCAGGAAATTAATCAACGCATAATACAAATTTTCTACCTGAGAAACCTTCAATTGTAGAGTTAGCATATGTACGTATTAACAATTCAACTCACTGAAGACCACAATGCATCATGCCCCAGAATTTACAAATTGATATTGCTAAGCGAGTAATCTACGGAGACTTTGGATCAGATATGCAGTTACTCCAGACGGACGAACAGAGGGAGGACGACAAGAGGATAATGTTCTGCAGTCCCGTGGGTCCAGTTTTCTAGAAGGGAGGGGAGACTAAAATAGGGAAATAATTTACAGAAAACGGAACATGTTGGATGTAAGCCAAAGATGGGGTGATAGCGCCATGTGACGCGATGAGTATTTCTGATAAGAGACTATAGAGAGAGACTGTAAACTGAGATGTACGTTGTTGCAGCTCTGGGCTGTGACAGCTATTATCAGAGAGAACGTGCAATATATTAATAGAAAAGGCGTCGAACTGTTGCTGAAGAGTGTAATTTAATAAACCCGGAGAGAAGGCTGGTCGATATGCCGCTATGAAAACCAGAAAATTTTCCCCTGCTCAGGCAGAATTATGTAAGGTTACGATAAAATTACTGTTCAAGTTTCTTTTTAAGATGCTCGTAATTCTTGTTACGTATGGATTTTTTAACCTCAATGTTCCTTTTTTATTTACCTCTAAGAAGCAGCGTTGAAATTTAAATGAGAAAAAATTTTTCAACGCATTTGCTTAGGAACTATTTTAATATTTAAAAATGCAGAAAAAAATTATGAATGGTTCGTTCGACTAGTTAGAATACCGCCGTGCTTGATAGCAAGTTTTGTATGTTAGTACTATCCCAAAAAGTTTTCTACACTTTAGAGCTGAGAAATGTTTATTAGAATGAGGCAATAATCTTTGATAGAGGAGGAAAGATCAGCGGACATTAAGGCGAAGAATAATTCCCGGACCGAAATGTCAAAAAATTGACATAAAACTTTAGTAGACGTACTCTCCTTTAAAAATGTTGTATTCTTGGTTTCGTGATTGGCGACGTGGAAGAAATTTATTCAACTAAAAATCGTAGTTCGGGAAACGACATTTTGCAGGCATATTATAATTTTGAAGTTTAAAAAGATCCAAAAAAGTTTATTCGGTATGGACCAGTTTCATTTGAAAACATTTTAATCATGAGTATTATGACGAGGTAAAATGTTTTACTGAGCGACTAACATTACGCGTTAATGGACTACGAGTTGTTATTTTGAATGATGCATACCAGATCCTGACGACTGAGTCCAAACGTTTATTCCCTTGGAAATTTTTAAGGATTGTAAATGTTTTTCCATAGATCTTACAAGTGGGGAGTATTTGAGAATTAAAAAAAAAACTTCTATAACTCATCTCCGCAAAAATAATTGAGATAAATAGTTTCATTTAGAATTTTTAATCCCATGTTATAGATAAATTGTAAAGTGGGATTAAAAGGTGATGAAAGGAGCAGCATAAAATCAGCATATAAAATATTTTTGAGGTTAATGAGTGAAAATGAAATTGCTGACCTAATATCAGGCAGAAATTCATGCAGAGTATCGAAGTGAGCAATCATATCGGAAGTCAACCCTTCCTGGCCAGAGAAACATTTGCTTGAACATTTATCGATCGTCGCGAATTTGAATAGAGCCCAATGGTATTGATTGCTTGCGAGCGATTTGTTGATGGGCACCGGGCTGTGGAGGCAACCATGTCTGTGCTGTGAGATGTTCGCACCACAAATTTTATCATGCGAAATGTTTATAAAAATCTAGCACTGTAGTTTAGCTGTGTTCCATGTTAACATATTATTGTTCGTTTGGCTTGTTGAAGAAGCTGGGATTATGTATAATTCTAGGCTAGTTTAATGACGTGTTTATTTGCGCTAAAATATTTGAAAGAGTTCGTAATGCTGTTATTTCTTAAAACTTGTATCCAGTGCATTGAGACAGCGACTCTTCATGCAAAGATGATCAATCAATTCCTAGTGGTTTTTAAGAACATTCGTGTCACTCAATTTTTGAGGCCGAGGGTACACTTGAATTAATCAAGTCATAGGAATAAAAAAATTAATGAGACCGTTTTAAGCTTACAAACAAATATTGAAACACATGTTGAACCAGTAAATACCATAATTTTTATGTGTTGTTGCGAGAGCTGTGAGTAATCGACCTGATCGTTTGAAATATTTTATTTTTACTGCAAGCCAATGCTTCCAGTTATTGGATTCTCTTTCTAACTGTTCTTATTCAAAGATCTCATGTTATTATGACGAACTAAAACGTTTTTGAAAAAATAGAAAACACTTTCAATAAAAATAAATTTATTGCTACCGATATTTCATTATCCTGTTATTCGTTCGTGCTACATGAGTAAAATTAGCAGCCACGTCAGTGCAGCAACGAGTCTCCCTCAACCCTAAGACGTGTATTGCAATAGCAATCGCAGGACGAGAAGATTCCCCGATAACAAGAAGGGTTCGAATAAATTGATTCGGGTGTCACAGCAGGAAATAAGACGAACCTAAAAGATAAATAGCGCCGCCTGCCACCAATATTTATTTAGGAAATGAAAGAAATTGATAAGTCCTGTGACTCGTCTCACGTCATGTGTTCAATGTTTGTATGTATTGAGTACATCTTGCTGTTAGGAACGTTGGGGATGGTTATAAATTTCACTGCATTCATTTAAAAAATTATATAACATTGAGGCGAAGCTTCAGGGATTTCCAACTAAAACATTTTTTTCACTTAAACCAGTTGATTTGAACTATCCGTGGTAAGTTTTCCTGTAATGGAATTAAATATCTGCGGGACACAAAGAGTAATGATAATTGTTGGGCTTATCGTTGAAAGCTGAAATGGCTAAAATAGTTTGATCAGTGATGTGTTTATGAAGTGTGAGATAAATCATCATACCGAAAGCTAAAGTTACCATTTTTCAGTATAAGTTTACCCCGACTGTTTTTTGAAGGAGACAAATACATGTTGCACAAGCATGCCAAAAGAAATCAGTTTGATTACATTTTTTTATCCACACACATTTCAATGCGAAGGTATAAGCTTACCGCTGTTTGTGCAAACAATTATTGACGAAGAATTTCGTTAAAATATTATTCAGGTCCAGTTTAGGGACATTATGAACAAAACATTATAGGATTTTTATCGCTTACTTCACAAGCAAATGCATGGAGGCACAGAAATGCGATCAGCGGCTTCATCCGCACAGCCGAGCTGCCGGCAACAGCGCGCGGTCCAAGGCCTCGCCGCCCCCTATTTTGCCCCCTTCACCAACCGATGGACTGCCAATAGATCGAAGCTTCGGCGCATTTAGGTCACCAATTGAGAACCCACGCGCTTTTCCATCGATAGATAACCAATACTCGTGATAGAGGCAACGCTAAATGCCGACAGATGGTATGCTAACCTGTCCTGGAGACTTTTGTTTAATGTTATTCACTATTTCGTACGTGTACGCTATAAAATTGTTCTTAAGTTAAGCGAATGTTAATGCTAATTAAGCTTGGGTAGTGGGAATTGTATTTCCTTCGATCGCTTCAGCATAACTCACAATTTAGGACTTTATTCATAGTTTACAATTAATTGTCTTGAAGATTGCAATTGTGATCTTAGTATGCCTTATAATTCCTTACACGATATTACCATGTAAAAACTGTCAGTACAGCATACATGTGCATCAATTTATTGTGATGAGGCATATAGAATTCATACTGTAAATTTATTATATGCCAAATTATTTACCACGCATAAATTTAATCTAGTAACACAGCAAATGAACTGCCCACTAGCTCTGCTTTCGACTTCAACAACAAATAGTAAATATGCATTCTAATCATACTATGTACTATGAAATACACTACTCATGGTCATTGTACTTTCTGTAATTATTTGTCATCTGTACTCAAACGCTAAAAATTTTCAGCACAGTTTTTGTCATCGTGAAGACAACGTTTTGCACTACAACAGCACAGCTTTCGCTACTGATTCCAACTCTGACGAATATGTATTGCTCTCAAGGCGTTACTGACGCAGTTAATTTTACTTGTAAAATATTAAATGAATTTTCCTTACAGAAATATTTGGCTTACAAAGTTGAAGCGATCGTTTTTCATGAATTAAATGAATTTATCTTTGCAAAACGTAAATTTTCAAAAGAGTTTTTTAATTGCGGGACATAGGCTGTATTCTAATAAAGGGAGTTTTGTAATAGAAGAAGTCATAGATAATGAAATTTCTACCAGCACTTTGGTGTCTATATGCACAAAAGATTACTTCAACCGTATGAACGTACACTCTGATACACAGAAACAATCTAAAAATGAAAACTCTTAATTTCAGATGCTGCATGTAACAGGTATTTTGACCTCATTTGCAACATAAAAGATCAACTGAAAACTTTTACCTGCTGCCAAAACTGTGCCAAAAGAAAGATTTTCTCTTTCTTGAGCAGCCAATCCATATTACTGACGCCCAAGAAGGGTGACGGCGGCGACGGCCCTCCGTGGGTCTCCGGCCCGGGAGCTGCCATCATTGGGGTAGCTCGATCTCCTGACGTAGGAGCCACGATCCTTGTTGAGCTATCCAGGGTGAAGTACTAAACTTTTTGGGTCCAAATCCAAACGCTCTTTTTCTCAGTTTAAAAATGTAGCTTTCAGTGGTTATGTAACCGATTTTTTTCTTCCAAGGTGAATGATTTTAGATGGTATGGTGGAACGGTAAAAATCGTTGAGTTAGTTTAAAGCATTCGACGTAGGATAGCTGAAAAAAATAAACACAAATTCATTCCCATCATCTAAAAAAGTCACTGCGGAAGGGTTTGTATAGCTGAAGTCTAACAGGTCTAAGATCACCAGATCAGAAGTCAAGAAAAATCCAACGCACTATGCCACATGTAAAACATTATTCCAAAAGTCATCATGACAAAACAAATAACGTCATATGTGAGATAAATTTCAAATTAAGTAGTTCTACGTTATATTTTGAGGAGTCACTGTGACGGGAAAGAAAGCTGCAGCTGAGAGTTCCGCATTATTTCTCCGAGTACACGGACGATTAATATTTTTGAAACTGCAAAGGTTTTTCACGTCTAGAGTCGCAGAATTTTATAACTGCGATTTGAAGTACCATTTTTTACTGGAAATAAGCACTCCTGAGAAACATCCGGTCGAACAAATGAGAAAATTTTTATAATGTTTCTTCGAAGCGTTATACACCATGAATTCACTGATTCTACTCATGTATGAAAGTTCTTAGTGAAATGTTTTCTGTAGTTTTGAGGGTCACAGACCTAGATTCCGAAACGGAAGCATCGTGATCAATTTTAGCGGAAATGCGTCCGTACGAGCAGCAAAGAGAGGGAAACTACAGGACAAGCAGCACGATTTCACGACCTAACCTCTCGACGTTAACCCGGACACTGATTGATAAAAGCGCCACCCGAGGGCACTGATCAGTAGGCGTACACCAGTGCGCTGGGAGGAGCTCAAATAACGGGTGTAGGAGGAGCGAATATCTCTCCTCAATACATTCCAAGATGTTATGTGGGCGGGATTCATCCTTTTTAGCTGATATATAGTCCTTCAGTTGTTGTACATTCAAGCATTTCACGTGCACAATCGAATAGATACACAGTTAACACTTGGCAACTGTTAAACTGCATATGCGTAGGAGAAACAGCGTCTGTAGGAGTCTAAGCATGGGTTCACGGCTGGCCTTCAATAGGCCCGATTGATGGATTGATGCGCGCGAAGAGTGATCAATCAGCCTGTTGTCGACTGGGTGCAATTGGCTGATCAGACTGCGAAGGAGGGAAACATGGGCGGTGCCACGTTGCAAGTGAGGGTTTTAGCAAGCTTGACCCTCATTCAGCCCATGGACTTGGTCTGGTCAACTTACCATTATTATGGCACTGAGGCTCAGTACCTTCAAAAGTCCTTTTTTTTGTCTCGGTCAGGCCTAAAGTACTCTTACAAATACGGAAAATTAGTAAAATTTCATCCGAAACGGATGCAATCGGTTTAAACACTCTTTTTCTTGGTACTTTCGTAAACAAGGCTAGTAATGAAAGACAAGTGTGCGTAAAAACTATTAAAAAACAGAAGGTAAAACTCGGCATTTCTTAATACTCATATTCACTTATGTAAACATGATATGTTGAAAATCTACCATGTCATACACAAAACCAACTCGTTGATATGCAGTATACATGAGTATGGTAGTTATAACAGTCGTTATTGTTCATTCCACGTCATGTTATTGGTTCGATTAAATTGAAAATTCGAAGTTACATAAACATACGTCGGTCGTCAAATTAAATGTTAGTTATTGCGATGCATGGTGCACTTACAAGATATCTCGCATGATAACTTTTGAAGATGAACCTCGAACTGTCTTTGACAACCACAATGGCGTGCTTAAATCATCAAAAAAAAATTTACTTCGATAAGGGTACTTGGTAGAAGTACTCGACAACAACACTACATATATTCGGGCATACAACTCGTCTGCTTCTATTGTAACATGTTCATTGATTCAAGAATTATACGACAGTGTACTGATGTACTAATTTGTACTCATTATGTTTTGGTAGACTGAGATTCTTTCTAGAAGTTAGGTGAGTTTTACCCATAAAACCTTGAAAATAATTTCCTGTGAACAGCCACAACGCATGGTGGAGAATGAGGCAGAGTAGAAGTAAGCGGAGATATAACGTACATATACAAACACACACACACACACACACGTACACCTATATATATATATATATATATACTCGTATATATACATATATATGTATATATGTATACATATATATAGACATAAATACCCTCTGCATGTCGATCTTCTAAAACACGATGAAATTTTGATGAGTAGTGTAAAACATTTTTTGGGTTGGATTAAGGAGTATTGGTATTAACGCATATATGTATATTAGTATATGCAAGAACAATTTTTTTGAGTATTAACCTAAACATAGAGAACAAAAGAAATTGTGCAAACGTCCAATTTTTTTTCGGTATCTGCGTTCTGCTCGATCACCAGAACTATATTTGGTAGGACCCACGTCCTAGTGATTGAACGGAAAAACTAAAAAAAAGAAAATATCTAAACACTTTCCAGAAGTTTTTTTTTGCGCCGTGTTAGTAAATAAATTATAATATTTTTCGTAGAAATTGCATTAGTTCTCCATTGTTGGCTCATTTTACATTTCAAAGGTATTTCAGCGACTGTTGTCCAATTTTCCTTCATTTATATAATTTCAGTTGCGTGCATCGCGCATCGCAATACGTGAGTTGGTTGCACTTCTACTGAGCAGTTTATGTGAGAGTTTGCTGAGAAAACTTGAATAGAATAGATTGTGACCACTTTAACGAATCGTTTGGTTCATTCTTCCCAGTCTGAATTTTATCGTCTGACTGGTGCTAATTTTCGTCAGAATTAACCGGTAATTCTCGCCTTTTCTTACGATAAACTGATGATATCTTACGATAAACCGGTAATTATTACCTGAAAAAGACTGTATTTTTATCGTCTTTTTCCTATGCTTGGAATGACGGTAGAAATAAGACTGTAAAGACCGGTCAATATCGTCGGCGAACATTTCATCGTCTGGAAATACCTATAATTACCGGTAATAACCGGTACTATTTCTATCGTCGGAAGTTCCTACTATAAACGATGATTATCACCGGTAAATTGACGATAAAATTCGGATTGGGTTGGGCGACTACTTAAGTCCCATGCAGTCTTGAGTTAAGGCATCAATCACGTACATACACCTTAATCTCGTAAAGGAATTTCAGTCGCACCGTTTATACACAGGCCTCAGGTGTAAAAAAAGATGGGAGGGAGAAGAATTACCGTCGTACTCTCAGTTATCAGTTTACGTAATAATTACTCACATGACTCTTGATACACAATGGTTATATAGTGGCTCGGTAGTACACAATGATTCAAGGCCGTAATACTGAATGGGAGACCGGAGTTCTGGTCAGGACTCGAGTCAGTATTTCATAATACTGGGGGGTTCCTTATCCAATATTTCTCCAGACGATTGTTGAATGTGTTCACAGTGTCACCAGAAACGATATTGTCGGGCAGCTGGTCCTATATTCTGGTAATTTTAACTGGAAAGAAGTTCAGAGCCCGTGATGTCTTGAAGTTTTTTATTATTAGTTTTTGTCCGTTATTTCTAGCTCGCATGTTATTGTCTGTCGAAAGGCTCTTCCAAGGTAACATCGTAAAAGCCGTTGAGATATTTATAGGCCTCGACGAATTGTCATCACTGTCTTTTCTTTGTTCTAAAGATATGAATTCAAGCTGCAGAAGACGCATTACCTAGCTGAGATTACGGAGTTCACGAATCATTTTCATTTCTTCGCTCAGAATTCTCTCCATTTTGTTTATGTTTGGTCACAGTATAGGACACCAGAGTTGCACTGCATGTTCTAGATATTACCGGATTAGCGGCTTAGGCTCATTAGTCGAAAAAAATTTAATCGCAATCATCAAATGAGTTTCATTTTAAACCAACTCTTTTCCTGAATCTGTTGTAGTTTCTGACGGTGATGCTGATGTTCCTGCAATCAAGAAATAGGGAATCATGAATCTCAAATTTTAGACAATTGCAACTAATTTCAACTTTTGCATTTCATGATCACTAAATATGTATAAGTTGAACCTATGTATAAACAAAATATAGAATGCAAATCCTTTCACAGCAGTTAGCATCAAATTTTTGTCTACTCTGGCTTAAATTCATTTAATAACATTCAATAGCATAGTGACCAGTGATGAGTGCATCGTTTTTTCTTTTGTTGCTTCCTGATTCATTTTTGATAATAAGCCTAGGTTTTAAAGACTTAAACTAATTGTTGTTAGGATTTCTGGTCATCATCTGTATTCCAATATAATGAAAGTAATATAAGTACATGCATTCCCTCGTTTGTATATCGACAGCACGATTGTCGGATATATATATGTATATATATCCGAACCAATAATATATATATATATATATATATCCGAACCAATAATATACATATATATATATATATCAAGGACTACTATAACCCAATCCAAATTTTTTCGTCGGTTTACCGGAGATAATCATCGATTTGCGGTGATAATCATCGTTTATAGTAGGAATTTCCGACGATGGAAATAGTACCGGTTATTACCAGTAATTATAGGTATTTCCAGACGATGAAATGTTCGCCAACGATATTGACCGGTCTTTCCAGTCTTATTCCTACCGTCATTCGAAGCATAGGAAAAAGACGATAAAAATACAGTCTTTTTCAGATAATAATTACCTGTTTATCGTAAGATATCATCAGTTTATCGTAAGAAAAGGCGATAATTACCGGTTAATGCTGACGAAAATTAGCGCCGGTCAGACGATAAAATTCGGATTGGGAACCAGGACGTGCATCGCCATGTAGCTGACTACGGTAGCGGAGGCCATTGCATCCTTGGTAACATAACATGTTCTATTGGACAAACTGATCAAAAATTACTTCTTTCAAGTATTAGAAGGGATAATAAGGTTTTTCAGTGAATTTTAAATAGTTTAAAGCACTGTAATGCTTTGAAATACCAATTTTAACCGGACTTAACATGTATTATTGTATGAGTTTAGTGGCCACTTTATAGAGAGCCGAGTTGCTGCAGTTTTAGACTTTACAAGTTGATTATAGCTAAACCTTTTCCAATGCAAACAACCAAACATACAAACATTCACGCATATAAACAAACAGACATAGAAGCAAAAACCTACCAAACTGCAGCGATTAGTCAACTGCATTCTTCTGCTAGTCTTTCTTTGAGGGGTTGACAGTAAATTTGAGGGGTTGACAGCAAATTGAGTGAGTGTAGTAGTCGTCAGAATACTGCCTTTCTTTGACTCGTACAGTTCCTTGACGTCAGCAAATGATGCCGTGTTTCATTGTCAAGACTGATCTTCTGGCCCTTCTCACTGATCCAGTTGTTGTGGATGCAGTTGTTTAGCAGATGTACTGTGTCAAAAAGGAGAAACCAGACACGCTCGTTGTCAAGAGGATGTTTAGCTGTGACACTGCAATTACCTAGTGATTAGAATAGAAGTGACCTTGCAGTCTCGGTTGTTCTCGGCCATGTCACTCAGCAACCCACCAGAAATTGAAACAGTTGGCGAATCTGTACTTGATCTACCAAGAGAAACACCTTCTTCTGTTGCAGTGTCTGGACTTTGTCAAATGTTTCCCTTAGCACCTGGTCCTTGTCAATAGATGAAGTGATGTACTGCAGCTTGCGTTTGCATGGCAGCACCAAAAAGTCTCTGAGCTGTTCATAATTACACTTTGGGTATGACTGAAGGGCAAAACAATAATTATTCATGGAAAACTGCTTCTATGATAAAAGTTCCAACAGACATCAAAAACACCAACTTCTTCTCCTTCTCGGTGTTGACATCGGCTGACGTGTGAGCTTAAAGGATGACAACATTTTGGATCGTTTTGTCAAACGTGATGTCATACATAGTTCATTGCCAAGCGCACAGTTTCGTCGGACTGCATATCCGATCTCAAACCATTGTTGGGATGAAGTATCTTAAACAGTGGTACACTTATGCCGTTCTTGAACGCGCTGAGCGTTAGTGGGGAACACAAAGTGGGCTTGTTTTCGACAATCACAGACAAGCTGCACTCACTGAAGTTGTCGGTCATGAACAAACACACAAGCCTTTCTTTCGATCTTGAAATAATCAAGTTCTTGTACTGTTTCTGCAGGTTACGTTCAGGTTTTAAAGTATCAAATGAAGTAATCTTATCCTTCTGAAGAAAATACCTCAGTTGTTGATCTTCCACTTTCGCCGGGCGAGATGCAGGTTTTGGAGATGGCAGACATGAAGCAGGCACATTGAAGATACTGGGAGGGATTTCATTTGTACACATAACCCCACACTTGTTCGGCATTTTTAATACATATTAGCAATAAACTTTGTAAACAAACAGTATCCACTTAGAAATGCAGCAATGTGCCTCTAAACAAACAACAATGTCCGATTCAAACCAAGCGACAGACTACGACAATGTTCGCACTGTGACAGATGGGGTTAACTGAACTCAGTGAACTGGCCTCCGCTACCGTAGTCAGCTACATGGTGGTGCACGTCCTGTTTATAGTAGTCCTTGATATACATATATATATACATATATATATATATATATATATATATATATATATATATATATATATATATATATATATATATATATATTTCATTTCTTACGTCAGTAGTAGATAAGTGTACGCCAAAATTGAAGTAAAATTGTAAGCCCAACAGGAAGAAACTAGGAGTGTATATTGGACATGTGATATAGTGGGAGTTCATAATGAAAACAATTATTTATACCAGCGAAAAAATCCCACTGTTTATGGGCGAGGTATCTGAACTGATCACTAAATCTAAAATGGTTTTTCAAAGTTTCGTTCTCAGAATAAAATACCAACATGATCCCAGACTAGGATGATCATCAGACTTCGATAAAGATGCTGTAAGAGATCTGGCAAAATGCAATTCCCACAAAAGTACTCGAGACATTGCACTTGATGTTAACACTTGTCAATCCATAATCTACAAGGAAAAGATAGGAAAAGTGAACAAATATGATTTGTAGTTCTACATGTTTCTAGTGACATAAATAACAACGATTGCGTGTCCATAGCGACACGTTTTAAAGGAATCAACCTTTAAGGAATTAACAAGGTAGATGTTAACAGGCAAGAAGTGATTGATAAAGATGGAGCATTCTTTTTTTTAATTATGTTGTTGGCTCCGAGGTATCTGTTGGCTGGCACGCTCTACTATTATGAAGTTGGAGGTTTATGTTACACTTGCGACTAATAAGAAACTTAATGTGCTGATTTTTTGTGAATTAATTGCGTGAATCATTTCAAGCTTGGTTATACCAATCTGTCTGGAGTAAAAGCTTTAAGTAATTCGTACGTTTCTATTTTACAGATGACAAGACATGGGAAGCGAGATCTTGTATCTTTATAATGCTCGCGTTCTTTCAAAATTTGACTTCCGAAAGTGGGTTAAAAATAAAAGGAAGTTCATAATTGAGCTACAATGAAATACCCGAATCCATTTGGAATATTTAGAGTGAATATAAAAGTTAAATGAGATCTTGAGTAAATAATAAATTGAGTAATCGAACCATCCAAAAAAAGATAAATGATCGATTGAAGGAAATTATGTCTTCAACTAGCAATTAATTGAACCCAGACCAGGTCAGTTGATCCATTGTCATTGCTCCAAATCTTTCTGAAATAGTAAGGGAATATTAGATGAAACTAATAAAGGATTACGAGCACGAAGTGTCTGTTCAAACAATGTGGAGGATTTGCTGATTAGATTTGGAGCTGTCACCTTACATGATCAAAGAGATATATGTGTATCTCTGTAAAGACAACTAAAAAGAGGTATGCCAAAAGAAAGCTGCGACTGAATAAGACTAAAAATAGTATACTGCAAAGCATCATTTTTACAGTATAGGGACTGTTTCCTGATCAGTAAACTCTCTGTCATCAAAATAATCAGTTCATTTAACAAGTTATGAACGAGCTCCTTCCACGTTTGAAAAAAATTTGCAAAATAAATAAAATAAACTCAGTGACGGTTCGTGAAGCCATTCCGAAGTGGGGAGAGGGGGAAGAAGCCTCAATGAGTGAAGATCAACACTTGAAGTGTACACACAAAATAAATAATGCCACCAAATTGGCGACATTAAGCAACGTTACTAGCGACAGTGCCATTTACACTATTGCACACGATATAGCGACGAGTCGATCATGCTAGAGTCATATTACATAACTTGTTTGTACAGAGGTAAGCGTCCTGCCTTCATAGACTGATAAGAATAACCTCCTTCAACACCAGATCTCAACACTCTTTATTCTTTGAAACATGTTCTTGAGAGCAGACCCTGTGCCACTCCTTGCAGCAATATTGAAGCAAAACTAACCAATATAAAGAACAAAATACCCATGGCAAAAATGTGTGTGTTGGTAGCCAAGGATATTACTTTGAGAGGTAGGGAGAGCTAGAGGAAAATTGTGCAGGATATTTTTGGAGGATTGATCATTATAATATTAAATATGAGTACTATTTGGCAAAGTTAGACCTCGAAATCATAATTTTTTCACAAATGATGAAACTCCCATAAACATTTAAATCCTGTTTTTTCCAACACCTTAAGTTTTTTATTTCATCACAGAGCTGAAAAATGATTAGAACTTCATGTTTAAGAGTACACATGTATACACAATAATTAATAAATCCAGTCAGAGCAGTGATCTCAGTTTTCTGAAATTGTTTATTGTCCAAACATAGTTTCAGTGTACTAAAACTATGTGAACGTTATTTCAAGACATCGAATTACAAATTTAATGAATCGAAGACGTTTATTATAATTGCGTTTTATATTAAAAGTTATTTTAATAAACGGTGTCTAGATTATATTTTAAACCTTGTATATATAATAGAATTTATGAATTTCGAAACTCGTGCAAACAAAATGTGTTTTATCATAGTGTTTTCTTGATCTTACGATACAAATGTTCCATACATCGACCCACCAAGTACCCTTACACTGAAGGAATTGTCAAAAGTATCATTTAAGTCTAGGAAATTTATTGCAAGTCGAGAAACGAGGATCACACTCATTTTTGAACGTCAAGTGCAATTTTTAAACAGAATGAATTTACCCACTGATATTTTATCGTCAAACGTGAGACAGTCACAACTTGAAAAGTATCAGGGATACAGAGAAACATACTTCCGTGTAAAATATGTGTAGGACATCTAAAATACGGAAAACTAGGTAAATTATTCGGACAATTTTGGATGAACTGCATTGAGTGCATAACTTTTATATATTTAGATAAGCCAAAACATGTGAAAAAATTAAGGTATATCAAGAACACGATGACGTGCATGATGGAACAGTGTTATTTTCATTCTTAGTGTGACAATTCCTACTCATAACACGAGAGTAGTACGCACATCAAATTTATTACAATTCCAAGTTTCAACACTTGGTAATGAAATTGTCAATACAAGTTCATCCATCCAGTCTATTGCTAGTCTACAGCGTGCTGGGTTTCTATTTAAAATTGAATTAGTATTGTGATTTATGTTATACGTTAACACTTATTTCCGCTTAACTTCAGAGGGAATTTGTGACTTATAAATTGTATTTGAATTGTAAGTAGTTGGAACAAAGGAGAGTAAAAATCAAACTTGGAATGTTTTTTAAAGTTGGAAACCAGTCAAGTGTAGTGACTTTGATCTGTGTATACCAATAAGAAACTTGGATTGAGTTATTTAATGAAAATAAATGTTCTGAGTTAAGAGAGGGGCAGCCTCAGCTAATGAGTTTGAAGTTTTTTGGTACATTCAGCTTGTGCAGGTACCAGCAAACTTCATGTTTTATTAACTACAACCAATGGTACATTTTAAAGCAGATTATTATGTATTATATTTAATGGTAACAATGTATTGATTACATGACTCTGTTAGGTTAGGTATTGTGTACACTTGTGGAAAAATGTTACTATCTGATTTTCAGATAAAATTTTTTGTAAATTTGGAATCATAATAGATTTTAAAATTAAAATAACAATTTAGGAACATATTCACACTCCTGGAACATCCAATCTTCAATTTGCTTAGTATTTGACATATCAGTGGTGTAAAGTCATCAGTTATTATAGCTAGGAAATATCGCATAGTATCGTATGAAAAGCTAAATGGAGGCCTTCGAGATCGAATAGTCAAAACATATGTCCGTAGTAAACACTATAGGACAATTGCAAAGCAGTTTGAAGTGCATCTCAGTACAGCTGATTCGATAATTAGAAAATTGAAAATATAGTCCACAGCGAACCGCTCGCGTTCTAGCGCTTCAAAGAAAACTTTCTCCCAACCAATCATAAATCTTGTCAAAATTATTTTTGAAAAGCTTCAAACTACAAGCACTTAAAGTGGTAGGGAAGACAGGCCAGGCATTGAAGCAGCGTCTAACTTCCTCCGAGGCAGGTGTTTCTTTCTATAGGTATGGCGCCTATAATTGTGGTTGAATAGTTCTATTTTAGTTTCACCACACCAGTGAATATTGATCCTGCAGCAGACTCTTTCCAACGATTTTTCTTACATAATCCACACATGCAGCACCTTAAGATCAAGTTTGTGAGAGGCAAAAACTAAGCAACGTGTCCAGGAGGAGAAGTAAAAAAGTTACTGTCTAGCCAGACTGCACAAAAAACTTGGCCACACATCTTGTGCTAAGGCTTCACTCGTCATCTATCGCAAGAAATTACATAGGTAACGAGTTATTTGCGCTTCCTTGGTGGGTAAAGCTTGTTCCGCATTTAGACTTGATGAAAAGTATCAGAGCCTGTGACTTTTTACGGCTGTTGCTTCCATTCATGCTTACATGTGGGCTAATATATTAAATTTCTGCAGTGATAGGACTTGAACATTGACGATTTGAAGAATATTACATGTGAATGGAGACCTGGCCGTTGTGAAAATGTGTATTAAAACATGCAATTCTCCCAATTTTATGAGATGCATATATCAATTCAATTCCTTTGACTTCAATTTTGACATCAAATTTGAATTCTTTTCAATATTTTTATTTCAGAGGCCTTGAGTCATCTCTGATTCGTAATTCAATTTGAAACACTCTATCGTCACAAAAACATTACAATTACTGATGTTCAGACTGGGCCCAAACTCAAAGGTGACTTTATCAAAATTAGAACGTATGAAAGTTTTAGGTCTACAAAATAATAAGTATGAAACAAAAAAACAAGGTGTGTTGTACTTATTTCAGAAAAAGGTTTTTGCCGATAACGAATTATTGAAACCAAGGTTCAGGCTAGAAAGGTACAGATGTAGTAGCTGTACCATTTAAGTTACGAATAGTTAATTTAACATAATTTAAGCACAGAAAAGGAGATTTAACAAATCCCGTTTTTTGAGCTGTTAGCAAATCTGCGACACTGGTCTACAAGGATTTAGGCTTACAGCGAGGTGTGCAAGTCAGCTACTGCTCGGGCAGAATTTGTGTTCGCTCGAGGACCTGGAGCCTGGTTGCAGACGACGCTTCACAAGAATGGCATTAATAGAAGCGGAAGGCTGGCTTTTCCTCAGCGACGAAAGCATCCCAGAGACCGCAATTAAAAAGGCCACCTTAATTGCAGATCGTCAACACATTAATTAACGGGAATCGTAGAATTAATCTAAGGCGCCAGCAGTCTGGAATACCTTCTTGTGATGGACATGTGAACAGTCTTAATTGGAAACATAAAATCCTCCTGTTCTTCCTTAGAAGAAGCTTCCTGAGTTTATTGCAAATAGTGAACGTTGTGCTGTCTGTCACGTAGCTGTTGTAGACATAAAATAGTAATTTCCGTACTTAGGAGTGAACTACACTGAAGACAGGTTGTTCACACAACAAATAACGTTATAATATTGAGTTTTTGTTGAAATGTTCGGTTTTGATTGATCGAAGTAAGTACGTCTCGGTGTGAATGAATTTGTATTTTTCATGAAATTTATCGTAATTGAAAATCAAGAAACATATTTTAGATTATGCGAGAATCAATAACATTCAAATGAAGGAACGAAACGCCCATCTTACTCATGTGGATAACAGAAGGTGATTGTATTCATCCTGCATTTTACTTATGCATGCTTTTCGAAATATCTAGAGACTATTCAGTTCTGGGATTTTTAATACATTCCATGCAATAAAAGAAGTATTGCTTTTAAGCTGAAACGTTCGTAGTGATATCAACATTAATGATTAATTGCCAAGTAAAGAAAGCAGTCCACTTGCTTGACAAACATACTCTCTATTGTTATTGATGCCCATTCTCAATATTCGAAACAAGTATACGGAGAAACTGGTCTTAAAATATAGTCGATCCTATGGTTAACTGATAATTCTCAAATTAGTTATTTAAATTAGTCAAAAACAGCACTGCTGTTGCAAAACCAGTCTTTGTATCAGTGATACGAAGACTGGTCTTTCGAACACATAAAGTTGGTGAGATCGAGCACGGGTTGTACCGGACAAAAAAAAATATGTTCCGAGATCAGAAAACAATGCTCTCTCGAACCCTAAACTAGCGCAACCGAGCACGCAAAGGAATCATTGTAAATCTGCTCAAAGCAACATTCTCTCCAATCTCCATACTTTACTTGGTTCTTAAAGAAAATCTTGCCGTTGGTCTGCTTAAATCACCACGCTCTTAACAAACAGATATATAAACCTCAACTAAAATCGACGCAAAGAGTGAATTCAATGAGCACAAATTCGGAAGTGAATATATGGAGACTGTGAAGTATAGCATTAATAAATTCATTAGTATCTGCTGATAACTAAGAAAACGCACTTTTCTAAGACAAAATGTCCATTGATAAATGTGTTTAAATTATCTTTGAAAAAACAGTGGGCGTAGATCTAAAAATTACACTTCCAGAATTTTTATATCATGAAGTTTTTCCGCTATTAATTTTTGCAATGTTTGACTGCATGAGCACTTTCACTGACTGGTAGCCAATGTTTTCAGAAACTACTTATGTAACTAGCTAGTGAATTAATTTTCAAACTGTTGATACATTTTGAACAATATTTTATTCCTACCATTATTGCTCACTTCAATTGTGAATTTTCTGCTTCTTATCGTTGGATTTGTTGTGAAACTTCGTCCAGATACAACTTTCCCTTTTCTGGGTGATAGACGCTGGTTCGCAAGCCTTGAGTACGCTTTTAGTGCACTGCAACCGCAGTGTCTTTATCTTCGGCGTGAGTTTCTACAAGGCACTTGAATGCTATCTACACTAGGTGAAACCTAGATCAGTTGTTTAAAATTAATACAATTGAGGAAAGGAGAAACATTAGTTTTCCCTAATGCATTTTTTTAATGTATTGAATCTATACTATTTATATCTTGTGCTGGATATATTTCTAGATTTGTGACTGTACCAATGCCTGTATCAAACGTTCAACACGATAGCGAGCATCATAACATAGAGATATAACATAACGTAGGGATATAACGTGCGATATAACGTAGGGACATAAGGTAACGTAGGGACATAAGGTAACGTAGGGAAACTGAAGAGGTACTACTTTTTCGAAGAAATGTTGTACAGTGCAGATTGAACATCAATAGTTTTGAAAGTGGCAGAGCCCCTGTCAAAAGTTCATAGGAATACAAAAAAATCTCATGATTGTTTTCAGATGTTATGCTAGTCTATCCTACAGTAAATTATTTGTATTCTCTTCATCATTTGTAATCCTTCAATAGCATCATCCAGCAAAATTTTTAGTTAGCAAAAAATTTGAACAAGTTCCAGAAATTTCCTATGGGGTTTCATCATTTATAGGATTCTCAGTGTGGTTAAACAGACTTTTGTGAATTATTTCCCGTTAGTGCAGAAGAAATATTTGGTGACATTTATAAACATGTTACCGAAACCATACAAATTTCTCATGGATATTGACATCCTGACGTGTGTAAATCGAGGTAATGTCATTTTTTTAAATTAACTAAATTTATCTCACTAATTTACTTTGTAGCGTGATTGGGCTGCTCATTACGCACTTAAACCAAGACATTGTCACCGTCGCACTTACTATCAAACATATATAATGGAATGACAATTTAGATAAAAACGATCTTAAATAATAACTATACACTATATACTAATTATTTTTTAACGTAAAGCCCCAATGCCTGACAACAGAAACACGTCTTCCATCAATGGAGAGAGTCTAATCATGAATTGATGATGTAAAATGATGCTGGCTGTTGCCAGAATACGTAAAAAAGTTCATTATTTACAGTTAGCTGGCGTCCAGAAGCGTAAGGTTTTTTCTTGAATAATCAAGCTCACCAATCGGTCAATTAGAAATCTCTCATTCATCAGGTTCTTATGAGTTTCCGTGCTGGTAAGGGATAGAGTTTACGTTTGACCCCAATTTGTACCCTTGACCCGTTTATGTGTCTCAAGAAGGTAAAGTATGTAGGCATCAGAGGTTAGCATCACTCGTTCTATAGCATCCTAGAAAGCCGAGTTAGTTCAGTAAGAGCAATCGTGCCCAAAATATGATTCTACTTCCTTTGGCTCATTTAGCGACGGCTAGCGAGGGTTCCTTTTCGTCACTTAACTCCAACCGCATGAACTGAGGTACGAATCTGAAGGTTTCTACTGCGTCAGGGAAAATTACGATTCAAAATTCAATTCTAAGATTTTCCATTCTCCTAAAAATAAACTTCAGGCTTTCTGGCTACCTTTCAAGACTAGCAAATTATGTAACATCAAATACTTGCAAATTTTGCGGAAGACTTTGTAGAGTGCAGGGAAATAATGATCCATTGGCCATTTTATTGGTTCAAAGCCCCAAAATGGGAACTGATTAAGATCTGCATTAACTTCAGCTCTACATTTGATAGTACTATAGTGAAAGTGACTTAAAATAACTTCTTACTTCGTTGATCCCAGTCTGTAAACGAAGATCGCGAAATTATGCAGGTGCTTGATAAGTCTTCGACAAAATTGAACCATGCGGGTATTGAAAAGAAAACTTTCTTCGGGGAAGCAAAACTTGAATAAGATTCAGCCACTACATTTTTATCCAACATGGATGTGATACAGCAATTCAAAAGATCAATTTCATGACTTGAGGGAAACCATTCGTAATTATCTTTGAAACACAGAAGTATTCTGGTAATAATTCTGTGTCAAATTTTGTGTGTGACCTGGAGCTCCGCCTTAATCCTTTCGCTCAAGGATTTTTTTTGTGCAAATACAGGTTTTCCCGCGCTAGAACTTAGAGTATGTCTGAAGAGCATCTAAAAAAACATCAAAAAATATCCCAAATACTTGGGTAAGATGGTAGATTTAGAAATATTTTGGATTAATTGTCCCATTGATATTTGTAACGGGATATCTTATCCAGGTTTGTGTGGAACTTTCTGTCGGGCGTATTGTCCTAACGGTAGCGGAAGAGTTAACTGATTATGTAGGGGCCTTGAAATGGTTTAGTGATGCTGGATGTCACTTTTTCTTCAGTATTTAAATCTAATGTTATGTATTTGCCTTGACGCCATTCTCGACTTGAAGAATTACTTGTGACTCTCTCAGCATCATATGTTGAGTTTATTTTTCTGAACGCTTCATTTTATTTTACGAAAATGTAATGGAGACAATTTTACATGGAACTCATTCAACATATTGAAAAGATTTCATTTATTCAACAGCACCCATCAATTATTAAAATGCGAGAACATTTCATGCAAATATTGAAATTCACTACTTTGAAATGCTCATCAATATTGTACACTGAACTTCAATAACGACTCATTCAAACTCTCTCAATTTTTTTCCATACGATATTTTGGCAATGCCCTCCCATGTTCGGGTAGGAAAAGCAAAAATGGATCCTTGTGTTCACACAATCGTTAAAAGAAAAAACTTACATCAAACACTTTCGTTGTCTTGGGCCAGGCAGTTCGCTAGCCATATCCTGCACCGCTCCCTGGCTCGGCCTCGTCAAGTCAAAGTGCTGATCACTTACCTGTTAAGTGAGCATGTAGGGTGGGACACCAGACCTCAATAATTAGTACAATGTCAACAAATTAGCGACTGACAATCCCTTTTCGACCGTACTGGTTATGAGGCTCACTCTTTCGTTTGTATGTAGACGAAGCTTTCTTATTAATTTTTTTTCGCTCCATGCATCCAGCCAGAGTACGTTTAGCCTTCATATTTTTTAATTTATTCTTCTCGTAATCACACTATGCAGGCTCATTTTTTCTATACACTCAAAACTCGGTAATACTCAACAAACTTTGCTAAGCGATATCTCGCTCACATCTGCCCTCCGCTACACCTCTTAAATTTTCTCTCTCAAAAACTTTTTTCAACTTCTCATGTCTGGTATTCCTTTCCTTTCCTACGTCCCACGTTTTTTTATTTCCATTCTAGAATAAAAATATCTAGTTTCTTCCATCGTCTCTTTTTTATCCTCATATTTATTCGTTCTCGATTTTCATTTCATGCACGCCTAATCTTTTCCCTCATTATACTTGTTTTTCAATTCATTTTATTGCGTGATATTTAAAATTAAGTTTACAATCGTTGCAATTTTGCCTATGAATCTGCTGCTCATGCTGCCTAGTCACTAGAAAGTAAGTGATTATATTCATATGGATCCCTATAGTCAATCAGTTCAGAACAGTAAAATGTGTTTGCTTTGCTGATAGCATAGATTATCTACACATTATGTAAACTTCTATGTTTCCATCCCACCTCTTCAAAAGCTCCTGGCCTCATGAAAACTCTTCAGCTGGAGCAATCTGGCATCCTGTCCATATTGAATCTATTTCTTTCACATAGTACACATAGTAACTCCTACATACGCTTCTTTAAAATCCATGGACTGCTGAAATTTAACTTTTGCATTCAACTTTTGTTAAATATGATACATTTCACTTGCTTTTTTAACCACAAACACTAGATCTCCTCATTTCCTACTCCAACTAGACACGTACACACTCTTTCTCTATAAGAATATCAGTAGCTATTCCGGTCTACGTACTTGCACTCTACATACAATACGACTTACAAACGACCCCCTAAACCCCCCTAAGCCCCCTAAACTTCAGAACTACTGCATTCAAGATTTTCTTTTTCTCCGTGTACTTCGGATTACGCACTAGACGAATGAACCAAAATGACAGCTGGAGATATAGCATGTTTCAGCTATGTTCAAGTCCCCATCTTCGGTAAATATAATACAGGGTGTCCATAAAGTATCTTTACCATTTCAAAAATATATTATAAACGCAACTGAAAAGATATTTCATTCAGATTTGTTCTATTGTATTTAGTGTTTATTAGTTTTTAATCATTTTTTGCATTTGTGTGTTTCTGGGATCCTGTTCGTGAAAAAAGTGCTGTTGAGACTTTATGAGAGACTTTTATAAGAGACTTTATGGACACCCTATATTTTACAGCACATAGTAAAAAAACTCAGCTTAAAGAACTGCATGGTTGTTTATTTCAAGGAACCTGAGAAATGTATCTAGAAATCATTAGTTTAATGATGATTTTTAAACTTTTTAGAAGAATAGGTTACATTTTAAATTTTATCGCAGATTTTGTTCTACTAATACCAACAAAAACCGTTGAATTTGGTTTTCTGAAAATGATGAATTTGGTCAGTATGCACTACTGGTTTTCCATATACTACAACTCATCGTCTTATGAAAAATTTTGAATTTCTATACTCATAGAAAGACATTGCCACTATCAAATTCCATTATCTCTCACAAGTTTGTGATTTCTATCGTTAGACTTCATCATAAATACACTAGATTTAAATCAATTTATTTTCTACTATCAATAAATCAATGAATCTATCTTAGTTTGCAACTCAAAGAGCAGAAAGCTATAATAGATTCCAGGAACTGTTTGATGTAACTCACATTGTCATTTGGGTATCCATATCTACCCGACAATTACATTTTTTTTAAATTCAGCCAAAAAAGTTAGTTTTTTGTTTAGGGCGTGCAATGTGCATTTTGTTTAAGTGATTTATCAACTAGATACAAGCACCCAAACTACAGTATCGAAATTTCGAAAAATGGCGTTATCCACCATTCAGTACTACCCTTTTTCAATCCAAATTGCACGGTTGTCCCTCGTAAACACTTTGTTCTCGTAGTTGTTTCTTTTCTCGTACTCTGATTACTTTTTATAGCAGACACAAACCAGTAATGCACGTACAAGCAAAAAGAAGTATGGAAGTTTTGCCTACCTATATCAGTTGAGCGTAGTCGATTGCTGAGCGGCGAGCGGCTTGGTAGAGCAGCTTTAACTTCTAGAGATGTGTACGGAAAGATATCACTGCTCTTTCATATCGCAATAACTTTGGAGTGCGCGAAGTGAGTTCTCGAGTACGAAGGCTGGCATGGTAAAAGTCTTGAAGAGTCTACTTATAAGCACTGAGGAACATAACTTTAGTCATGACATTTCGCTTATACAGTCTTCGGTACAAAAACCATAAACTCTGTTAACATTAAATACTCACAAAACTAATTTTTTGATTCTCACTTGTTTGTGACGCCTGAAACATATTTTATAATTAATAAAACAGATGACCAGAGATTGATTTGCTTGTGAACTTAATGACGCTGATATGATTGTGGATTGATAATTTGTGTAGTACTTTGGTATGAACGATCCATTGCAATAACATAGGCTGACAACTCTTATATTTAACTGGCAAGGGCTAAACAAATTAGTATACCATGTTTTTCTTTGCATTTAACTTATACTTATTCACTGAAAAACTTTGTGTGTGGTTTTCTATAAGTGTATCAGCATTGTGAGTTGAATTCCGAGGCATTTTATTTAACTTCATCATTGTTTTGTCACGTCTAGTGCAAAATTTATGAAAGTCTGAAATCTACCTTCTAAATGTATTGCATTTTCGATGATCTCAGCCTGATGTCAAGGATGATATTACAATGATGTTAAGCGATACCTAAAAAAATGATCATTTTACAAGGTGTCATAGGAGACAACTGGAACTGAACACTTCATGTTCAGAAAGAACACACCAGTGCAAACTTCCCCCCCTTTGTGACAGCTGTAAATGGCAGGAAATATTCTTCTTTATGCCATTCAGTTCCTTCACTACGAGCATCTCGTCTTCTATCTCTGTCCACGAAAGGTTAGATGAGTTAAAGTTTGACAGAACTCCGTAGACTCAAAAATAAAACTACAGGGGTAAATCAGAATGATTGTCATCTCCAATGAAATAGAAAGGACTAATGTTCAGTGTCAGAACAGTAATAATTTTTTGATTTGATGCCCAAACTGAAGAAGTTCGAACGCGCATTTACGTGCTGCTAGAACCTGCCATGAGCCTAAGTGACATAGTTTTCAAGTTCTTATTTTAACACAGCAAGGCCTAAAACTCGAGGCCTGTTTCTATGTGACAATCTGGAAAAATATTAACAAATAAAAAGCACTTTGCCCAGTGATTAACTAACTCGGGGGCGGTGCACCATCAGAGAGAAAATGACAGAAACCCAATAGACGGGCGATACGACACGGGTATTGAAAAGCCATCGACCAATAGAGAGGGGTGCGGGAGCTCCCTATCGGTGAAGTAGTGTTTGATGGTCTTAATGCCTGTCGTCGAACTTTATCGATGTTTACGCAATTGTTGAATTTGATTAAACATGTCCTAAAACATTTTAAAATAAGTTATCTTAACTGAAAATAGCCAGGAAAACTTGTAAAACAAGAATCGAGCAACTTTAAAACAAGTCACAGAAGCTATATTGAATCAATACTTGGCAATCGGCCAATAAGGGAGAGTCTATCAGCATCAATCGACCAATAAGGGAGCGTGTATTGGGAAGTGATCGACCAATAGGGATAGAGTATTTGCCCCCTATTGGCCCCCCATTGTCAGCCAATCGTATGCTAGGACTGGCGCGTGCATGAGCAATGAGCTGTTCCTCGCGCTGAGTTAAGGTCCAAGCCGTGCCAGAGACGCAACTTGTTCCTCAATTTGCTGCCGTCTAAACTAATGACAACTTCTTAAAAAAATCTAAAGATGTTCTTCATAGTTTAATCCTGTTGATTCGTTGGTCAGAACTCAAGAAACTCCATCCCAGAAGAGGTGATAAATTGCGATTGAAAAAAAGAGCTTTAGAGTCATCGGCAAAAGGGGGTCGAAGGGGAGCAGTCGATTGGGGAGCCTCGACCCCCTCATGCCAGAAGAATCAATACCACCGAAGACTCGCACCCCTAACCCCCTCTATCAAACGGTTGCTTCCCCCTTCCTATATTCCCCACCTATTGCCTCTCCTCCCCAGTCGCTTCGTCTCTCCCTCACCCACACATCACTCCAAGTCGCTATAGTTTTGCGCTGCCGCAGGCCTCTTTTTTTTTGTTTGGCTCTTCTTCCACTTCTGTTTTGTCTTCGTCGCAACTGCGTCGATGGAATCTGCAGTCCTCATCGCTGCTTTGCCGTGTTATCGAGGAACACCCACGTTTTATTCCACATGCTGCTTTTTACGGCTTAGAAACCCAGTTTAACTGGCAGTGAAAAAACACCACTTGTTTCCAGCGATATTACTGTTTCGGAACAGTAGTTTAAGTTCAATCCCATGTGACGTTCACCAAGCTTGAAGGCAGCATTAATGTGACTTTCGGTCAAAAATTACTTCAGGAATTACATATTGAACTTAATTCAAAAAAATTTATCTAAGTTTGAGCGCCCTGATATTGAGCAGAGGGAAGATTACTACGAGAAAGTAAATCATCTTTTCTATCCACGGAGTAACAACGTAAAAATTCGGCAGTCGTTGAATATTTTCCAAATAATACTATTAGTTGTAAAACATGGTGAAAAACTAACGTAATATAATTAATAATATTCTAAAATTGAAAGTTATGCACGCTCTGCAACATGTGATGAGTTTATGAGCCATGAACCTGAGTACGTCGCTCTGGTATCGGCCACGAAGTTGACCTATAAATCTCGGGTGCGCAAAACAGCCTGACTAATTAGCGGTGCATTATCTCTAAGAAACGAAGACATAATTCTTGAGGAGAGCAGTTTGAAGGGAAGCCGCGAGGAAAGTTATTTGGAGCTTGGCAGTCGCATTAATTAATTGAATTAAAGCTCTTCTAAGTCTTCTAATCCAATTTAACAGTCGATAATTTAAGCTTAGATATGATCGTCTCTCACTTTACTGTGATCAATTGCTTAGTACTTAGACTCAATGAAGGCACTAACTTGCACAAATTTCAAAGTTTTTTATTCACCATTTCAAGAAACCCCTATTCATTTGTGCTATTCTCAATTGGGTGTTAATAAAATGAACAGTTATTTGTCTCACTTCAGTTATTAAAAACACGTTCGTTCGCTCTCATGTTTGTGGCTAACTTTGGATGACCGCTTACTTATATTCTGAAGATAAACCTGCAAACCGCTCATGAAATTTCAGACTTTGATACATGATAACTAACTTAACTTTGATTGATATTCATACATTGACTCGCTTCTGTTCACCATGACTGACGTTGAATTTGTTGAGAAAATTATCTTACACCTTGACGATTTCGAAAGCTGGGAAGCATATGCTCCTCAGCTGAGCTCCATCCACGACTTGGTCTGAGCCCCTCCACCTCCGCCGCTCATTCTCTCCCAGTTATGGCCATAAATTCTCGCCCCCTCCGTCTCTACTACGCTACACAAACGTTAAAGCGTCGAGTGCGCCGCAGCGTTTAGCGCCGGGGCGTTCAGTATCACAACGTTCAGCACCACAACGTTCAGTACCATAACGTTCAGTACCACAATGTTCAGTACCACAACGTTTAGAACCACAACTTTCAGTACCACAACGTTCAGTACCACAATGTTCAACACCACAACGTTCAGCACCACCACGTTCACCACCACAATGTTCATCATAACAACGTTCAGCACCACAATGTTTAGCATCACAACGTTTAGCACCAAAACGTTCCGCACCACAACGTTCAGCACCACTGTTTTCAGCCCATATCACACAACATCACAGTAATAGGACAACATCACTATGTTCAGTTCCGCTGAACAAGATTCAAGTTTTAAATATTTCAGCGATTTAACGCTCACGTTCAACACAATCCAACACAACAGCGTTCGGTGCTCTAACATCACACTGCACTTGCCACAGTAAAACACAAGACTCGTAATAATTCTATTCTATTCTATTCTATTCTATTCTATTCTATTCTATTCTATTCTATTCTATTCTATTCTATTCTATTCTATTCTATTCTATTCTATTCTATTCTATTCTATTCTATTCTATTCTATTCTATTCTATTCTATTCTATTCTATTCTATTCTATTCTATTCTATTTTATTCTATTCTATTCTATTCTATTCTATTCTATTCTATTCTAGTCTATTCTATTCTATTCTATTTTTTTATTTTATTCTTATCTATTCTATTCTGATTCTTGCAATTTCTATTTTCAATCAGTTTGTTAACATGATCGCCGCGAGCAACACCGTGATATTGTTCTAACTTTGGAACGCTGAAGCATCTCCCATTCTTGGCTACACCTTCAACAGCGTAAAGTGTCTAAGTTGGACAAATTCATTAATAGTACCGTAACCGTTAAGTAACGAAGCTCTACCATATTTATCTTAATAAGAAGATGAAGGATCTTCCCACTCATATCCAACAATTGTAATGGCTCTAAATCTCATTTTCTGAGCAGCTGGAGATCTACCGTTTCAATGAACAATTAAACTCGGTAAAAAAATGAAGCACAATTGAAATCTGAATGTTAGAGTTGTTCCATGACACAGATGATCTTTGGTCTCTAAATTCCATATCAGAGATCTGGCAGTAATGCATGGAGTATGCTTAGGTATAGCACTAGTAGTATTTCTGCAGGCATATTTTTAACATAAAGACTTATAGTCTCTTCATTTATCAGCATTAGTGGTGGTTCTTTCATATTTGCCTCAAGAAGAAGTTATCTACGGGTCATCAACAGATCAATCTCCCAATGAACAATTAATTATCGAATTATCAGGATATAACAGCTCGCCGCTGAGTCTCAGTGCCTCTATTAAAAATATGACTTTTTTTACCTTAGGTCATTTTGACATTTTTCTGTTTCGGATAAATGTCATGTACGTCTTTTCTCGGATGGAAAAATCTTGAGTGTAAGACAGACTCCAATCAGTTCAATAATGTCATCTTAACTCCGTGCACAAAGGGAAAGCTTTCAAACTTTTTCCGGTTATTTTCCAAGCGATGATTATGGAATGAAATCGGCTCAAGTTTAGCGCTGGATTAAAGTTCGCACAAACAAAATATTCTCTGATTGCACATGCTCAACACATATAGTGATCGTACATGTACGAGACATTAAATCTCAATAGACAGGCTATCATGCAATAATTGAAGTATAGTATTATGTCAACGGTACCAACTGTTGCGTAGAGTGAAAATGAGTCACCACACATTGTAGAAACAAAGCTTTTCTAATAGTGAATTTGACAAATTTTTGTATGAGTCTGAATGCTCAAATCATCCTCCCATACAAAGTTCCACCTTTTCACTCTATAAAACTGTAGAATGAGTGTTACTTCCTCAGTTCGGAAACTGTTGGTGCATACAACTTTTGACGTTGAGCGGAAATATTAGGTTCAGAGAAAAACAAGTCTAAAAATTTAAGTCATACATTTTACTTACGTTGATCGGAAACAATCGGTTCAGAGGAAAACAAGTCTAAAAATTTAACTCATACATTTTAACTTCGTTATTCATTATACTTTTTAGAAAAGTACGAGAAGCAAAGATAAAAAATAATTTCCCTAACGTCTTCCGAAACGTTCACGCATGAATGTCTTCCTAACTATGCTCCAACAGTTTCCGACTCGAGAAAGTATAAAAACAACACACACCATAACATCATTAAAACAAAATCACAGCAACAAGTAAACTATCGTGATCGAGGTGTACCACGTGATTTTTCAAATCATTTAATGTCAGACATTAAATGCAATCCTTACAATGAGGGCACGAAGCAGAATTCGAGCGGCTGACGGTTGAAGACGTGAACCGGTGAATGAATGTTTTACCTGTTCATGTGCATAAAAAATTATTATTTTGGCTGTGTATGTACATCTCAAGCTGCCCTCAAATTGTTGCTGCACATACTTGTATGATTTTTTTTACACTGTCGGTAAATTGGCATCTCGTTTATGGTTTCACATGCTGGTTAGGAAATTTTCCCTGAGGCAATTCAAAAACGAAGTTTTGAGACATCTATTTGTGATCATTACATTACTAAGGGTCACATTCAAATATTACCATGTAAATAATTTACTAACTTTGCATACAGTGATTAACAACTTGTCAGTCCTCTTTTTTAAATAATTAAAAACCCTCAGATAATTTACAATTTTGATGCAATTGCAATTTTATCAGCATACTTTACACAACATTCTTCGGTACTTCATAAAATGAAAAATGCTTACGAAGAAATGGAGAAAATATTGATACATGACTACAGAAAAAGACACACCATTGACAGAGTATCTTCATGGTCTCGATACAAATAAAGCGAAGTGTACTGGAGGCTTGCCAATACGCCCTGACGAACGGTTATGTACTTGTCTGACGCTCACTTTACGACTTGTAAAAGAGAAATGCAGAAAACCTATTTTCTAGGTTGAATTGACATCAAAGAACCTCGCAAAGTTCTGTTGCGGGTGACTTGATGCCATTAATTTTTTTCGCGAGCCAAGATATTGGACCACAATAAATGAGGCGTACACTAAACACAGAAGAATGGACTCGACACGTGAGCTGAAGTCTATTATGTTCGTGAGGTGAGAGAACGATAAAGATTGGTATGCATAGTTTGTTGATAAAAATAACAATTCCGGCCTTAACAAATGCATCATACTGTGAAATAACTGGATTTCAATTATTTCCACCCAAATAAATGAATGATTTCGGAAGATCCAACGACGGGTGAGAAGCGCCTATCCCTTCTCCACACACGCCAAATCCAGACAAAGCGCTACAATTGTGCCTCTGTTATCCGTAGAGCAATCACAGCATGCTCAAAAAATATCAAGTTTTGCGGATGAGACCGTCTACGTCAAGGGATTGAGCTTTTTCTGAGTTTTATCAATATTTTTCTAGTACAGAAACTATTCGTCTGCTCAAACGAACGAATGAGTCATCAAAACAAGCTGTAAAGGGCTTGAAGGTCAAATATTACTCAATATTAGACAACTTTGTTCGTGTTTAGTGACTGATGAAAGTTTTCTGTTCAATTTTAGGAAGCCTTTCATTTTTAACTCGCATTCTGGAGAAGATTTTGAAAAAATTCCGATATTAAGAAATATCATATGTAAATACACATTCACATACATACGTATACACATATACATATATGTAATTCAAAATAGTAGAATTCAGTTGTCTATCAGTGTTTACATATTCAAAAATGCATTCCTTATGTTCATGTTATACATACCTTCAAAGTATCATGAATGTTAAGGATATTTTGAAGCGCACATTGCATGAAAAATTAATATCTTTCTCTTTTGTTAGCTGTTCTAGTTGAATAACAAGTCTTAAAAACCTATGTCTTTTCATTATGGGAACAAGAAGCTTTTTTTCAATTTTTCTGAGCCACTTCGAATATCTTTCAGTGTTGTGGCACACATGCAAAATGCGTGTCATAATTTTCCTGCCTATTGTTTGGAAGCCTGTGAGTTTTTAACAAAAGTTTGAACTTTAATTTACAAAGTAAGACTGGTGATTGTCAAGGGATTTAGAAATAGGGGATTAAGGTCTGAATCCAGCAATCAAAGTCCAACCATTACAAAGCAATTTCTATGTCCCTTAAAAAATCAAAAAATGACGAGCATAATTGACTAAAATGTTGCTTCAAAAGTTTGTAGTCAATTACAAGAAGTAAATAATTATATCCTTCACTGATATTAAATTAAAATAAAGAGCTTATCGTAAATGGAATTTTAGGAATACGTTGGAATCTACAAAAACTACGCAAAACTCAAACCCTAAACTAATTCATCAAGGCGTGAGGTAGTGAGTCACAACACACATTAAATTTTACACAAAAAAATTCTGTTGCTGAACTATCATAACAGTTGCTTATTGTAAATTAAAAATAGTTGATACAAATACGTTTCGTAAATTGTATTTCACATATAATAAATTTCATACGTATATGAACAAGATAATTTGATGCAATAAAATGAGATTGCTGATTGTCTTCTCATATTCACGAATTTACGTTGTGAGCTCTTTTAATTTTTTGCGTAAATTGTACCTTACGAAGTTGGTAGTGTAACAAATGTAAATTGTCATTTAATAACAACTATCATACATTAAGATTCAGATAATATTCCTAATTTATATTTAACTCAAACTAGCTCCGTCAACGTGCATCACATGAAAACCTATACCCAATATGAGTAGTAGGCTATCATTGGTGTTCTGTTAAAATGCTTGATCATCGAGGCTAAGGGGTAATTTTCAATACTGTAGTGGTTGTGTACAAAAGAAAACAATTATCTTAAACTTCATTCCTCAATATGGCAAGAGACCTCGAAGCTCCAGCTCGGTTTGATTAAGCCCTAAAATAAACATGAATTACCCAAAACTCAATCCCTGAAATGCAAGAAATACTTGTTTTGTAGCCTCCTTTCCCTTCTCTGAGCGAACGTGAAACCTTTGTAAAAATTCTACTCAAACAATTTTTTGTCGCAAAGTTGGTACCAGTTTTGATAGATGTTTAATAAATTGTTGATTGGAAATTGAAGTGGTGAAGTACTTGTTAAACTCAATGTACTGCACAACAATTTGTTCTAGACGTTGCAATTTTGAAAATTTTCTGCCCAATTTTTCATATTATAATGTTCAATGAATGTAGGCAAATATAACTTTTCGTACAGCCTGCACTACAAAATCGACCCTTCGTTTTCTACCCTTCCACCCGCACCAAAGGATGCTCCACGTCCAAAAGAAACGCTCGTCCACGAGACTTTTACGAGGTAATACCGGGCTCTTCCCTGTAATTGCGAACAACAAGTATCAGGGCTTCGATCAGGTCGTCTTCGAGCACAACTCAAAGCAGCATAAAAGTTCGACTTTGGGTTGTAAATATTGCGGTAATTTTGGACCTGTGATGCAAATGCTGCTCACTGTGAAGGAGCAATCGTAATTATACAAATTGAGACGCGATACTCTTTCAGAAAAATCTCTGGATTCACAAAGGATCTTCTTTGAACTATTGGCCTGATGGCGGAGAAACATATGTTTACAGATCAACTTGGGTTATACGATCACTCAAACTCTGAAAGATATAAAAGAAAAAAGTGTGACTGACAGAGATGAAGTAACATTATACACCGCGTCGTTTCTCGTTGATTTGGCCCCAATAACGAAAAATTAATTTTATTTTAAGTTCTGGAGAATCAGAATTTGTGCGCATTTAGTTTCAAAGGTGAAACTTACTCATCCATCATGAGCGGCTGGTATGAAAAATAGCCAAAACTGTGTACATGTAAGAAAAAAATATTTGACTGCAAATTCGTTTATAAAATATTATGTACATAATTAATTTTAACAAAATACTTGGCAATTTACAGTTTGAGGAATTTGTTTTATTCTGTCCACCTCATTACTTTCCGTCTGCTCATTTTATAAACGTTGTCAATATTTAGGGCAATGATAGGATCGACACTAATTTCTTTACTGATATTCATAAACGCTACCTGAGGTTCCATTTAAACAATAGTTTCTTCGATTACATTCACTTTAGCTAGCGCAATCTTTCGGATAAGTTCCCTTTAGAAATAGATCGTATCTTTGCGTATTCTAAACACATGAAGTTTCCCCAGAATACACCACAGATGGTAGCTTTGGGGATATGACATCCTTGCACTAATTGACATTGAAGTCTGTAATATTAGGAAGCACTGTTATTGGTATTGTTATTGGCAGTATTGTTGCGTGTTATGAGCCTGTATTATTGCACCATAACACACTTTAGTGTTAATAATAACTGACCATAGGGCTTCATGGCGGAGATGCCTGGCTGTGGCCATAATATTGATATTGCCAAGGCTCATTGCATGATGTTAGGCAGTTGCACTTGAGTATCTACAAACCTACGTAGATGTCAATGGGAGTAAGGAACGTTAACAATAAAATTTTTGGGGGATTGAATCTGCGTAGTGCAGTTAGCCATGTACTCTAAATCTAACATGATCAAACTTGATGAAGTTAACACATGTGCTTCGTATTCAAATTGATCGAAATTTATACATTTTTCAAACTTTCTCAGCCCACCCCAATCCGAATTTTTTCGTCGGTTTACTGGAGATGATCATCAGTTTGCGGTGATAATCATCGTTTATAGTGGGAACTTTCGACGATAGAAAGAGTACCGGTTATTACCGGTAATTATAGGTATTTCCAGACGATGAAATGTTCGCCGACGATATTGACCGGTCTTTACAGTCTTATTCCTACCGTCATTCCAAGCATAGGGAAAAGACGATAAAAATACAGTCTTTTTCAGATAATAATTACCAGTTTATCGTAAGATATCATCGGTTTATCGTAAGAAAAGGCGATAATTACCGGTTAATGCTGACGAAAATTAGCGCCGGTCAGACGATAAAATTCGGATTGGGACAGGTCTCTATTACATTCACACTAAAGCGTTTGGCTATGGATCCCTGCTCCAGAATATGGAATAGATCAACGTTATCTATTCTCCTTGAGAAATAGCAACAATGTTTCACTTTAAGCTGGCAGTTAACTCCTCTTTGCTCGAGTGAGATATTCGAAAACACTTTAATATTACTTTGAAATTATGTTCCACTACTTTTTTTTGCTGTTATCGACATTATTTTATTCTTCTTTCATTTAGCATCTGGTTCGAAAGATGGAAAGTTGTGGGTGATTCGCACAAAGTTTTCTTGTGCATCTATTCACTTACATGGTGGCTTAATGTCGATAATGTCAAGGTTGCTATTCACTTACATGGTGGCTTAATGTCGATAATGTCAAGGTTGCTATTCACTTACATGGTGGCAATCGTAATAAAAAGTCCGTAGAAGAAATGAAATTGAGAAATTATAAAATAACATTGTTTAGAATATGAACAACAATAACTTAAAAGAACTATTTTTCATTAACGAGTGCCTTTAAATCCCTCTCAATTGCATTTTTGGCATCATTATTGCAATTTTTCTCGGGTTTGGCTAGACAATATTATGGTCCCATTATGCCTATATTATAATGATATTATGTGTCTATTGTGATAGAGCGCTTTTTAAATTGTCCCTGTAGGTCTGACACAATGTGAACTTTTCATAAATAAATCAATTTCGATATCAATGAAGCGAAAGATAAACTCTTTTACAGAAAAGGACCGCCAAAAGCAGGTTGAGTTGAAAATCAATGCATATTGATCACGTTCATCTGATTACGTATGAACGCAGTTTCAACAAATTTTTAATGAGCATAATTTGACCGCAAGTTTACAACAAGAGAAGATTACATATACAAGGGAATCTTTAATGAAAGCGAAGGTTTCCTAGTTTCCCTTCTTTTTGCAAGAAAAAGAAATGGTTCACACTCGTGCGTTTTAAAAAAAAGTTTCATTCAGCAGTGACGTTGAAAATATGTAGAAAACTAATATAGTACGTTGCCAGCCCTGCAGATGCACTGTTGACATACCATCAAATCTGAAAAACTTAAGATTTGACATTTGTAAGGACAATAGAAATACAATTGGGATATGAAATGAATACAAGAATACTACTCGTATTTTTAAGGACGGAGACGTGTTATCATTTGTTCTGCCCATTTTCCTGAATAATTTTCTTTTATGAAAGTTTTGATTATTGAATGAAATGAATGGTGAGTTGTTTGATACAACTACCGATATAAGAAGAAATTACGGTAACATCATTCTAGTTTTTTCACTACCTAAGGGTACCTGCAGCAGTGAAACTATAATCTTATTTTTTAAATTCTGGGTTTGTTTACTGAAAAAGAGACTGCACAATTTGATAATTTTTCAAATTTCACTTGAGTAATACAATGCAAGTGCTAAATCAACTTGTTTCTACCATCTAATACTAATGGAAAAAATTATTACTTTGCAAGTCGTAAATCGAAATTACTTCTCTATTTGCTGCTTCACTTTGCGCATTGACAATTGATGAAATTTAATAAACATAAATTGTACGATTATGATTCGTATATCACTCAATAGAAAGTAACAGTGAATTATTTCACACAGCTCCGAGCAGCAGACGCACAATTGGTTCTATGAGTAGCCCCTGCATTCCTATGATAAAAACTATAAATATCAGCATACATGGGGTTATGATGAATTGTTGCTATGAGTTACAAATGTAGGTCAATATGAGTTCAACATTTCTATTCCGTAATCAACTATCAGGGAATAATTCGTTTTGAAGTTGGAGCTTGCTTTGTGTCATCGAAAAGTTAAATCACGAAAAGATTAGACAAGTACTACAAGGCGCTTAGGGACATAATTACATATGTGTTTGTTTCTAATTAGTCTATTTTTACACCGCCTCTCATTAAGGAAATCTGGCGATTAGTTGGATTTTGTTAGCTATCCTGATTTGCTTTTAGCCATATTTCTGATCATAGTCGGTGTTCTAATGAGCAACGAGATGAGTAGAGACGCAAAGGGAAGCTAGATAATGTTAATATGTAGGAAGACTAAAAATAACGGTAGTAAATAATATGTCATTTGAAAAAGACCATGGATATTATAAACAAATGTTGATTAAACATCTTTTTTATGAATTGATCCTATTTTAAACATGCTTGTTGCAGTTTTTACATCGATACTGAGAAAATTTTACTGGAATGCAGTAGCACAACGAACGGGAGGTCTAGGTAAACCCTATATGAGTGAATCACTAAAATTTATTCGAAATAAGCAAAATCAATTCTTAATTTGCATCGTAGTTTGATCAATAGCGCATTGCCTCATTTTTTCACTAACCTACTGAAAGCACAATGCCCGCAGGTATGTGGTACGCGATGGTCAAATCAGGTACATGACTACCACTGTATGTATGTATCGACGAAGTGAGAGTTGGTGCACTACGCACAGCAGACTGTCGGCCAAGTTAGGACGAGTATTTTGTCACCATCACATTTGGACCGGGCCTTCATTTGTCGGTGCTGTTGCTGTTCCCTCGAGGACAGCCCAGCTCTGCCATACTCTTCTTTCTCCCATTCCCTTAACAATACAACAAAATCTTATAACTATCACTCATTACTAATTTTGAAGTCGTGAGAGGGAATTGGATACTTGGGTTGCTATAAACAAGTGTTGAAACACTCAATTTTAAAAATGATTTATAACTACATTTAAATGTAGTCAAGTTTCAGATATAAGGTTAATTACCTCATTACACAAAGTACATATAGCTAAAAATCTGACTATTAGTGTTTAAGGAAACAAAAATACTTCAAATGTGCATCAAGCCTATTTATTTTAAAAGGAACATCCTTTGTAAAGTATTCAGGGGTGATGGATTTCATTACATTAATAGCTGGTTGAGGTGTCTTTGGTAACCACCAGGTACCTACTCGAGAACGGATCATGTACAAACCTTCCCGCTCCTCTAATGGAATATTTCTGAACTAAATTCTGAATATTTCCAGTTCCTACATTTCGTGATCGTAAATTTTGCTCATGTAATTAAATACGATCTGCAGGGTAGTTGAATGTTGTATTGAAAGTTTAACAAATACTTACTGGTTAACTAAAATCAGAAAAATAGGCAGCCTTCGATCGGAAGCATATGCTACATTTGCAGCTTTTTTCTCTGACAAGAATTCGAAAAAATTATATCTCCATTGCTTCCTATATCGATTTTAGATATCTGGAGATTTTCATTATAGCTCATGTACTTTTTTGTACATTGCATCATGATTAAATAAGTACTATATCTCCACCATCTGAAGAAATCTTGTGTACTTTTTTCATATATTTCATTACGATTAAATACGTATTAAATCTCCGTACTGTAAAGGAATCTTTTCATCCTGTTTTGCACCTTGTTATTAAGTTGGATGTCATCGCAAATTGGTCGTTGATAATTGCCACTTGCGACGCCCAATTCGGACAAGAGCTCGTTTTCTTTGCTTCACAAGGTGCACTCGCCTCATGAGTAGAATTTGGTGGCAGCTTTCCCTCAGTCAAACTTTTGCTGGCGGTGTTCATGCTTTAAACTTATGATTATTCATGGCTTGCCTCAGTAATTCATACCTTCTCTAGATGCGCGTGGTCATTTGGGCTCTGAATGGAAAAGTCTTTCATGAGGGGAATACTTGTAATGTAATTCCACGATAATTTTATGTATGAACTTGGGTGGCAACTTGATGTACGGAAAAATTGGTTTAGATAATCACGGACCAAGCACGTAACTAAAATTTTGGGACGGACATTACATTAATGCGGCTCAAAGCATTTACATAAAGTCCTACTTCGTAAACAGAATTTTGAGAGTGAGTCTTTGTAAATCATAAAGTGGGCGGTTGTCAGTGTTTTGTTTGTATTAGTAGCAGTGCAAACTACATATGATCAATTAAAATATAGTTTCTCAAACATTGCTCATGGATTGGAAGGGCAAAGTTCAGTTTCGTGCCACATGTAGGAGATCCAAACTCTAGAAATACAACGTTACTCAGTCGCTGTTGAAAAAGATTGCGTCCATAAAAAACCCGGACATACGATAAAACTATACATTTAATTACATGAATTTTCAGAATAAAACACAAAAACTTCAAATGAAACCTAAATTTATTTTTATTTTAGTTCATGTAATAAATTAGCTCAATTGAAGCCTGAGCAATGTATGTATGTATAAGGGATTGCAGTACACATCGGTGATTAAAAGTAAAAAAAAGAAAATAGAATGAGGCCATAGGAACGAACCTTCTGGCCCATTCATGGGTCGGATAATTACTTCGATAATTATTCAGTTGTTTACCTAAGTCCCATGCCGTATTTCTAGCCGCGTCAACCATGTCGGCAGTGGGATTCGAACCCGGGTGTTTCCGCTCGCAAGCAGATTCGCTCACCAGTCGACCAAGCTGGTGATAAATAAAAAAAAGTACATTCGTATTTTATTTCACTGGCGCGATGAAAGGTGTTAACTTTTTTGGTGCACAAGAATATTTTTCAAATAAATGTCTTTTTAAGGTACAACCCTTTACAGCTTATTTCAATTATTTCTTTCTATAATATCGAGATGATGAATTTTTATCTATTCATAGGTAAAAATCAGGCAGTGCTCTTGCCTCTGATTTCTGTCCGTTGTCTGTGACTCGAAATTACAATGAGACGTGAATGGAGTACAATAAATTGGGAGCATGAGAGCGAACGGTGAGACCTCAGTTCACACTCTCTTCCTCTCCTCTCCCCAGGCAGTGAATTCGACAGAGTTGTGTATATATATGACTGAGTGCCATAAATACAGGCTATATCATCTTTCACAAGCAGAATAGGACCCAACGCTGGCCCCTGCGCTGGCTCCTCAAGCTCTCTATAATATATCATAAGGCGTGCTAATTGATTAAAGTCGGCATCAGTGGCGCAAAGGCTATTATCACCACAGGGGAGCTTGATACCTCTCCAAGGCATTACTCTATACTTCATCAATTGCAGAGGCCTCGCATTGCCCTGGGTAGTATTCTCAAGGGTAGTGCCTTCATTTCGAAGCCACTTCCGACGACTGAAAAATTTCATTCCAATTGCTGTGTTTTCTTTGTTTTTTCCATCTATGATTGTTTTACTCCCCCAAGTACTGAATCAAACATGCAAAACTGTCATTATTTTTATCGTTTTTCATATTATTTAGATATATACATTGATAAAAGGCACAGATGTATTACGGTCAAAATATAGTCACACAGGCACGGCGAAGATATGACCGTGTTTTTTAAATTAATGGTTATTGGGGCAAAATACACGTTTGCTAGCAAAAATACGCATATTTAAGAATTCAGATAACGATTCGCTGGTAAAGAGCAGTAGGAACTAAACATTCCAAAAACTGCAGAATATCAAACGATCTGATTTTTCTATACGTGCATTCCAATGAATAGTCGAAAAAATTAATTCCTTCTTTCTATCATATATATATTCTGATTTTGATTCTAAATGTTAATTGTAACAAATGTGTGATTCCCTGGAACTAATGAATAAAGTAGCACATTGCATTCTCCTAAAGCAGAAATCGATAACTTTTGACTATAACAAAGCTCTATGAGACTAGGTAAACCTTCATGAGGTGTGCATTACAATGTAAATGGGTAAATATTGTCACACGGGTATGTCATGTATTGGGACAGAGGTACGTTGCATACTGTAAAGTGAATACATTATGATTGTGTCATCGGTTTACGTAGTGGATTATGAAAATAACTAAATAAATGTTCGAAAATTACTTCATGATTCAAGAGTACATTGTATTTGTGTCAAATGCCCATAAACTGCACAATCTGGCCGCCTGTTGCTCTCACGGCAATTATTTTTAATGGAAGTAGGGCACACATAATGCTATGATTAGTTATCAACAACCATTCCAGAAGAAAGAAGAAAGAGAACAAAGAAACAAGTTTAATTTCATTCAGGTATACATGATACATACATTCGTTTTTAAATGCGTGATGCTAACATCTTGAGACTAGTAACCACACTCCTAACGATAGTGTCCATCCATTTTCTGACTTAAAGAATTTGCATAAGAAATACACTCGTTGCTTATCGCCCAGACTCTGTTACAGTGTTTCAGGGCTCGTGTCTCAATAAGCCCAGAAAATTTTCTTTCAAATGCCAAATCAAGTTTCGTTCATCGTACCATGACGTACCACACAACACCGTACCATTACACACTATGCTACCCAACACTTCACCATAACACAAAACACCACACAACAGCACACCACACCACACCGTACCATTAAACACTATACTACTCCATACTTCACCATGCCACAAAACAGTACAACACCACGACACACCACATCACACACATCATACTACACCATACAATAACATACATTGTCTGAGAGGGCCGGCGCTTAGAAACTGAGAGTTCTCACCCGTAAATTATCTTTCTAAAAATTCTGCTAATCTCTTGATCTAGTAGGAAGGGGAGTAGATGGCAAGGTATACAATTCAAACATCTCAAACATCCACTGATCTGCTTTCGTTGGTGCGATTTCTCTAGTACTTCTCGTGATGTTTTCTTTATTCCCTCATCACCTTCATAATAATTACAAGCTTAAGATACTTATAACCATGCATTGAATTTCAACTGATGCTCCACAGCCTCTTTTTGCTAGCACAACATAAACAAAAACTGGTCATGATCCATAAAATCACTTCTCAGTTCCATTTTCATATTTTTAATCAAAACCATCCTGACAACCTAAAATAATTAAAATATTGTTCACACATAAAAAATGAGCTTCTCTAGAATTTTAGAATACGAAGGAAACAATGAGGATAAAAACTATGGTCGAGGCGAGAAAAAACAAAAAGGCTCGTGGTAAGGAAAGAACAAAAACTGGAAAGGGGCTCTGCAGGGCGTCTGTGCGTACGGCTACTCGATCATGTTTTTGGAACACGTCTATTTTTATGGTCTACAAGTGTCATTCTAATCTAATCCAAGAGCTGCAAATAGGTTTTAGTTACTCGTGTACTTTGAGTATATTAAAAATATGTCTTATTCTATTCAATTATGGATATTAACTTCATCCAAACTTTAATATCAATCTGATTTGCATCATTACCTACTTAAAGTTAATTTCCACACAGTATCAATGAATCACACGTATTAGAATCCAAGTTAAAATCGTAGAAATTCCCAAATTTGCCCGATGATGGACTTCTGCATAATGCCTTTACGTGTTGTTTAAGCATTCGCCCAAAAAATATTCTAAGGGAAAATATATCTTGAATAAACTCGAATCTGTAACGGCGAATTTTTATATTCTTGGATGTTTTTCCCGGACGTGAATTCAAGTAATATTTTATTTTACATTCGTTTGAGCCAATAGACTCAAATTTACGGGAGACATTTCTTGGCCAATAAAGGATAAAAAATGACTACCAAGGCCGTTTTCTTTGGAAAGAGAAGAGCGATAACACTGAGAAAATATTGGTCGGCGAAGTAGAAGCCATGTATCTCGAAGGAAATAGCTCTCTCTTTGTTTAGGAAGATAGCCAAGGCATCAGTACCATGCATCTCTTTGAGATAATAACTTTCCTCACCACTCTCTCACTGACTACATAATCTATTGTTCTCCCGAGTGCAGCCCAAGGAATAAATTTCCTCGATTGCATACTCCCTCTTTTGTGCACACGGGTTTATTTCTTTTTAATTGTACGACGGCAAAATCGGAAGACAGCGAGAGAACTAGGAAGTTAAGCAACGAACGTTCCACTTAAATTTCGTCGATCAAAAGGAATAATTTTGTTTTTGAATTTTACAAATATTATCATGAATAAAAACAAGCCCCCGATGATTGGTTGAAGCAAACCTAACAGACTTTTTCTAGATAACAATATTATCCAAAAGTCCTAGGAATTCTATTCGTTCGTGAATGCCAATCAAGTTCAGGACACAAATAGCTTCCGTTACTTGATGAGTTTTTATAGGTTTGAAATAGTTCAAATTTGTGAACATCATTTATTTTTTTCTACTGAGTCATTACATCATCCAGACAACTATGTTCCTCGCCCAAGAGAACGCATTATAATTTCAGCTGCCGCCTCTGGAGAAGAACGATCACTCTGGTCCGTCAATGAAGACAGTGCAATCCTTCATGTAGGAAATTGACCCATCAATTCGACGTTATGGTGATACCTCAATCCCTCACACTGGTTCGTTCTTAAAGTTTAACAAAAAGTGATCTGAATATTCATTATTTATATTATCGAATATTTAAAACAGTGGAACTGTAGTTCATGTGAACACATGTATGGTAATAGTAAAATTCTATGTTTAATTCTGAAATGCTAAAATTTCAATTTATGTGTTTAGACACACAAATCCCACTGCCCGTTAATGTGCAAGCTAAAATAGTGTTCAAATGTTGAGTCCTATCTCTATTATTTAGGTTTGAGGCCCGAGATCGAATTCAGTATTGCGCATTGTGAACGAGAAGTTATTTCTGAAGCCGTGAACCCCTGCCGATACAACCTGTCCAAGTTTCTATCTAATATCAGACGCCTGCCGCGGTTAGACTTTACCATCTTTGTCGGAGAAAAAATCTCTGACGCTAAGATGGATGAGGTGTGAGAAAAATACGGCGTTAAGATTACTTTGTCGATCACTCAGTGAGAGGTCGTCAGTGCAAGAGACCAGCGAGGTCTGCCGAAAATAAGTGTTAATTCAAGTAATCTCATTGGCATGGGCAGCCTCCAAACTTATTGGTGCAATAATTGGAGGCATATTTTTATGTCAGTTACATTGCTTCCTAACTAACCTTTAATTTATGAGTCAAGCTGCATGACTTCAATTGATAGTCAGGATTGACATAGCAACATTATTTAGATTGTTATTCGAGTAATTTTCTGGAAACTTCAGAAACTAAGTCGTTTAGCTGTGTTGCAAAAAAACTGTTATATATAGTAGTGAAATTGATATCCTTTTAAGAAGCAGTAAACTCTAATTCAGTGCTCAAAAGGTAACATTTACAATGAGGACATAATTTTGCTCTTATATAAGAAATTCTTATTGTTTAAAGAAGTGAAACCATACCATACTACCCGATACTATACCATAGCATACAAATTCTTACTTTCTAACCGACTTAAAAAATAGCAAATTTTAATAGATTATGTCCTCCAGTTGACGCAAAATCACGAACAGTTGTAAATAATCTATGCAAAGCTTAATATACTTACATCTCACTTGCTAATTAATAATTAAACATTGAGTATAAAAAGTTCGAGTAGTATCAGGGGTTATGTTGAGAATCAAAGTGGAAAAATAGTTAAAAGCAGATGCTCAGTTTGTCGTTTGTTCAATTTCTGGAATAAATTCTCACTCACATGTGACTAGTGCTTCCTGTTTTTCATTCAAAGTTACTCCTCTTCAAACAAAAACATTTTACTTTGTTAATTAAATACAATTGATTAGGAGAACGACCTCATTAACTGCTCAGGCAATGGTAGATTGCAGGGGAAAATACCTCTCTCATAGAAATACGTTTTTTCACGAGAAGCGTAAAGTTTCATAATATCTAGCTCTCAACTAATTCTATAATATAATCATTAATACAGCTTGTGATCATTGTACTCCATAATTTTCGTGTCAAATATGGTCAAATCTGAAAATATAATTTTCTGGGAAAATATTATATGCGAGAATATCATACTTAGAAATAAGACTATTATATTCGTGAACGTGTAAAGTTTACAAGCAATGAATGTCGAAAGTTCACAAAAAGTTTTTACCCTGTAATGGCAGCACATAATTGTGTTCTGCTTTTTTATTATATTACATCTTCAACCATTATCTATTTGAAAATATTATATAAGAAACTGTAAATTACTCTGAGACCTAAAGTTTTTAAAAATCAATTTGAGAAACAACAACGTTTAAAAATACCATTCAATTTGAAAACCAGACGTCTCAAAATGTATTTCTCTAAAGTAAAAATTATATAATTTTTCCAAGCCTGCAGATTATTGAAACAGATGTCGGAAGTTCTCTACGATTTTTGATGTCTGGATAGGATAATCGATATCTTCAGCGATTCAAATAATGTATGCAAATTGTCTGCTAGTGAATAACACGATATTAGGTCGTATTTTAAATTAAGAGATTAGAAACTTTCTTTGAAGGAACATGCTTTCTGGTGTGGCATGACTGACAGCAGAAGAGGAGCCGCAGATCTGGTTGTAATCAGGTCTTCAGAATTGTAAGTAGCAACAATTACGAATTACTATTAAAAGTTTCTATAGATTATAGGTAACAACTAGAAGTTGTAGCCATGAACAGTACGTCAAACATCCAACAACAAAGACGTAACATAACTGACAACAAGTAGGTATCACAACCAATAACGATTATATATTGCAACTCACAACCATGACGAATAACAACTAACAAGAACTTCATGATACAACTCACAATAGTTGTATATAAAAACTAATACAAATTACAACATAAAACTAACAATTACAAATAAGAGCCAATGGCAATCCAAGGATCATCGTCGTAGCAGTGCTATTGTTTAAATATATCAGATCAATATCAATTTTTTGAAAAAAGTGGTACAAGTATTTCATGATTGTATTAAGAATTGAATAAGAATCTGACACTTAAAGCCATTTCTGGAAGTGATTAATTTCCCTAAATGTCGACGCCTGTTTGTTATACTTGGTTCTTGAGCGAAGGTATCACATTTTCAAAGATACATTGGAGAATCTTAGAATGCTAACAAATTTCTTCCACCAAAAAGTCCAATAAGGTCATCAAATTTAGATAAGCTAATTTAATGCCTGAACTTCTACCATTTGAATTAATATAAATTGAGTCGAAAATTAGGGATTTCCTTTAATTAATTGGGCTAGTAAGAACTATAAGTAAACACTCGTGAGCTCGATAGCATTGAATGTCAATATGAATTTTTGTCAATTGTCAATCTTTATTCCTATATTGATCATTCAGAGTTGCTTGGTACGTCGTTGTATTTGGCAGCATCACTGAAGCTTTTTTTCTTTAGAGTCAACAAAGTTCCCTTAACCTGATTTTGAAAAATTATTCTAAAAAACTAATCCATCAATCAGAAACGTTCTTTCATTTCGTAGAAACGTTCTACACAAACCCTGACTAATATCAACTCATATCAGTAACTTATGCGATACAAATTCATGTAGTGTATCTCCAAACTAACTGCAAGCAAACTGTTTTGTTGTAATAGGCTTGAAAAGACTACAACTGTTAGCCCTACTCAACAATTATTTTGGGTGAGCTTTGCAGATGTCTTAGTTGCAAACTAGAAGTAACTTCGTAAATATGATTTGATGGATATATAGTTTTGAGTTTCACAGGGATTGAGGTGGAAAATACAATACTTTTACTGCATTTTTCATTTTCATATGCTCAATTCATAGTGGAAGATTTTAACCGAATTCATATAGAATAGAAAAAGGAAATAGAATCATAACTGTAGTAACAACAAGTGTATCAATGCAACTATGCTCTTTGTAATATTTTTCATTGAATGTATTTACGAATATCATGGTTAACTAGTATATGCCCATCAGTAACTGACGATTTTCAGTGAGAAAAAATATAGCTTTTCGCCTCACCCAATCAAGCGATGAGTGCTAAGCCAGACCGCTACAGACGGTCGTCCGATTGGTCACAGACAATTAAAGGCTGTCTTATTTTTCGTTCGTTTGCGTTCCCACCGATGGCTGTCAACCGCCGGCTTCTGCACAACGGAACAAATGAGCATCGGGAACGTGTTTTAAACACGTTACGAACGTGTCATGTCAACCGACACGCATGTTCCTCTCTAAACACAACGGCCTAATGGCGAATTGTTCGAAAGTCTTTAATTGGGCCCGTGTGACACAGCATATAATTGGGCACTAGGTTTTCTCTCTCTTCAGCACCGACACAAAACAAAACAGTATGACCACTAAGATTGGTCTTCACTTTCGAGGCCATTTTACGAAATTACAACTGTACGTAAAATTCGTGTTCATTGTAAAAAATTATGACAATGATTGAAATCTACGTTTGTAAAAAAGTTGTGGTATTTTGAGCATACTGATTATTTTCACTCCAAATTCCTGTCACAAAATATAATTTCTGTAAATGTATGCATTTTCAGTCGCCTCAAAAATGTACGTTGATATTTGCTCGTAAGAACTCTCAATATTGAAGTTCCCATAGCGTTATCATCCTTCTTTCTGGACGGATAAGCTTACAATTATTTAAGTTAAAGAAAATGTAAAAATGAATTGGGTTTGATAAAGTAAGATATCTTAAGGAAAATAATGGCATAACTATAATTTCCGTACGAATGATGTGTAATTATTTCCTCTTCATCATTTTAAACGGTATTGTTGTTCGCTTTTTCGTAATTTTCTCAATTGATGTCAATCGATAATTATTCCAAATGAACTATTCAAACTACGAGGTCTTGCATATTTCATGAGCAAGTCAATGTTGTTCGATGAAGCAATGGAGAGATCACTTTGATGTCGTCACCAAGCATAAAGTGACGCAGCCTGTAATTGTATGCACAACCAAAGACAATATCAAGACGCTGGCACACCAGTTGTTCTTCATCGCATTGAAATTCATAGGCTGTCTCAGGGTTTGAATTTAATATACAGAATACAGACCACTCGGATGCTGGAAGGTCAGTACATTCTGCAGTCCTAAAGCAACATGCAATCATACTTGCTTCCACTCAGGAGTGCAAAGATCAAATTCCCTGAGCATTTTGATGTGAATGCTTATTCTTGATATGAAAATAACATTTTTCTTGTAAAATATTGTGGTTTTGCATCAGCAGTCTCGAATGGGCTTATTTCCTTAAGAATACTTTCAATTGGTTTCTATTACTTTTTCACTTATACATGTGCTATGAGATAAGGAAATTGACTGGAACTAAGAGAATTATTTTATATCACTAGCCCTGCTTTAATACAATTGACTCTAGTGTCTAGCGAAAATATTTTTAATTTTTGAAACTACGTGATGGATTTTTAAAAACTTACAATGAACTGGACAATAAATTTTGCAGTTCAAAAATTTCGGTATTCAAACAATGTTAATAATAAGTATAACTAACATAAATGCTGATCTAGCAAAATCAGTCAAAGTAACGTAACAGAAAACATCACATAAAGAAAATAGCCCATTTCGTGCAAGAAAAGCATGACAAGCCGTCTTGAGCAACAAATTCGTATACGGCGTGGCTTGCCGATTCCCTCCAAAGACACTGCTGGAAGGAGTAAATTTGGCCCCTAACGCAAATGCTCCACAAGACGCTGTAGCAATTAAACGAGCATCTTGGCCAGGGTCCACATCAAACATCCTCTTGTCCAGACCCTTCGAGTTTACCGCGTAGGACGGAATTAAGATCCACCGAGAAATTTCGGACCCTGCCGACGACCGCGAAGTTCATCGGAGCAATCCTTGTTAGCTCGTCCATTAGAGCTTGCTTCGGACGGTCCTTTGAGCTCCAAGGCTGCAACATCTTAGAGACTCCAGCGCTACTCCAAGACGCGCCTTCGCTCGTGCAAGGACAGAAGCGCCCCTGGACATGTGTGCATTTACCAGCGCCTCTGGACACTTCAGGACCATTAGCTGGACCAAGCGACTTGCACTTCGGAGTGTGTAGGCTCAATCTGAAATTATTCAATCCATTTAGAATTGCTAGTACATAAGGAAATCGTTGGCATAAAAATTAAAGAATATTGTGTTAAAGACAGGATACTAAATTTAATATGTTTTACACGTATTGTTAGTGTCTTAGATTTCTCTTTGATTCAGATGGCAAGTCATGTCAACAAATTCATACATTTCTACATACATTTTATGATATTTATTCGATGAAGAATTAGTTTTTGTACGTTTCTTCTTTTTATTATGTTACATACGAAATATTTTTGCCGCAGTCCGACTAGTATTAATTCAACGCTACATAAGCTGATTGCTAGACGTATTTACGTATTTCTGATATGGTGAAGAGGAATGGTTAGATTTAGTTGACGATTAAATGCATGCATTTACTATTAATATAATTCTACAGTTGCACTTCAAAGGCTTTTGAAAACTCAAATCAGTCAGTTTATTCACGTTGAAAGTTACGTACATTATTTCCAAACTTATGAGCAATTTCAAGATAATTCTTTATTGTCCTCCGCTGGTTTCCAGTTGTCATTGTCTCTTTATTAATTCTTTTCGTTTAGCTTCTACATAATAATAAGGAGTAGTTCTGAATCGAGTTCTCTTTCAGTAAAGTTCTGAGGGACTCTCGTACAAATTGTTACTGAGTAGCTGCTACAGACTGCGTCATTTAACGACATGCAAGGAGCAACTCGCCTGAAGCGAAGCCACACAACTCTGCAAACCTACCATTCTTACGTTGACGCTAATTTCGTTTTCTCTCACAAACAAAGCAATTACTCGTGAATCACTGAGCGATCTCTATAGAGAATTAGAAAGATAAATTTTTGGGCTTTTGTACAAAGCAGATCACCTTTGAATAAAGGTGCTGATCAAATTATAATCCAGTTTTTATCACAATGTAATGTGTTTGCTCCTCGCGCGAAGGCTTTTATTCGAATCACGATCATTCTAGCGAGTGTAAATACGAGGCTTGTATTAAATCCTCATTTGTTTGTTCCAGATATTTGGATTAGGATTTGACTGCGCTCATTCCAGAAAGAAGAGTTACGGTGCGTGGGTTTGCTATCACCAGTTACAAGAAACCGAGAAGAGAAATATTTACAGATGACTTGGAAAGCAAAAACTAGCAAAATTGCAAAGTTTTAATTGTCTTCGAAAGTTCCTTTAGCAAGTGACTATTTGCAAGTGAACCAAGTGAACAACTTAATCATGAAAATGTAAAATATGGACCGTTATTTCATGATGAAAGGTCTGAAGTGCACTATGAAGGGGAAAGCTTGACAAAATATATAAGGTAATTTAAGTAGAAATATGTTTTTTACGACAGATTTTTTCGAATCTTGGTATACCGAGTCTTGACCGAAAAACTTAAATATTGCATCAATAGGACGCAGTTGTGTTTGTAAACTCAAATTTATTCGTGGGTCAACTTTAATTTAATTGAACAAATAATGTCAACATAGTTTGGATAATGTTTACATGTTTTATTTGCCCATAATTTGAAGTTAAATTGTCAGGCGGGAAAAATCCTTTCTCAATCATTCGTGCTCACGGACCTAAAAATGAGAACTTACGCTTGGTGTCATAATTATCATTATGACTATTACTTACATGTTCAGCTTCTCAAGTGATAAGTGTACAGTGTAAATTCAAGTACTTTTTCTCTGTCACTAGAACAATTGTAACACTTCGCAAGGGAATCAAAATACGTGTGGTCGTATCTGGCCTTATGATCAAAGATAAAATTAGAAATTTTAAAACTTAAGAGAAATGCCACACAAAGATGGCAGTAAGAGCACTAGGCAGTAATCAAATAGTCAGTTGCCATACAAAATACCAACTGCTCTCTGAGAGATATTAATGTTGTTCTACGTAATGGTTTTTGACCTCTGATCACACATGATTACATCAGCTTGCCCTACCGTCATTTGTCATGGTCCCCAAGAACGACAGTATTGCTGTGTTGTTTGACAATGATCATTACGTTAGTATTAAATTAGAGAGATTAATTATTTTGATGCCGATTTAGGGTGAGTCACTGAAAAATATTCATCAGTTTTTTCATATGTGAACTTTCTTATTTCATTATACGTCAGGTGTGTTCAAAAAGCGTGCTCAAACTAAACCGGAATTTCTGATGTAAGTTGACTGAATTAAAGCTGAAATCAACTCATTCGTTTTAAATGAGTTAGTTGAGGGCTGAATTTTTTCACTGTAGTGTCTGACACTCAACACAGTTTCTCGCAAGCTCTTTTGAGGTGAAAAGCGCGTGACTCTCCCAGAGGTGTCATGAGACATCCACGAACACTACAAGCATCATTAGTCAAGCAGGAATATCCGGCAATCCCCTTATAATTTAGCAACAGTACTCGATAATTTGCATCCAAACCAAAGTCACTGAAGATGAATAGAAGATCTGATAAATAGCTGCTCGAGCTCTTTCCTTGATTTGACGATTGATGAAAATAACGATGGCAGTGGCCGTATTCGTGCTGTATATGGAGCCGCTGAATGATCATGCACCATTAGGAGCACGTCTGCCTGTCGACGTGACCGAGCACAGAAAAAGGATCATCACAGACTTCCATCCCTACTTTCGTGATGCTAAACACCATTTGAAGCGATAGGACATCTATCAAATTTCTTTGAATTGTATTCTTTGAGATCTGGATTGATTTGAGTCACATTTCAAGCTTGCTCAAGCAAACATCATAGACTTATGAATTTGTATAAAAATGTTACGTTAAGAGAAAACGACCGATTCAGTGATCATTACAATTATCGTAATTTTGTCATCATTCTCATGAAATAGTGGCTTATGAGCCATGGTTCATGAACGAAATCATAAATGAACAACATCAGCGTATGTTGGGATGCTGTTTACATTTAATGCACATTTTTCAATGTTAAAATAAATGGCTGTGCAAATGACTGAACATAAAGTAATTTTCAACTTAGCATTGGCCGCACAGGATCTGGCTTCGCAGTAAATCAGAGAGAGCTTCAGAAAACTGTGTTCCAGTCAATTATCGTTGAGACGAGGAGCGGCGCGTTCGCTAAAGCACAACGCAATATAAAAATGTGAAAACCTTTTAAAACTCCGGTCAATGCAATTAGGGCTGATCTATAATTTAGAAGAGCTCTCCGGGAATACAGCGACCCATTAGCGCATTTCAAACGAGACCATCATGCCTTGGCGACAATTATTAAACATGAACAAAGCAACCTCACTGAAGCCATTTATTTTCGAGTCCAATTTTGAAATTCATGCAATGTTTAACGTCATTGTAAATGCAATCGAACTTCGTACAATTATAATTATCTGGCGTATAGTTTTATCTTTTATCAAATTCACCCACCAAAGCTTGAAAATAACGACAATTTTGAGGTCAATGCTTGGATGGCTGAAACGATTGTGACTAAGGTGTGTGCACGTATCTGAAATACCTATGTGTAATTGAGGTGCATGTGCATGATTGATGCCTTTACTGTAGACGGCATGAGACTTGGGTAGCAACCCAAGAATGGATGAAACGTCTCGTTCTTGTTGCCATATTCTATTCTATTCTATTTTATTCTTGTCAACTATATTTTGTCTGATACTTGACTTATAGTAGGCACCACACAGGAATTCGATTCACTGACGAAAACTTTTTTACATACTGGGACTTTCATCAACAGCACAGAATGCAGAATGCAAAGTCTGTTATCAAGAGCCTGAGTTTATATTCGTGTTGCTGGTTGGCAAATGTTTCATGAAACCATTTCAAACTTGATCAAAGGGGTCACCTCGTCACGCTGTATATAGACCGCTAATCACGGTAAATACAGAATCGATAATTCAATAAGCAATCACCCAGCATGATCCTGCAATAATCAGATCACCCACCATGCTCGATCAAAGCTTTAGATGTAAAGCTGAATACCGCCCGTAATTACAGAGGCTGATTAAATGCATGCGTACGATAGAGCAGGAACACACGAGTGAGCAGATGAAATTTGGTACCAAACTCCAGTAAGAAACTTCCTTGCATACACGAGATGAAATGTTTATACCTGCCTGAATTCGATTCTAAAATAATAAATAAGTTTCATTTTTTACATTGAATTCAGTGTTACTTGAATCATTTCCGTAATTGTATAAGGCTATTGAAACTCAGAATTTATGCACTTCGTAACTGAACGAAAGGAAACTGAATGAAATTTGCAACATTATTAATATTAAGCTGCCTCTTACGCTTCACAGTATTAATTGATACAAACTTACGTATACACATGCAAATATATTTAAATAAATAAATTTATTAGTAAATATTACATTCTAGATACACTTCGAGAAGTGATTAAAAGCTCGAAGTATATTCATCTTCTATAGATATTATCTCTATGATAGTTTTTGAGGCTCAGCTGGACGTTTGTGTAGAGTTCATTTGAACGAATGTCCCTTCAAACAATTCTTTAGAACTCTGATTGAGGATTAATTAATTACCTGTACTCATTCCAGAAAGAAGGGTTACGCGGTGCGTGGATTTGCTATCACCAGTTACAACAAACTGAGAAGTGAAATATTTACAGATGACTTGGAAAGCAAATACTAGCAACATTGAAAAGTTTTAATTGCCTTCGAAAGTTACATTAGCAAGTGACTATTTGCAGGTGAACACTTAATGATGAAAATGTGAATTATGGACCGGTATCTTACGCTGAAAGACATGACCAGCATCTTATGCCATCACTAATTCTTCAATTAGTCACACCACCCAACGCTGATGACATTCCAGTCTGGAGGAGACTCGTGTCACTATAGGACTCAATGCTACTCAATTGTGTTCGATGAATAAAAACGAGGCACTTTTCTGCGTAGAGAAACCTGAGTGAAATTAAAAGTTCAATGTGGTTTTAAGATTCGTTTTTTGGTTTACGTATTCTTACACTCAAAGTCACCTTCAATTAACTGATGCTGCTGTAAATACCATGAAGCCTGTTTTACTATACAGCGTAAGACAAGACTTTGTTGGAAACTTGGGTACACAGTGGGGCCCCATTTCTATCCACGGCTCCCCATTTGTATTCTTCATAGGTAATACCAGTCATTGAGCTTACATTTCATATCATACAACCGTGGCGGAGGGTGTCCGGTTTAGATTTATAACAGGATACACCATTTTACTTCTGGGTCGTTATTTCTCTCTCACTCTTCCATTACAAATTCTTTATTACATTTGGTATCAGTATAAGAGCTAGAAGGATCAGCTGACTTAGGTTTGAGTGTGTTCCAGTCTCTCACGCTGCTGTTGTAACTTGTCAGTAAAAAATTAAACAATCACTAGCATTTTTCTACTTCTCGAACATGAAATATGTTATATGATTTTAATATTTTATTAAGGTAACTTTCTAACCAGAGTTCAAGAAATTAGCTTGCTAGGGCAGCACAAATTTAATTAGTATAATATATTAAAAAACTGCTGATAATTACTTTTGCACAATCAGCATCTCTAATAAATATCAATATCAATACATAGATAAAGGCATTTGTTTACTCAAGAGTTCTTAGAAAAACGTACTGGATATGAACCTTCACCTCATTTTGCTACCCCATTTCCATGTTAACGCACATTATTTTATTCAAAAACATTTTATTTCTTCCACACCTGTACCGCTTACCCTGTAGACCACCTGCAGCGAATATTTGATTATTTTACAAAATAGGCACACCAAATAAAGGTTTCAATGTTTTCTGAATAGAGGCTCAAACCTGAACAGAATGGAGGCTCAAATGTGAACAGAATAAATGCTCAAACGTGAACAGAATAAAGGCTCAAACGTGTACAGAATAGAGGCTCAAACGTGAACAGAATAGAGGCTCAAACGTGAACAGAATAGAGGCTCAAACTTGAACAGAATAAAGGCTCAAACGTGAACAGAATAAAGGCTCAAACGTGAACAGAATAGAGGCTCAAACATGTACTTGGAGTTTGTAATTGAAGGGTGGACAGCACTAGTGGACTACTTGCATTTTTTCCCATGGTAAATATAATATATTTTCCACGGGAAAAAATTCAAGTAGTCCACTCCCGTGCTGTCGCTAACACAGCGCTGACAGAGGCGATTACGATCCAGTAGTTTACTATATGAAGGGTGGACAGCACTAGTGGACTCCTTGCATTTTTTCCCGTGGGAAAAAATGCAAGTAGTCCACTAGTGCTGTCCACCCTTTAATTGTTGTACAGGTGCTACCGCTTCCATAACTTCAAGTACTTCGTACGTATATTGTGTTCAGTTTGAGCAGTGATGTCACCCTCGATAACATAGTGCACAACATAGCTTGGCAAGTTTGTCATAGGAAACAGATCAGTACTGAACTCGCGCTTTCGCTGCAGTCAATACAGTTTGGAATTTCAATTGGAAAATTGTTTAGGTGATAATTATAAAATTCGACGGTGTCTTCTTCCTGGTCAAAGCCTGAAAATACTGAAGTCATCGTATGAATTTTACAAATAAATTGCCTGCGAGTCATGAGCGACTTTTGAATAACTCCAAGGAGAAAATTACCACAGAGTGAGAGCATGGGTGACACTCAGCAGTTGCTTTCAAACTTTCAGAGCTAGAAAAGAATGGGTAGACGTAATTTACTGTGAGTCAAAATGTGCATATTGCGCATCGTTTGTTGCATTGTTACTCAAAAGGAAGAAGACATGAAGTATGATGGAGGAAAGAGAGAGAGAGAGAGATAACTTCATCGATCTAGGGTATTCTGTGTTTCGTCTGTAATTATGCATTTACGTTTTGAATCCTGCCAGTTTTGAAACTTGTGCCATGATTTACTGAGCTGATAAATACTCAACAGTGTTTTGTTTCATTTTATAAAGCTACATCATTTTAACACTTACTTCCATTCTATAAATTAGTCAGAAAATAAGGACACCTAACAGGAAAGTAGTAATGAAAAGAGAAAATACGTTCGCAATCACTTTGGCACAACACTGACCACGTTTTTTTTTTCTCATCACTTCTCTAGGTTCCAAAGTATTGGAGACGCCAACCAATGGCAGAGCTCGGCCCTGATAAACCTGTCTCTGTACAGGCTGATTGGTTTTCTGTGCTCCTCCCGGCTATAGAATCAATAACCGTCGTCCATTGGCTCGATCGGTACGCTGATTGTGTATCGGTCCAATGGACTCTCCGATACCTGCCAATACTCACCTGCGGGTAGACCATCTCTCTCGGGTTACAGAGTTGTTACTTGTTTGTCTGGTTTTCGAAGAGCATTCCCATTAAATTGTACCATCAAGTGACGCATGTGGGTCCTAGTTACACTGTAAGGGCAAAAAATAAAAGAAAATTTGCAATCTCAACGAGAATCACTGGATAGTGTAAGATATCGATGTCTTTTCTTTATTGAACGTCTCAAGTTGTAATGAATTATAAAGCTCATGTCTTGCTACGTAAATACATTGCGTAAAAACGCATATGAGGTGTATACAGGTAATTGTGCAAGCATGATTCTGGAATACGAGAGTAGGAGCAACACAACTTAAATCCTTGAATTGCCGTCGAAAACTTTTTAATCAGTATTATATGTAGAGTAGGAAAAATCTGTTAAAATTATACAATTGACTGATAAATTGATAAAATTTGAATTCCAGCGTTTGTTTTTACTGTTATCAGAGTTTAATGAAGCTGTCATAGGAAATTATGTGACTTATATAAATTATTTGTGATTTTCGCTGGAGTCTACTAGCAGGCATGTAAATTTATCAAAAAATTCTTCGTGTTATTTGGTAATGAAAGTTCAGTGCCAGTGGAAAAAGAAACAGTTAAATTTTTCACCTCAGACTATTTATTTTTTCCATGAGGTACATCAACTTCGATGCAAATCATTCCATACACTCAAGTTAATTTACTCGAGCATTTAATATATGTTTGGAACATAAAAGCCAATGAAATTAACCTCAAGAGTTATTATTTTCGAGCATTATCACTAGCGTTTGTCCCATCCATAATGAAACTAAAACCTTGATGTTTTTCCTTTTATGAGAGCAGACGCCGTCTGACAGAACCAACACTTCTAATAAATTAAAGGAAGCAACCTCCGCCTAACTTACACTTTACACCAGGAAGAAGCCATCATTGCCAGTAATAACTACAGTTGTCGACCGAAAAGAATAATAATTGTGTATATTTTTTCTCACAACGTGCATTTCAAGCGGCAGTATTCATACTCGTGAAGCACGCCCACCATTGTCATTAACCTATGCCACCTACACTTCGTAATTTTTAATTCAAACACGCAATTGTGGAACTTTACGGCATGGCGATGCAGAATCTTGGCAGCAAATTATTTATGTGCGAATTACAGGTCACTCACGATGTATAAGACACGCATGTGTGCTGTTTTGTTCACGTGGTTTTCGAGATTTATTTGACCTCTGTTAACAAATCCGTGGGACTGTCTTAAAGTCTACGGTGTCTTGTCGATGAATTTCGGGTACGCGAGCTGATTTTGATTTATGAGTCTATGTACTACTACTACACACTGATGACGTTTTGACAGGAGTGAGGAGGTCGTTATTTGAGTCTACTCTACAGTCTTTTAGATTTGACTGCAAACATGCAAGTGAAAGCAGACATTGGTTATAACGTGCTTCTGTGCTTTGCTATCACACGTGATTTTGGAAAGGTATCGTCTGCTCCTGAATTTTAAAGCATAATGATCTTTAACACCTAACGAGAAAGCTAAAATTTACCCATCAGTCTAATTCGAGAGTAGATATTTCCTATCAACATGGATTCACCAATTACCAAAATTGTGAGTGTGTGCGACACGACTTGTGTATATGAATGCAGACAATTATTTTTTAAGTTCTTTATACAACGACACGAACGCCTATTTCTTTGTTTTTAATTTCGATTTATTCCAATCATGACTTTTCTCTTATATCAGCCTGTTGATGATTTGTGTATCTTAAGCTTTTGAAACGATATGAAAGGCGTTTCGTCTGTTATTGGCTATTTTTTACAATTATTTGAGAGATACGCAAGAAATTGAACATGAACTATTAACTGATGTGAAAACTTGGTTAAAATCTGCTTGTATTGCATGAATCAGAATTGGCTCAGCAGAAATAAATGATAGTTAATTTTGATATAATTTCTTAAATTAAATTAAATTTCTCATTGGTTTAAGAAGTTATAAGAACCAACCTACTATAACTGCAATCCCATCTAACGATTTACTTGAAAAATAATGCCACTTATTATCTAGAACAGGCGTGAGGCAGTGAGTAATTTATTATTACCTTTTCATTCCTATTATAACAGTTCATCCGTTGAGAAATATCTTACTGTGCTGGTGAAACATTTTTCCTATAAAATACTGGACATTTCACCAGATATACATATGTAGGTGGAAGCGCAGTTACCGTATTGTGCAAGAAAATCGTAAAGGTGTGAGAGTTCTTGTTACAGAAAAGAACATTCTTTCTTGTTCTTTTTCTAGAGACATGTTCATCAGTAAAAAAATTCTGTCATAAGGCAATAGTTCTTAGGTCACCTCCAGGTACGACGTACTCACGTGTGCTGTCTGTCATAATTACGTGCGTGAGGAGCTAGCAGATGCAAGCTCTGTCCTAGAGATGACGCTATATGGAAATCAGTTACCATGTGGGCTGGTTTATTAAATTCATAGTTGCATTGCATGTTTTGTTAAGGAAATAAAACTGTTTCACAGATGCTGCACCCGCCACATTGAAAACTGTTGGAAATAAGGCAAGAGCATATATGATAATACTACCCATTCTATATGAAATTCAGAATTTTCATAAAAAAAGTTAGTACCACGAATTGTGAAAAGCAATACGTCAAATGTATTAACAAAAATTCATTATGCAATCAAAAGAGAGGGTTTGTATGATAAAAGAATACTTTTTACTTCGGATAAATACTTTTTGTTACTAAATACTACCAAAACATGATTTCTTAGCAACAAGCCAATTTTTTTTATAATTGCATTGCTGGCATTCTTGCTGAATATGTTTCATGTAAAAAATATTCCAGTTGCATTTTACAAAATTATTACACTATTTTACAAGGTATTAGGAGTAGTTTCAAGTGATGATGAGGAGCAGTGAAACGAATGGTGAAAAGGAAGCTCTACTTCTTTATGAGATTAGCATCTGAACAAATATTGCTACTGACTCCCTACTCCAGAATTTTAATGAACTAATGAACTTCTAATGATTCTATGGGCATGCGCCCATAAAGATGAGGGTAGCCGAATACGGAACTCATCGATCATTAAGAAATGGGTCAGCCCCATAGGACACAATGTGCCAAGTACCTAAACCGACAAAGAAGTTCATCATATTAAATGCAACTCGCCAAGATCAGATGATGAGTCAATCTCTATGCGTGTGAAAACTCCCAGCACTTTCCTAGGAATAACCTAATTGTTGACATGAAATCGAAAGATTTTTTGGTTCAACTATTCCCGTACACTTTTTTATTACAGTCTGACAATTATATAATTAAATATTAGAAATATACTAGGTGCCTCCTAAATATTACTTTGATATACATCTTTCCTCCATGCTTATGACATTATTTTGGTAACTGATTTAGAGTTGAAAACAGCGAGTGGCTGAGTTTTGCGCGTGGATGAAACACCATTTGTACAGTATAAATATTTTTGTGGCCTCCACAGTACGTGAAACGTACACCGAATTAATAATTGGCCATTTTATGCTTGATTTCTGGAAGTGCGTTTCAATGCACTTGAAACGCACAGAAAAAAATGCCGCATGCATCAGGTTACGAGACACGTCACTATGTCTGCTACGAGTGAGCTTGGTTGGGCAGCCAAGTGCTCTGTCAGGGGCAAGCCTATGATCAACATGCAGGACATTCACTACTTCATCGCCTGCCAGTAATATTTGGCGTGAGTTTGCTGTGGCTAATGTACTGCGGCAACCTCACAACGGAAAATTTACTACCAATTGCATTAAAAATATCTGGGGTGATTTAGTCGGTAACAATGTCATGGATAGAATCAACGGATTAAATGTTTCGTAAGTGCATGTAATTTGTGTTGATTGCTCTATAAAATAGCACATGTAAGCTGAGATTTTTAAAGAGCATTAATGAATAAGAGAGTTTGGACATATTGCTTATAGGCTCTAATTTCACATGTCTTTTTTTCAAATGCAATCATTTTGAAGTGAGTAAATCTATTTGTTATATGGTTAAGAGTTCTCTGGATATCAGAATCGGAATGATATTTTTTTTGTAATATTCGTCGCTCAGTGACAGCTGAGCAAAGAAACAGGTAAAGGTTTTTCAATTTAACACGTTTGTTGCGATGCGACCCACCGGTGGGTCACTTAGGTTAGGTTCTGTAATTTTTTCCAAGTCTTTTAGTGATTATGTGTACAAAGTAAAGATTTGCACCGGCTAGGCAATCGCAACAAACGTGTTAATGACACTTTTACTGATTGACTTCGATAGTCGGATATTCAATAACAACTACACATAATTAATAGTTAGCTACTTAATTTCATTGGAGCTGTCATGAGACGAGGTTCATCACCATAGACTAAAAACTCATATGTCATTTGGGTGGCATGCCAGTTGTGGATCGAAATAGTCATGGTATTCTGAATGCAAGCTCATTGTGTCCTCCGTGACTAATGACAGCCTGATGGATTAACGCCTCATCCCTTTATTTCAATATCGACTGTATCGACGTCTCTCAGCTGAGCCCGTTTTGGTTGGACACGCTCACGTTTTGCAAGGCTATTAGAGAAGCAATTCATGCCGCCGTGGCTCGTGCAAAGAGCTGGCATATACGTACTATGAAGTATAAACATTACCGCTCGCCGGGTTATGATCAAACCAAGCCATTCTCCGTGAGTTATTGGAAGCACGACCCTAAAAAGCCGACGGGGGGCCATAGGGAGTCCATATACCGAGGGGGCCTGTCGTAAGCTTAGCGTTGGTGGCAGCGCTAGCGGCTCGTACACCAGACACTCTGCAGTATACAGGAGGATTCTATTTATAAGTCACCTTTAAGAAACTATATCAAGTTAAAATATTTCATTCTAAAAATTGTCGATAACTGATTCATAAATCTGGTGCACGACTCAGAAAGGCTGGTTGTGCGCTACTTGTAATCAGCTACCTAAGAATTTTAGTGCTAATTGCACAGTCAACGATTATGGTCAACTCAAGTATACGCGTTGATAAAACGACTGTGCATGTCGATGCATTTTGAGAGCAAAATTTAGACCATAAAATAAACTTTAGATTGAGTGTACGTAATTACTAGTGAAGGGAAAAACGTGATTGAAATTACTTCAAAATTGAATACTTTCTAACATAAAATGTATATTGTGTATACATAAGTATTTGATTCAATACTCATATGATTATATGTATGTGTTATTACCTTCCAATTTCATTTATTACTTGTTAACTTTGACAGGATAACAGCCACACTGACACGCAGTCTTCCTACCGACAGTACAGGTGAAGATAATACGTATTCAAATATTAGATGAAATTTATATCAAGTATGTGGTTAAAACATAACTATATAACTATAGTACATGTGAAGATAACACATTTTCAAATATTAGCTAAATTTATATCAAGTATATAGTTAAAACATAACTATATAACTATTGTACAAGTGAAGATAATACGTTTTCAAATATTAGCTAAATTTATATCAAGTATATGCATAATTTTCACTGAACTTCAACTTTGGGGGGTAAAATTTTTTTGAAATCTACTGAATCTCCGTGCTACTTTACTTGACATGAATGCATTCAACGACCAAACACCTCTTGTAAATTGCTAGAAACGACTTAAAATACTCTACGTGCTGGAAATTTGTTTGTAATCGCAATCTAAAAACAGTTCATACAATACACCAAGGAAGCTTCAAAAATACACTGCCTAGAGAATAGTTAAACTTATCAATCGACGTGCATGTTATTAGCCAAGTGGTTCACTGGAGAATTGAATTATTGGAAGAATATAAGATTTTTATCTCATACCTGAAACTTTTTTCGAAAAGTAAAAATATTAATTTCACAATTCTTCTCTCGTAACTTTATATTAGATATCGTACATACTCTCTGAACAAAAAGCCAATTTTTTTTCATCGTGAGCAAAATAAACGTTATGGTGATAAAGTAACTGCAGTACAAACAACAAGCTTCTCAGAAAAATTGTAGACAAGCACCGCTTGCATACCAACCTTCAACTCAAGCAAAAATACTTCTCCTGGTCACAATATCGACGGAGTATAATAACAATGCAGCCGACCTCGGAGCCGCATTCATAAAACCGGTAAATCCACAGAGGCCGTCAAACACTGAGGGAAGCCCTCGCGTCTCCTCGGAGTGAACGCTTGTATGTAAATATCACAGGAAATCAACTAATGGAAGCCGAGGCTAAAATTTGAATGTGGTTGTGTCAGAAGCGCATAGAGCGCTGCCGGGGATGCCTGTTGGACGCCCACCACGTTCACTGCAACTGTTTTTTTTGAAGTGATTGCACATTTTTATCATCCTAGGTGTAGTTTCTAACAATGTTTATATCAGATATCACTCGTTGATCATACTTTAATTGTTTATTATGAATAACTGTTTTCCGCTAGCAATGTGAATATTACGCTCACTCTCAGTGGCATGTAAGGTTGATGTTCTTTTTAATTGAGGCCATCACTATTTAAATGAAGTCTTATACCTCTTTTGCTATCAGTTTAAATAAGAAAACTTCCTCAACAAATCCAATAATTTATGTAAACGTACGAGACAGAAACGGAGCGAGAGGACTGGGACACCTCTCTACTCCAGACCGGCTTCCTGCACGACGATGAGACGTGTTTTTCCCTCTTCTTTTCGCTGAGTAGAAAACGGTGCAGTTTAATATTTGTTTTCACGAATAAAACTAAGTTAAAAACCACTTGCGTAGTCAAGTGAAATAAGGTTTCTTCCTCAGTTCTATGAGTGAAATAAAATTTAAGACTAATAATGCAAGTGTTTATTGCTGCGTATGAATTTGGGGCTAGAAAAAGTGAACAATTCAGGAAAAATTCTTTTGAGTGAACTGGCTGATTGTGCAGCTAGAAGTACTACTCATACTACGTATCGTATTTATACAGTGGTATTTGAAGCCCCGAATTTAACAGGGACAAATGATGGTATGGAGAATGTTGAAGGCAGGAATAGGTAGACGAGAGTAATAATGAGTATGGTCACCGTCAATGAGTTATGGTTTAATAAAAGAGAAATAAAAAAGGCAAATTATTTTATACATGTGCATATTCGACCTTCCGAATGAACAGATATCTGTGACAAATTTCTGCTAGATGAGAGAATGACAATTGTGGAAAGATAGAAAATAGTGAACAAAAGATTGAAGAGTTGTATAATTTAAAAATATCAGTCTCTCTCTGAGGTAATAGTTGAATTTTGAAAAGGCAAGCAGGTGATAAAATCTTAAATTTTATTCATGTGTAATGATAATTGTAGTTTTCTTGACTACCAATGACTTTTTTTCATCTACTCACAAACTTTTTAATCCATGAGTGAAAAACTCCTTCGGTTTCGAAAAAAGAATCCTGAAATATATCTGTATTAACTTCCTCGTAGTGTTGAGCATCCAGTCATTCAAATGATTTTCATTTAAACTACAAAATAAATGTCGAAAAGAACAAGATAGAGGAATTTTTCGAGTAGTACTGCAGGATTTTTTTTCAAGTGCTGCTGCAAGAAACATACATTCAAACTCAGTTATACATGCATTTCAGTCTTGATTTTCGAGGCTAAAATCGACACTTCTGAACTTTATAAACCCGCTTCTTCATGTTCCTTCATCAAGCCACTTACGTTCTTCCCATTCGTAGGGCGCATGAATATTTCGAGTCACTTCAGTCAAGGAATTTCTTTTTTGTACTCAAACTGTATTAAATGCATCAAAAACTTACATTTTTCAATATTTAAAAGACTATTACTAGCGAAATATTAATTATTGGGTCCGGTAAAATGAAATTTGATTAATGTGAATATATCTAAAAACATAAATATTACTTGATCTAACTAGGCATTCAAAAATACTGCTAAATGATAAAATGGCAGCAAGACTCGTAAAATGTTCGACACAGCGTAGCAGCACTACTCTACTTACGCTTATATCATGGTTGTAACGCTAGTACAGCCCTAACATCCTCATGTGGTATACAGATGGACATCGGGAACACTATAATAAAAGAGACTTTTCTTCTCAACAAAATATACTCGTACTTCTTGAACACAAGATACCACCTTCTACCTATGAATAAATCTGTCGTGTATTGCGTTCTGGGTCTTTTCTTTTGCTTGATCGACTGGTATCACCAGCTTGGTCGACTGGTATCACCAGCTTGGTCGACTGGTATCACCAGCTTGGTCGACTGGTATCACCAGCTTGGTCGACTGGCATCACCAGCTTGGTCGACTGGTATCACCAGCTTGATCGACTGGTGAGCGAATCTGCTTGCGAGCGGGAAGACCCGGGTTCGAATCCCGCTGCCGACATGGTTGACGCGGCTAGAAATATGGCATGGGACTTGGGTAAAACAATCGAATAATTATCGAAGTAATTATTCGACCCAAGAATGGGCCAGAAGGTTCGTTCCTATAGCCTCAGTCTATTCTATTCTATTATTTGCATTCAGTTATAGTGCCGTGCTAATTTGTATTCAATCAATAATGATTCACAGGGTCAACACTCATCAATTCATCGGGTGGTATTTTCCGCAGTTTTTTCTCAAAGTTTTTCCTGAATAAATAGATGTGATCATAGCTTCCCATTCATAGATAATTTGCAAACTCAAATTTCAGTACAGAACAAATATGTTATCTGCAATTTTTTAAAAGATACTGGAGCTTAACAGGCGACAATATTATAGCTAATCTTAATTCATCTAAATCACAATACCAGCCACAAAACTACATCAATACAACCAAGCATCCAAACATGAATTGCACAACCCACCGAAGGTTTAAAAAAAGCCCAAAACTCATCCCACTTTTTCGTGCATTCAACAAAAGCCGACGCTCTTGTCTTGGCCTTTCAGACGCTCAAGCCCTGGCATCAATAATGCTCATTTCCATGCTGTCGTTGATTTATCTCCGAACATTTCCATCTCTCGAGGAATCCCTTTCTTCGCCCAAATTTAATTCTATTTTCCAATGCAGTCACATGTGGGTAATGCACGACTTTCTTTTTTACCTCCTTCTGATTTATCGAGCGTTGTTTGGGAATGGCAATAAAATCCATGCATACCAAATTGCGCGCATAGACGGAAGAGCAGCAACTAGAGTGCTTCTACTCTAATGACAAAAGAATGAAAAAAAACGTATGCACGAGGACCTATGCAACCAGTTTTACTGACTGAAGGCGAAAAACTTACATTTGTTATACAATTCATCTATGTTATACTAGAATATAAAGTTAGCACATCTGACTAATAACGTGAAATTAAAGATCCATTCATTTTTACGTTTATGCTGAAATTGTTGACCGTATTTCAATTGCATACATTTAAAACTTGGTTAGGGCTGTAATTTGCTATAAAAACATGCAGGGACAAGAAACTTTACAGTGAAGGTTACCATCCCTTGTTCTGAAGAAGCAATGAACCAAGAGCTATAGAAATTAAATTCGACTAGGCCAGAATCAGTACCACTGTTCTCCATAGCATTCTGCCTCTACGGTTTATACGTTTTGAAACTATTTCAAGCACAGAGATAAAAAGCAGCAAGTTCTGAGTATGCATAATACTTCAATGATTGTGAGTATTACATGCTTCTTGATTGTCAACACAAGTGATACTGTTGAAGGAACTTCGTGAGCCTCAGCATTGTCGACGAGTCAGAACAGATCTTGTAAGTTAAGATCCACGACTGCGATCTCCATTTTTCTGATCTCCTTAAGCGGCACGACCGAAGGATATGCTTCCCCTCGGGACATTTCTCGTAAAATTTTGTGAAACCTGACGTATTTTAGCATCTTTTCCCCTCCATATTTCGCCGTGGTAGAACCGACGCTCCGCAGCAGTCAGGCAGCGCGTGACTACGAATCGTTCGTCGAGATTTAATCTTTGTGGTTCGAGCCAGTCAAAAGTAATACAAGTAAATGGACTTCTGGTGAAGTGAAAATTTTATCCAATAGGATTTATTTCAAGGGTCTAGGCAGTTTGAGTGAATTAAAAACATTATAGAAAGTATTGAGTAGAATATCCCCATATATTGGAATAGCACACACGGCTTGTTAATCGACCAGTCAATTTTGAAGTTCTAATTCTCCAGCACATTTGAGAAATGCTAACTAAGAATTGGAGGAATCAAAATTTGACACTAAATAAATAGTTTATTTTTGGTAACATTGGCAAGAGTTCGATTACATCGATCACATTACAGCGTAGTGAATGCTAAGACATTTTCTGCAATCTCTTTTCCTTCAAAACCTCTTTTCCTCAATCAGCGTCGTTTATATTTTTGATTTGACAATGAGTAGTCTAGACAAACTAGGTAGTGAAATTCTTTGAGGAAAAGTCAATATGAACTCAATCAAGCTCTAAGCTAAAAACCACGAGACCTGCCTCGACTGAACAGATGGCTTAGATATCGTAATGATTCACGTGGCTAGGGTGAGACTTTGTTGCTTTCTGACGCGTGTTGCGACTGCCATGTTGTCGCTGGCGCCGAGGGTCTGCTTTTTATTTACATGAAATTTCTGCATCGATCGAAAACATGAGTAACTACCATTAAATGTGGAGTTTTATCGCACATAGTTTTCAAGAATGGAGACCTCACACGCTTTCGTGTTGTTTACTAGATGCAAGAAACGGATCCACTTGCGTCGTAGTTTGATATACAACCAAAAAATTTATCGGAATTCATTGATTTATCGATAGTCTTTATAAACGACTGGCTTCAGGTGATAGCATCCAAATTTGAGTAAACTAGCAATATAATTCGAATGATAACTTCAGGTTGGAGCTATTCTAACAGAAGCAAACATAGTCGAATTCTCCCAAGCCTGCTCAGAGACACAGTTTTGACTGGAATCGACTCAAAAGAAATCATTATCATTGAGAGCGTTACAGGAACCATTGTCATAATGCTCAGTTTCATGACGGATACTCAGCTTCTGCTCCAATCGTTCTCGTCAGCTATAGAACTTCCAATTTTGGCTTCTAGGCACTTCAGCAATAGAGGCGATTTTTTGAAGGGACTAACGGGTAGGCAAATTTTAGTTCTTGTGGGGGAGTTTAATATTCAAGCTCCCAAATGGGCAATTGCTCATGATTGTGAATGTCGTTCTCAGTCAAACATGAATAAGAACTTTAGAGCAGAGACAGGGCAATCTACAGTCGATGCTCTGTGCCTTTCCGCGACAGATGTTGACGTGAAGTGTGATCCGAGCACAACTATTTACTTTGGTTAGCCTAAGCAACCTTACATCGTATTATTTTCAGAACTGACATCAAGCTAAATAAAGTACTTAGCAGCTTTTACAAAACTTGCAGTTATCTATAGCCCAAAGCTACGCCAGCTGAATAAAAATTGAGCTTACTCGATTTGTACCATACTCACATCTTTTGGTAACGCGGCATCACACGTACTGTGCAGCGAATCTTAGCAGATTTGATTTATTCAGAGATTGACTTCATTGACCCACACCTGTACGTGTGTATATCTGAACTCCGGTGAATAAACTTGAAAAAAATTGCATTTCCCTAGTCTTTAACTTCTAAATACGTATGTCTTTCGATTTAGGGGATTTTCAAGTATCTGACCACAACACGATATGTCTCTTGTAATAGCAAAAATTAATTTTCTGAAATCAATATATTCTCTTCAAACAATTCAAAAAAACAGTTTTAGTACAATAGAATAATGAATAATTTGTTCCCTACCATCCGATTAAATTTTTGTATCTATCTATTTAAAATTGTTTTACCTCAATTTTGAGTATGAATAACTTTTTTAATATTAAGCCAAATTCAACTCTCTCATTGAAAGATTGTAGTCACATTCACCCTGAATCACAATTTAAATAAACAGAACAACAGATTCTATTTCCTATGACGTCATTCACCAGAAGATATCAAATACTACCTGTCTTGTGTCAGAGATAAGATAACGGTGCCGTTATTAGGTCGATTTTTCCCTGAGAAAGTTTTGATTTAGACTAGGATACTAAATTTTGTCACAAGACCTTTAAGAAATAAGGAAGATAATTCGATACGAGTGTGAGTTTTTAAAGAGCAACCCACCGACGGTGAGTGCAGCATTACAGAAAATGACATCGAAATTGTGTCGCGAGAAATAGCAGCCTATTCGAACGACGGGATACTGCGCTTCTTTTTCATCTCTGACCTATTTTCAGCATTCAATGAACTAAGTGAACAAAAACTGTCGACCCTCGAGAAATTTATTGATACTCAAAAGTGTGGTATGCATTTTTCTGAATTACACAATACAGAATGAATTCGCGAACATTTTAAAGGTTTTTCGTAAGCTTCGAGTTACATCATTAATGTGAGGTGACAATAGGAGTTATTCAAGAAACAATGAGGTTCCATAAACGCTCAATTAGTAACCTCCATCATAAAAAAATATCTATTTAAGTGATGAAAATATTATATGGGTAAAATGAAAGCTCAACCCATTCGTTATGATTTGATTTTAAAGCACAAATATATCTTTACGGCAAGGAGCTTCGCCAGATTTTTAGAAACAATTTCTACATCAAAATGTTAAGTTGCCAAACTTTTATTTCGTTTTTTAGGCAGAAAACCTAATACTTTAGTGTAAACTAATACTTTATTCCTACATTTTTTACGCCTAAATCTTATTTGAAATATGGCCAACACGCGATCTGAAAAAAATCAGGGGAAAATGTTGTGTCATGGGCCTGAAAATAATGGAGGGAGAAAGAACGAGCGAAAGGATTAGAAATCAAAGACGACTAACATGTTTGAGAAGCTTAGGGACGAGTATAAATTCGATTTTACCTAAAGTAGGAAGCAAGAAAGAAATAAAATCATAGTGTAATACAATTTTGTCCCTGAATTTAATGAGATTTTAATTTTAAACAAGAATTATAGATTAGGTAAGATTCAGCACGTTGTAAGATATCCCTTGTTCATATTTTATTTTAATATTTTATTTTTTATTTTATTTTATTTTAATTTCAAAATATAAACAGGAAGGTTTCAAAAATTGAATTAAATGAAGTATGCTTATGAGGTTAGGGTAAAGATTAGACTAGGGACAAGTCTTTGCTTAATGTGCTCAAGTGAGGGCCCAACAGTAAGAAAATAATACAAATCTTGGAAAATATTCCTGAAAATTCAGCCATAATACCTAAACAAAAATGAGATAAGTATGATTCTTATTACTACTATTAATGTAATATTTATCACCATTGTTAAAGTTTTCACGATATAATTTTTTTAATATAATGATCATTGCTGTGGTATGATTTCATTATTACTGTCATAATATGATTCATATGAATATTTTTCATTCTAACTTTCAATTGGCGAGCTGTGTGTTTGACTTACGTAGGCACCTAAATTTATTAGAAACGAATGAAAGTATTGCAAATGATACCAGCATTTAATTTTGCAGTAAAGTTGAAACATGTTAGAATTTCGCTGAAAATAATGTAATTTCGAAATTTTTTTTTTTAATGTAGCGAATAAAAATATTCGATACCAGAAAAGTCAGGATAATTGCACTGATTCTTCGATTTTGTTACTTCAAGTACAAAATGTAGCTCAGTAAATGCCTGCATATTTGCCGCCTCTCACACGAGGCCAATATCGCGGTTATGGTGCGTCCTTTGCCATTTGAGGCCAATCGCTCGCGTGTATTTCCTGAATTTATTTTGGTCCTCGAGAGCTATTGTGTCTGGCCAATAATCAGTATAGTTTTCAGGGTAATGGTGCCGCTCTCAGCATATTGCCCGCCTCTGCCACACCCTCACCGGGTCACGCACCGCTGACCAGCAGGCCACTTTCGCACCTTAACACCGCACACAAGCCCACTGTGAAGCGCAACATGCAAATTTGTTAATTCAGTATAGGAACTATAATGAAGATAAAAAATGAGTGAGGGAAATCCGTTCATAAAGAAACTATTAAAATTGGCTGTTTTATGTATCACTGTTGCTAAACCTGAAGTACATCACTCAAAATGAGGTGAAAGACCCTGATTAAAGTGTTGGAATCAATTGATGTGTGCTGTTACTATGATGTTTAGGAAACGTTTGAAGAAGCTGTTCTAACGGCAGTACGTGTAGTGGTTGATGAACGAACCAGTTTCGTCCTCTATATTTTTGCACATTCATCCATACTGATGGGTATTATTGTGGTTGGGATCGTCTCCGTCTTCCGCCGGCTTTCTAAAAGAAAATCTGGAAACATGATCTGCGTTTGGGTTGAAGTAAAGAGACCCAGTGCGTCGGTTCCTTCATTGTCTCAGCGCAGCCCAGACTCGGTCTCAGAGTCTGGAAGCGGAACAACGAACCTGCAGTAAACTAATACTTTGAGTTCAAGGAGAAAAGGCGTTTCCTCGTAGCAAGACCTCTGATGAACTGGTTCAGATTCAATTGTCATATCAGACAAAGAAGATCAGAATGAGATTGGATCATTAGTCCTTAATGCAAAACACGCCAGCTTCTGATTAAGCGAAAGTTCATGCTCGTGAAGCTTCTCACCGACCCATGAATTAGGATCAAATTACGTCAATTTCATTGAAGATTACTTCCATCCCAGAATCCCTTCAATACTTGAATAAATCCGTCTAGAAGTGATTGTTTAAAGAGTGCAGAGCGTTCCTTCCTATTCCTCTAATTCAATTATATTTCAATTTTATTAGGATGATGTTAATATTGAGACTATATGGCCAACGAGGGGTTACTGCCATTTACGTGTTCCTGATCCTTCAAAATATTGTCTCTCTGCAATGTATAATTAGGATATAATAAAAATCTACAAGTAATTTGATAAGATATATACGTAGTTTCTTTCGTATTCGTAGTTTCTAGTAGTTTCTTTCCTCAGCATTTAGAAATAAACAAAATAAACATATGTCGCAGAGCAGAACCTCGTTAAGAAATTGATTACGAGTTCATGGATGGACATTGAAGAGCGAAAAAATAAACAAAAGTCTGCTTCAGGCAATGATAACGGTCATATAATTATTGACTTGTCGTCGTAGGAATTTAAAAAACCATGGCTGCTAAATAAATCTGTTGCACTCTTGCATGTTGTTGAGAATCAGCGTAATATTTAAAAGCAAGAGGGGTCGTGGCACTTTTTACCTTGAAGCGTACAGTGAAGCTTTATAAGACTGAACTGTCACGCAGATACATGAGTTGGTTGCAGATTCTTCTAAAGCCTCAATGAATGGATAATCACTTAAGCCCTTTTTTCAGATGGAGAAGTAATAGCTCTCCAGTTCACGTGGCATGTACAAAAAACACGTGGATTTCAGCAAAGCATCATCCCATGTGTGCAATGCTCTCAGCCAAATTGCAAATATTATGCCGTGTTAAGTACGAAATGTATGACTTACAGAGTACTGCATAACAGACTGGTGTCACTCAAGCTATTTTCAGAGTGCGCTTGAACTCAATAAATGCCACACAGTAATTGACACCGACTCGAGATCCATGTTATTACGAACAGAAACAAAAGAGATTAACTGTTTCTTATTGAATTGTATCTCGAAGCGCTCTAAAAGAACTTGACCTTAACCTTAACGCTAAGTTTACATTACTGGAACGATCAGATGGAAACAATATGGAGTTTAAATAAATCTATGAGTATATATAATATACGAGTAGGATGATAAAATCAGAAACCAATCCATGAAATGAGACTTAAACCTTAACACAAAATTTTTCTATGCGCTAGCAAGTATCTTTTTCGTCTCGTAATAAATTTCGTCAATTACTCATCTCTAAACAAGTTGACAAAATTAGTGAAAGTTTTTAAGATTTCATTCGTTCAAAAGATCAACGTGTCTATAAATTCAAGATCCTTTATGACAACAACAAAAAAACAGAACAATAAAATTGTACAACGTCAATTTAGCTGTAAAGCTCTTTTGTCTAAGTTCGTAAAATTAACAAAATCAGTGTAGTGTAAAAACCGTTCTTTTTTAAATACGATTGGAAAACAAAGACGGATGTGTGTCACCGAATCCTGCATTGAAAATGAATACTGTGCTCATAGTCTTGCTTGGCGACGTCTGCGTCGCCTTCAGAAGAAAATAACTGAGCGGCAATAACGCACTCCTGCAGCCTATACGACACTCTAACATGCAGGCAATTCCCTCGCTGGTATGGAGATACAACAGGATATTTCTGATGTGGGAAGATGCATAATGAGGTGGAAATATTATCTTTTGCGATTCAGTGTTGTGCTATGTGATTCAAAGTATTATTGATACACAATAAATTTGTATCATTCTTAATTGACTGTTTTCCCGTTTCATTAAAAATAACTTGTGTTCCTATACTTTGTAGATTTATTGTTAATGATGCATGTAACTACGTGTATCCAATGTTTTTTTACGCTTGTATATGGGGTATTCATGTAGTTCAATACTTTTCTATTTAGAACGGACTGTGTGCACATAGCAAAGTTTGGTCTCGCCGAAGCAGTATCGAATATAGGGTGTCTCAAAAAATGTACTCACCCTTTAACCGTTGCTAACATGCTGTCTTCTTTGTGTTGCAGGTGTGAGGTTCGAACCTTTGCGAACATGATTAAATCTGATTAAAGAATCATGTTCGCAAAGGTTCGAACCTCACACCTGCAACACAAAGAAGACAGCATGTTAGCAACGGTTAAAGGGTGAGTACATTTTTTTGAGACACCCTGTATGTGTGTTTTGGTGTTGCATGATGTAATACGAAAAGAAGGTCCAGCGTATGCGTTGAAGCGTCGTGCACTTGCTTATTGAGACAGAAATTTGGATCTATGATGGACTGTTTTCATATTCACTGAACTCACAATGACAAAATGTTTCATCATACATGTCATGTGTAACCACACCCCTAACGTTAGTCTTAAATATAACTGTTGGACTTGAATAAAATAATTATATGAAGAGCTGAATCCGTGCATTGCAAATACTTTCAGCAGCTGAGCAACGCTCAAAGTTATAAGTAATTTTTACTTCCCAATAATAATATATATTTATACTAATTGTATTGAAATGTAGAAGTATTTTTTTTAGACGATGTGACATTAGCGAAGAAATAATAAAGCCGTTTCTTAAGGCCAAACAATACAGGAGCGATCTGCAATTACCGAAAAAAATTAACAGCGACGGACAAGATTGACTTCTTGTATTAAATATGTCACTGTTAAATTGTAGGATCTGACGTGAAATTAGACATGCATTACGACTACAGCTATTGGGCTAACAATACGAGTATAATACATGTCTCCATTTTCGTAGTGGTCCTGACGATGAGTCTGTTATTTTCACTTACAGGCTACATATAATTATGATTAAATAATTCACATTTAGTAAGCAAGGAATTTAATGTGAGCCGTATGATAATATATTGTAAAATGATAAAACCTAAACTCCTTGGTTAGTTCTCTAGATGTACTGGTAGGGTTTTCATCAACGACAGCTTGCAATTCCTCACAATTGAGTCCTCTGGAACGTTCTTTTCTTGGTTCTTCTTTTAGACTGAAGTCATTCTTTTTGAAACTTCGTAACCATCTTCTACAGTTCTTTTTATTCACCATATCATTTCCATTTGAAGGATCTTGCTTCTGAAATTAATGTATTGCCCTTCTGCAATTCATACAGTAAAATAGGTCTAATGTGTTCTTCACATTTACGTCAACAATAGTTATTCATTATAATAATTTAACGAAATCTCAAAGAATAAATACTATTTTAGTGATTTAGATGGTTATCATTTATATGTATGTTGAATTGATGTAATGATACCCTAAAATTATAACTAAAAAATGAACAAAACTTTTGTTAGAACCTGTTATATTTATAAAGTGAGAACTAATGGTATCCGTGTTACTTAGAGTGCGACATACATCCAGCTTTCCCTGCGATTCTCCAAGGTCACTTTGTGGTCGCTTGTATATTCTTCTAAAAATTTTAGGGCTCTTTTTCCCGTTAACGTATGAAAACAATCAGACAGTTTCATAAGTTGTGGAGAGCTACAAGAGCTGCGCCTGTTTATAACACTTAATTGAAGTTCAAAGGGTCATTAAATTAAATGAATTTTTTACATACATCCTCTATAACATTTTCATGAAGTGTAGGAATGAACTCCTTAAAATTCTGAATGATTTTACTTATTTCCGCTGAGTATAGCATTCATACCGCAGTTATAGGAGCTATCAATGACTCAATTTCTTGTTTCTGAGTTGAATGTGTTCTTCTTTTCTTTTCTAGAGCCCTTTTGCATTTCTAGATAAAAATTTCGCATGACTAAAATTGGAATTAATTAAATACTAGTCCAATTTCTTGCTTTGAATATTTTCATTGTGCTCAGGACATCTTAAATCTGATAATTGCATTAAATTTATTACACATTACTTTATGAGTAAGAAATATGAAATTAACTCTTCATCAACTGAAACTATTTAAATTAGTGTTTTTCACGACGCAGCTTAAGAATCTACGGAATACAGTATTTATCGATTCAAGTGATACTGTTTTGAATATGAAGGAACTAGAGTTCAATAAGACAGCTCAATCCTTCTGAAATCAAGCGTGTAAACTGCCAAACTATATTCCATGTGAAAAAGGCTTCAAACCCACATCCATCAAATTTGACCGCAGTTCATTTTACCAAACTAGTTATTCTTTCCAGACAATGCCTTTGCCAGAATGAAGCAGACGCCTTTCTTGTGCAACTATACATTCTGCTGTCAGATGTACGATTGCAATTCAACAAAAAAGTTTTAATGAAACCACTATAGAACAGCTAACTAAATTTATTGCATTTCAATTGAGTTTGATCAAAGTAAAAGTTCTGTGTTTTATTGATATAACTCTCCGAAAAGGTTTACTTATTGCCTTTACATTCTCAATAACGATTCGGTTTCATTTGAGGCCATCATGTTTGACGGCGTAAAAACTGTTGAAAGAATCATGATCTAAAATAACCTCAAATTTATTTCAGTCGAAGCTCAATGGTCAATGCATTTTTAAAAATTGGGATTAACTTTATGCTCAAACTACGTGCAAAAATTTGAACATCAAATACCGGCTGAAAAAATGTAACATGTAAAGGTGCTTCCTTTACTTCTTTTTGATATAATTCTTACTAAACAATAAAAAATTATGATTTTACAACAAATAATAAGACAACTGAATTAGATCAATTGCAAGATTGCTGAAGATCATTTTGATTCAAGCAATATTTTCAATGGCATGAATGAGTCTCAATCTGTGGTCGTCACTGCAAACTAATTAGCGTGAAGCAAGAAATTGATCGCATGGTATTGATATAGTATGAAACTCAAGTCCAAGGCGTGACTTGTATAGGACTTCATCAGTAATTTGAAGAGAAGAGAGACCGCAACATAGCCAGGTAACGAGTCCCTATTGAAGCGATTCTTGGAACTGCAAGTGAGCTGCTCCAATTATCGAGGCCTTCTCAGCTACACAGAACACTCGCCAACTGCCAGAGTTGGTTTCTTAAAATCTGCTTCTTGCTTTTTAGAGCTATCTTTAGAAACTTGATGACTTTTTTTAGCAGCTGTGCTACATTATGTGGAACATCCACTACAGTAAAAAAAGAGTCGTATTTTAGCAATATGGATCACAGGCTGTGCCAAACCCCACGCATTAGTTCATAGTGCATAATAAATGACGAATGATAGGTCTCTCAGTCTTACATTATCATTTACTGAAACAAGTTTTTAGAAGTAAGGTATGAGCTTTCAATGTATATTAGGAGTACAAGAAATGGACATGAACACTTGAATATTTTCAGATGTACAATATGGAAACATCATCAAAGTAATAAAACGATAACAAAGCAAAATCTTCAGCGATATTTTCATTGTTCTTCGTCAAAAACAAGACTCGCAAATGCAAATGTTAATTTTCAAGAATATTTCACCTATGATATTTTGGAGCTTGAAAAAATAAGCCCATTACATGCCCATTTAGCAGTAACCATGTTCCTTAAAATAAAATTGGCATGTGAGTCGTACCTGCATTGCGACCATCGGCTGCATCTCGGCGGCACCTCAATAAATACGAAGGTACATTTCCTTTCGAGCAACCCATCTCAGTTAGCGTGAGGGACGCAAATGCCTTGCCATGCTTACGTGATAGGTTCAAAAATAGGAAATGGTTGCGGTGATATCTCGTGTGGCTGCATCGTTCCTGTGAAATACAGGCCGTAATATCGTAGGAGAAGTCCCAAACATTCCGAATGATATCGCAGCCTTCGCCTGATGTATAGGGAATGATATCGTGCTTGAGTGGAGAAATATTCCGATGATAACAGAAGCGAGATGAGGTTTGTTGCTTTAAGAGAGGCTATAGGAAATTAAAAGGAAAACCCAGAAACGAATGCCATGTTGGCTTTCCTAAAATGTGAGTAACTTTGGCTGACAAGTATCGCACCGTGTAGGTTTGCTACAGCGCTTACGACGCGGCATATTTCTTAACTGTTCGAGTGCTGATAAAATCTGATACAAGCACGAAAATTATTTGAAAAAAAATTATCTCAATGGAAAATTATTTTTTAATAAAATATAACTACATGTGGGCATACATATATAAATATGTTCATAACTATACCTATAACTATATGTTTATATATAGCTAAGTGTTTAACTTAATAACTGTTGCAACTCATTTTTTCTCAGTTGAAAAAGCAAGAAAGAAAAATATTTGACCGAAATCAACAGTTATCTTGGAAAATCTGTTTTTGTTTTTTTACGTGCGGTATTGACTCTAAATGTCTAGCATCCACAATTTCTTTACACAATTTCTTAGTTTAAAGTCAGTGATACACAATAACTATGATGCAAAGTTTCTAAATTATCCTCCGATTAGACAAAGAAGAAAATAATTGTAGAGAATATTGGAAGATTTTTGCAGGCTCACCAAAATCTGTTTAGAGTTCCACCAAAATTAAATTCCTATCTGAGATATCTCTCATAGTTGAACTTTAGTATCCTTTCCACGTTACGGGCCTTCAATACATTTTGTAATCCTTTATTCGTTATTATTTGCATTCAAATAAATTCACATGATAAGAATGTTTTTATCTGTTCAATGTAATTTTCCGCAGGTTTCTTCTTTTCGAACCCTCAACTTCTCAGCTAGAGCCTCCTCATCCCCAACTATAACCACCTCCTCATCCTCCCCGCTCCAGGAAAGAGCCCCCAAGCACTCAATTAACCCCCAATTCAAACTTGCAGAACTGCAGAACAAAATTCCAAGCACAACTCCTAGCCAAATCCTTTTCCTTCCGTTCAAAATTCTCGGAAAAATGTAGCAAAAAGCACAAGCTTCCAAGTGTATCAAAATAAGCACGAGAGCAGTCCGCGCGCATTCCCATTTCGACTGGAATTCCCGTCAGACTTTTATAGCCTATATACTCTGATTCCCATTCCAAAGATTGCCAAGCGCGCCCGATTCCTACACAAGTTGGATTTCTACAAAAGGACCGTTCCTAATTCTTGCCGTGGGAATGGTTGATGCAAGACTGAGAATGGTAGGAACGGTCGGCTTATGCATTGGCACTGCTGATTCCAAGAGATGAATAAACAATGGTGGCCTGATACCAAGTCAGGACTGGCAATCTTCGCAGGACTTTATGGAGGAACTTTCAAGAGATCTAAAACCATTGTTCCTTCGGTACCTCAGTTCCTTATAAGCAGGTGCTCGCCTCTGCGCAGACATCCTAAATACAGACTCCTCGGATAGTGATCCTGAAAATTATGCTTCCTGAGATTGCTTTTAATCAAATGTTGTACCAAAGCATCCAATATCGATGAATTATGAGCTTCAAAGAAACACGGCCAACTGAAAACAATCCTTCTTGCGTTACTACTTCTGTTATTCTGTAAATAAGACAAAATAAGACTCCAGTGTACATGCTAGTAATTGTCACGCGTGCAAGTTCAGTATAGACAAACATCAAGCGTGCTGTTTGTTTGAACTCTACTCATGGTAATTCAAACTACAAATCTTTGATTTTAACGATCAAACTCACACAAGAGCCTAAGCCTACGTCGTCTACATACTTGCGATGGAAAGTGCTGGAAATTTGCGGAAGTCAGAAATGTACTTCAGAGTGAGCTTCAGTTTTGAAATATGTATCGGAAACGTGTTGTTAAAAACTCTTCCGATTCTGCTATTGCTATAGGCTTGAAATAGTAGAGAAAACTGCAGAGTGAAGTTTGTTAATTGTTCAGTGAAATGGCTCTTCCCTCGTGCACATCCAATTTTGGATTCTGTTGCCATTGGCCAAAAAAGCAACAAAATACCCTTCCAATACGATTCTGATTGGCCAAGAAGATATGTCAATATCATAACCCACAGCACTATTGGGCCGAATTTATACCATCGATATCTATTCCACCACACCATTGGCTAAAAATTCACCCCGCCAAAACCAATACAAGGTTTCCATTGGCCGTAGCAATTCTTCGATACCCTCCAATACCCGTGTGATTGGTGGCGCGCTTGTCGATACTCGGGTCGAGGGCTCCGAGAGGGCTTGCAACGAGCCCTCCAATTGGCGGGAGCCAAGGCCCACGTGATGCCACGTGATGCCTCTTCTTTCTCTCGATCATGTTCAAGAGTGGCGTGCCAAAGCGTCAACTCAAACCTAAAAGCGAATGCGCCTCTCGCTCTTCTCGTTAGAAAGGAGAAAATCACGACACGCTCACGATGATGGAGTGCGCTCTGTTCACATCATTTATTTGCTTGACCCCTAAATGACTTCAAGTAGAACATGACTTGTGGGAAACATTCATCCTCCATCGATACAGTAGTTATCTGCGTGGATGATATGCCTGTTTTTTTGGACTTAGGGTTGTATTGGATGTCATTTTATTTATTTATTATTGTGTGACTTTTCCAATTCATTGAAATCGATTGACCTTATATTGGTTTGCTTGCTCTTAGTTATTCTAAACATCTAGCTTGGCTAATGTTGTGTTGATTCAAATAACACGTAAATGTAGATATTTATCATAAATATTTATTCTTTGACTATAACGGGCGCAATTCACAGGCTGCTCGATCAATACAAGAGCGGACGCTAGCCACTTTAACGGCGGAATAAATTCAGCAAAGCCATCGTGTCTCACCGTGAACGACAAAATTCTGAAAATATAGTCACAGAAAATCTCGCGGGTGAAAAGCTTAGTTTTCAAATTAGGAGCGGAGTGGCTGAGGGTGCGGCGGAGTAAATGAACTCTTAGTAGTGAATTCCGTAGACTAATATGCATGGTTCATACCTACCCTCTTTTTCTCCCGTTGCGGTTACCTGATATGACATTTTAGAGAATACGAAAACTAATTCTCTGATCAAACTCTGTTACCTCATTCTTTACTTCATGTGTGATTGTTTCTTCTTTCAGAGATGACGTATTTAACTAAATTTCCTTGCAGTATCATTGAATTGACACTCTATTTTATAGTTCTAATTGTTAGTAATTGAATATTAAAGTAAGTCATTTAATTTAATCGTTTTGTTTCATTCATTGAAATTTCAAGTTGTGGTAAAAATAATGCAGCTAATTAAATTCATTATTATATTACATTATCTACATTCGAACATTATATTTCAAAAATGTTGGCAGAACAATTTACTGGGAGTATCGAGAATGTACTCATAATTAGAAATGAATCCTAATGCCTTAAAATTGATAGCATCACTCTGAAAAAATAAGTTGGCATCTTATTGAATGAAGTCAAATAATCTATGAGGCACTTCGTCTGTGCCCTACAGTTCAAGAGAAACTACGTTTTTTGCCGAGATAAAAAATATCATGAGACACCACTTGAACATTCATGCCTATATTTCCTGAAATTCTAAGTCTAAGACTAGTAGAGTAAAAATATTTAAAAAAGTACATATTAAAACTATTACAAGTTTTTTTCCCGATTATATTTTATTGAGCACAAATTTTTAAATTAGTGTTCGGTCAATGAAAATACTGATACAAGACAATATTATTCTGATTGAACCAATTAATACAGGCACTCAGTGAACACACAAATATGAAGTTTATTGAAGAAGCTGATGAAATATACACATCAGAGGAAACTATTTGCTACAAACTTATAACAACGAAAATGTATAATTATAGATGCCTCATTCCATTTATTAACAGAGCATATTTGTGTATAAATTCTTATGGTTTTGATACAAAATTGTAATCCAACTCGTTTTTTGCTGTTCTCTTTACATTAAACTCAGACCATCCCATTTTTCTGTAGTTTAGTAAACTACTACTAGTCAGATGTAACTGGGCTAGGAGAACATAGAACATGAAACACATTTATCAATCGAGCTCTTCAAAAATATTTTGGTTTAACCAAGCTGTGTAATGACGCCCATTATCGAGCTGAAAAATAAAAGATCATCGGTTAATTACAGGAGGATTGAGTTTAAACAAATGATGCTTTCACACAGCCATGTTGATTTATATAGAGATTAGATGAAATTTGTAAATACTGTCTGAAAGCAGTAGTTGAAAATTGTTTCAATATCAAATCACGCTCTCAAAATGATCAGTTCTCGATGAAGTCCTCTTTTCAGTGGCTAAGCAGATTGGTTTTCTCAAGTAGACCGCGATTTTCGGAGTTCAACGCTCCGAAACGAATTCATTTCTCATCTCCCACACGAAGTACAGAAAACAACGGTATCTGATAACGAAGTTAAAAATCGATGCAAAAGAAGAAATACGTTGTTGCAAATTTTTAGGAAGAATTTGTGCGTAAAGCATTACCTAATTACATAAACATTTTCAATCCTTTTCATTTGAGTCAGGGTAGTAGTATAGGTTATTTCAAGTTTATTGTGCAAGTTCCCTAGAATTTAAAAATAGCGATAGAATTTTCTGTCATTGCTGAATTCTCAGGGATTAATTTTTGTGAACGACCATGTATTGCCTAAGCCGAAATAAAAATAAATTTCGTTTTCATACTTGAGTTTAGTTCTCAAATGACACGTTTTTCCTGTACTCGAACACGTGTTGTGCTTAAAAACACAGATTTCAGAACTCGTTCATTGTTTTATCCGTGAGTTCTTTAGAAATTCAAACAAAAATTTGAGGAAAAGGCAGCACAAATTATCTAAACTAGTATTTAAATTTTATGTTCATTAAAATATTTTCGTTTCTTATGAATTTATGTTGCGAAGTTGCCGTCCTTAATTCAGCTGTGATAAAATATAAAAATCATATTATATTGAAGCTGTTGAAAAGATAATCAGATGTGTAAATATTATAATCAACTTCTTTCAACATTTTGGAAATTGAAACAAAACAATTTTTTTCACCAGTATCACAAGTATCTGTCAAAATTGTCCTGTAATAAATGGCCTTATAAATTTTATTCTGAACGTCTGTGCTGAATTTTAATGGAAACTTTCAACATGATTAACCATTTATATCAAAAGTTCAATGCTTGAAATTACTTACTAACCTTATTATATGTAATTCTGCTTGTTCCGTCCTTAGTTAGTTAATACGCTACGCTTTCGTCGAGTTTGCGGTATCATAGCTACCGAATTCCGAAGTGTAACATTAGAAGATGGTCTTTATATGCATTGATATGTTTGACATTTTATATAAACTTCTCCTAATTGTTAAGACATATATTTAATCAGAGAACCGTAACTTACATAAAAATCTGTCACAATGGAGCGAAGATTGGAAGCTGCTCGTGATAGAATGAGACCCTACAAGCAGAGAATAAGGAATGAACAACGGCAAAAAATCCTTGAGAGGGAGAGGCAACGTCAGCAAGTGAGGCAAGCTGCAATGAACGATGTACAACGTGAAGAGTACCGCAAGCAGAAAAGGAATTTATCACAGCAAAGAAGGGAAAATATGGATGAGGAAACACAGGCACAGTACTTCCAGCATCAAAGAAATTTATACCGACAAAGGAAGGAAAATATGGATGAGGAACAGCAGGCACAGTACCTTGAGCAGCACAGAAATTGGTTTCAGCAAAGAGAACAGAGCATGAATGAAGAAAACAGAATGAATTATCATCGAAACCAAAGAGAGAGATATAGGCAGGGAAAAAATGAATCCTGGTGAAATTATTTATTATTATTTAAGGCCAAATCAATTACAAAGACAGCGCATCAGAAGAAATCGACCAATATATTTCTCATCCCGTGGAATTTCCACGGGTCCTGCTAGTTTTCTATTATTTTTCTATTTGGAAACAATTTTCCGCATTACAAAATAAATTTTGTACCTGCTAATTTTATAATTTTTCCATATTTTGAAACAATTTTCTGCATTACAAAGTTGATTTTGTACCCATAAAGCTGATCCCGCAAACCCACTAGAAAATATAAAGAAGATAAATCATCAGAACATAAAATATGGATGCTTTGGACACGAACACATTCGTAAAGTAACAATCATGACTTGTCGAATTGAAACGAGCGATTTCTTCAATACTGATCATGAATAAAACTGCGAGCAGATTAAGAAATTATAAACAAGACGGACGAGAAGAATATTTCCAACTGAATACTTTACGATTGAATGAATTCTGTATTTTGTTACAAGAGGTTTTGAATTTAGCCTGGCTTCAAAGACAAATATTAGCTAAAATATCGGTATTCATTTTAACTGCATTAACTGTTTACGCAATGCGGGAATGAAGGAATGAACCAAAAAACAAATTACTGAGCTGCAGACTATGCTCTTTTGATTTTTATTCGACATAGGAAGTCGACTTTATTCAACCTCCTCATGATGGCCAAAAGGTGGAACCTTTCTTATCTTAGAATTGCTACTCGTAGTCTATACACGACATTGTAAGCCTAACGTCAGCTTAAATTTCACATTAATTTTTTACTTGTTTGACTCCCTACTTCCCATTTCATTCAATGATTCTGCAGCTGTCCGAAGGTGAGCTATAATTGGTCTTTTAGCAAAAAATTGCTCTCAACAAAGTATTGATAACGATGTCATCCAAAAATAGTGGCAACATCATTAAAATGAAAAGAAATAAATTCAATAAAAATTTATGTGTCTACGCTTTGCTACCCAACTTTGCTACTTTGTGGACTTCTGAATATGTTATGGCACGAAATTTGTAGATGAATATACGAAGATCAAAAATGGTGATGTAAAGCACAATAAAATACATTAATGCTAATGAGTTCCAGTTAGTAATCACATAGGGCTCAATGTTAACCAACTGTTCGTACGCATTATAAACTATTGAGACTTTATGACTTTGAATGTAGGTACAAGCGTATGCATCTATTTATAGAATAGAATAGAATAGAATTAGGCAATAAGAACGAGCCGTTTGGCCCATTCTTGGTTCAATACCGAAGTCCCATGCCGTCTAAAGTAAATCCATCAGTCATGCACGTACACTTTAACCACGTAAGTCAATTTAGTCATGTGCACACATATTGTTGGTTTTACATCTTAAACAGGGATAAATCTGAGAGATATTTAGGGAAACTTGCATGAGCAACACTGGTCACTTTAGTTCCTTGGTGGTATTTCTCAGAAACAAGGATCACCATCGGATGCTTGAACTTTTTGCTGACTTCTTGCCCACCCTAATCGCCAAATCATTCCTTTTTGCAAATTTAAGATAATTAGCAGCACATGTGAACAACACATGGCATTCTTTGTGCCTTCCAGGATAGCTTTGAAGCAGCTTTCAAAATTTACACATCATGAGGTAGATTAAATACGTCAGCACAAAACAATGTTCTCAGTACTGCTAATCAGATGAGAGAAAATTTTAAGATACGAACAATAATCATGCATGAATTCTACCATGAAATTGTTTCCCTGACGACAATATACGTTTTTAAATTTGAACCTAGATTTTAATTACACAATATTTGCAGTGCACTCGCGTTGGATGTGCGTAGAGATCAAACGACTCAAGCGCAACAAATAATATCCTCAAAGCAACGGGTGAAGTGGTGCTCAAAATTTCAATATAGCTAAGAATTTCTGCCGATCAAAGAAAAAGAGAGGATAAATATAAGAAAGAGTATGTATATGGCTATTTACAAAGCCAAGTGTCTTCCATCTCGAGGAGTCACCCTACCATTGTCTTGTGAGTGGCCCAAAAGAGAATACGCGCTCAATAGCAACTCTTTGATCCAGCTGGAGCCCCTGTATTGATATCTCTATTAGTCGAGATTGGTCCTTAGGAACTTGCTTCCAACATTGAAAAATTTGAAAGGGATCTCCGAGAATAAAGACTCTAAAGGAGCACTTCACTGAGATTATAAAAAAACGTGTAATTTCTGAAGAATATGCGCCGAAACTCATGCTGCTCCACAGTAGGAAAGCTTTCGTTATTTTTTTCCTCTTGATATCAGATGGCAGAGGCTCGGCCAGTTACATTTATAAGAAGAAACTGCGACAACTCCCCCATGTTTCGTTAGTAGTTTGTGCCAGGTATTATTTTCAACGATTGAACTGATACATTTCGCGAAGCTCTAGTATTTTCTGAACAAAATCTCAATACATGTTATCGGCACGAAATTTTTAAACTAAATTTTCATGTACCCAACGTTCATAACTTTAGTGAGATAAATAAGCTATGTTTAAATGTTTCCAAAAGTAAATTTAAAGTTTTAAAACCGTCGAAAAAATTCTATTGTACTCGGGTGACAGCTTTTCATGCATTTTTATGAAGTGTCTGCTGCACTAGAGACAGTTTCAAGTGCAGTCTTGCAAACTTTAATCCATGAATTATTACTTCTCACACCAATTTGTGAATTCATCGATGACAAAATCTTCATCATTATCGAAGGAAGAGAATTACCTTAATGTGTGATCTAATTTTTTACGTCATCAAATATTTATCTCTTTTTGAGAGATAAATATCTGAATTTGTCTCTTTTTATGAGACAAATCTATTGGTTAGCTTATTTTTTTACAAATTCTTAATATCAGCACACAAAATTAAAGTAATGATTTGAGTTCAAGTATTTATAATGAAAACCTTATAGGGGCAAAATTAATTGCTTGTACTATGTAGACAAGCATGTGTGCTAGACAACTTTGAATATGTTTGAGTGTTTTGTCCGTCATAGTATACGACATCATGACGACTGCACATCATGCAGCCGTAAAGTTTACTGAACGACCAATCAAGTTTCTTGGTCAGTCTTGAAACAACAAACATTTCCCATGTCTTAGCAATAAAATTCATGAGGATTTACATAAATAATGTCATTCCTAACAAAATATTTCCGCTGACCACTCTGGTGCGATGAGAGAGAGGGAGCGTGATGTACGAAGTAAAGTTTCCATAGAACAATTATGCTTCATTTCCATAAAATATCGAAGCTCGAAAGGGTACTTATTTTTAATCATAACACAACACTTGACGAACATGTGAGCAAAAAAAATGTTCTCCAGACAGAAAATTTGATGTATCTGTTTCTCTCTTAACTTTTAAGCAATCAAATAAAAATATCTAAAAAACAATACCAAATATTTTAACATTGATGACATATCACTGAAAACGTTAAGCCCTTCTTTTTCATTCGACAAGCACATTGTAGCTGAAGTTTTTGCTATACAATTATCTTGGAGATATGACTTGACTTGAAGAAGACATAATACTGCTATGTCGATAGCAGTGCGTCTGAGTTGCGGGCTCATCTGTTATATTTCCAATGGTGCAAGTCCTACAAAACACGAGACAAATGCTGACACTGTCACAGCTTTGTTCATGCATTCTGGCATTGGTGAAGAGAGGCCGGGTAGGTGCATTAGGTGCCTCTTCGTTCTGATAGACTCCATTAAATTGACTGAAATGTGATCTAAAATTGTACAGAAACACACAACCATGCATACTTAATGTAGAAAAACACACTCTCAGTGAAGTGAACTGGTTTGAATCAGTGATAATGTATACTAGAGTCAATAAAACATTAAATTCTTGCCTTTTCAGCAGCTTGTCAACAAAGTACTAAAGCGCCAAGAGCGTCGATGGTTACGCACAGAACCGTAGGCATGAAAATGAAAAGTTATTATTGACTAAAAGAGTTTATTAGGCGACTCATTTTTTGTATTCATGAGTACCTAATTGAACTTTTTGCTCTCACACAAATCATAATCTGTTATTGTTCAAGTTGACGAGTTTTTAAGGTTAAAAAGTTTTATTCACAGCACCTTTGTGCAAATGTTAATTCTTATTGTATTCCGCTCAGTTTATAGAAGCTTAAATTGTGAATAACTTTCTTCACTGTGCACTTCAAAGCAGTCTTAATCTCCAGTCTTGAATTTATTACATTGATTAGATTGGTTAAATTGTTCATCTTAAATTCGTGTTCAAATGTTAGGAGTTGATTAAATCATACATATACAGAACCCTTTCCAACTCCTGCTTTTTTCTGAATTAATTTATTTTTAAATAAAAATGGTACATCGATTTTTGCTCCAAAGTTACTACTCGTATGATTAAAGATTCAGGAATTTACTATAAACTGCCACGTTATAAACTCAGAAATTCTGCCTTACCTCACTGTTTGAACAATAACCTGTTTCTGAACTATGCATAATATTTGTGAGAACTATTTGGAAATTGAATTATTTGCAACTTCTCATTAGCTTTGAAATAGTTTCCTGTCACAAAACATCAGAATATACAGAAATGCAGAAACTTGAAACAGAGTCTGTACAAACCGTACGAAACAACGATAAATATAGGGAGTAAACACGAATTTAACGTTTCAATGACTAAAGTGTTCAGATATTCAAATTTAATGCATCATTTTCGTGAATAAGTGAATTTGTGGTCAGGTAAACTAGCATTGGGCTGCGCGTATGTCTTGAATTACGCGTGCGAGAACACGACATAACGTGCAGGACGCGCGTTGCCGCCGTCATGCGTGCCCCTTGTCTCGAGTTAGTACGCGGTGGCAGTGTGGAGAAGGTCATGCTTGAGCGTGCTATCGATCAGACCTCGGCCCCATCGCTTCTCGAGACCGCAAGTTTGGCTGTCGCGCCGCATTTGATGTATAGGACAGCAAAGCCGACTAATCTGACTAAATTACAGGCTTTTGTTAATTAGTTGCATCACTCGCAGCGCTGGGTAGGAAAAACAGGAGAGATGAAGGGAGAGCCGCGTCAACGAAAGTAGATCGCGTGGAGGGAGTGATGGAAGGACATTGGTAACGAAGACGAGCTAAAATATAATGATATAAATATGAAGGATGAACAATGAATACAGTTTTGAAATATGAATTTAACATTTACAAAACAATTCATTCTTGTACTACGATTTGCTCAAACTGTATAACGCCTGGAGTGAAATAGAAAACGTATTACAAAAAGTTAGTAAAAATACGCAGTCCTACATAATGTATGCAGAATTTTACTTTCTAGTTATAAAGGAGAAACTGTAAGTCCTAAACCAAGGTATCAGATGTATAACGAACAAAGCTGTAGAAACTCTATGAACATTTAGTTGCTGATAATTCTCCCCCTTCTTAAGTCGTTCGATATCAACAACGTAAAAACTAAACGTACTTTAACAAAATGAGACATTTCACTTCAAACTCTGTTTAGGTATTCCCGTAATGTTGAATAAACATGCATTTTAATTCTTTCAAAAACTTGTATGGCTAACTGAAACAACACCTTCAATACAAATGAAAACATTACAAAACGCAGATCTAAAATCAATGGTATAGCATTCCAAACGGCTCTCACAATCAGCGTCGCCGCAGACGCTGACGTAATGAAGATGGATCTTCCATCAGCGGGTTTTCAAACGGCCTTCCTGCAAGAAACTGGCATCAGCAAAAAATAAATAGGAAGAAAGGAAAAATAAATCGCCATGGCGCTTGATCAGAGCGTGAGCTGATAAGGGCGTCTATTGCTGAGGAAAGTCAATGATTGCAAGGTCATAATGATGGATTTGAGCTTTGGAAATGAGTTTTAAAGTTTGATGAGATAATTTACAGACTCGTAAATTAGCACGATACTGTCTCTTAATTTGGAGATGCCAAGTCTCTCGTGCTTTCCATTTCACGAAAAATAAAGTTTCTGGCAGAGTAACTTCACCATATTTCGCTAAAGGTTTGCTACACATTAGACTATCCACATTTAAAGTTTGTATTTTTCATTACAGACAGGCCCTGCCCCATTAGTTGAAACTAGTTTATGCAACTAAAGTCATGAAGTCCAAGCAGCGTAGATCTTCATCCGCCGCACAAAATTATGTGAAAATTATAAATACTCTCATGAAACTGAACAAAAATTGTTTCCAGACTACTGAAATGACAACTACCCTAATTATTTAAATTTCCTATCTATGGCACCTTTCTAGAAATTCTAAAATACATGATGTGAATGACTTAGTTCAAATTCGCATGTTGAAGTCTACCGGACATACAAGTATGTCTTGAGATATTTGGTAACTTTATCACCAGAGATGAGCTGTTTAGTACTTCGAAATCCAATTGCTCGACTGATCCCAGAATTAGTGAATAGTAGACCGCTCGTGGTAGTTTGGAGCAGATGAGAGGAAAGTGCCGGAAGTCATCCATCGCATTTGTTGATAGCGCTGAAGAAGTACGTCTCGGATCCATCACAGCCTCTCCGTTGGCCAAAATTGCATGAGTTGCGATTTGACAATAAATGATGCACTGTCATGTAGAAATGGTTTCCTTATTTTCGAATCCATATTACCCAGAGATGATATTCTTACAAATAGAGTACTCGAAGGTTTTTTCGTGTAATATCAATTACAAATGACGAAAATAGTACATGAAGCACTTATTCAAGAGATTTGTGGGTCATTATTTTTTTAGTAAACCTTTACCGTAGAATAGTTATCTTTTCACGTAAATAAGAGATACCGAAGGTTTGCAATACAATTTTTCACGGTAACGTTTCGAAATTCTGAAGCTACGATTAAAGAAACCATTATGTTATTTTAATGTCAAAATAATGGTTTTATGGGATTAACTCATCTTTCCAATACTCTATCATGATAATAACTTAGTGTTCATTAATTAACAATTAACTTCCAATTTAAGATGAACATTAGCACACGCGGTGTACATTCAAGCAGTTTCTTTGAAATTCAGTGAGTCTTTATTGTTTAAATTTGGAAATAATACCCCGCTCTGTCACATGCTTTCACATCTGGATGTGAGAGTCACTTTTAAGATATCGGCTTTCATGCGTGTTGAGTTCAGCATCTAGTAGACAAAAATGTTTCTTTGTACTTTTAAATAATTCCTTAGAGTCATTCGGTTTTCAGTCACATACTCAATTCGGAAGTTAGTCTGAGAATCCTTCACATTAACTGGGAGCCTCTTGCCCTCTGAATTTAGGCGTGAACGCAAGTTCAAGAATCTTTCCAAAAATTTGTTGTTTTCGAGCTGCTCGTAAGACTCATTCGACAGTCAGATCGCACACGGCATAGCAGAGCACTTACAGAGCTTCCAGTATCTTAGCTCTCAGACCTTTTGCTTCGAAGTCTTCACAAAATGGTGACTAAAGTTCAATTTCATGTAACGCACTTTTAAAAGATTGGTTTTTGTGCATTTTAATTATTCCAATTGGCGTAGTCGATATCAGAATTGCTTCAGTGTATGTAACTGTATAAAAAACAACTTCTAAGAAAAATATTTAGGCTCCAGTCCAGTGCATTATTTGAGTTTCAACTCTAAAGTGTCCACCTGTGCCTATTTTCATTCATCCAGAAAGAAAAGTAAAATCTTGAATTCCCGTAAAAAACAAGAATCGCGCCGAATAACGAGTCACACCTTACTACAAAGGTCTTACAAATGGTTATTACAAATTATGAACCAAAAATCAACAATGATGAAGGGTTTTTGAGTTTGAAAAAATTATTGAGATCGATTAAAATTTCAGCAAATTTAGCGTTACTCATACTCAAATATGTATCCGTAAATTGAGAAGTGTAAAAATTAGTTTGAAGTACATTTTAAGTAATGATAATGTAAGCAGTAGTTTGGGTCGTCACTCAGTTTTATAGTTTATTAAGTTTTATTCTGTTGGTGATCTATGTTATACCTTGGTTGTTGAATAACTTTCCTTTAACATTTGTACAGACGTTAGTTATAACTCCCGACCAAACATAGTTCTATGTTCTTTTTTCTTCGTATGTACATTCACAGGAAACATCACGCCCTCTGTGCTGTAAAACGTGGAGAAACAAGAAGAAGAAATCGCTTGGAAGATGTGATTCGAGTAAATTGAGACGCCATCTATCTTGTCCAAAAATCCTTGCTCATCCCTTTGGTTGTATCACGCGCACCAATTCGCGTTTTATGGGCCCTCTAGCGTATAGTACAGCTCCCCTCGCGTGCCGGACATCTCTGTGCTTTAGTTACCCTCACACAGCTCACTTATTCACCGGTCACTCTAGACCATTGACATAAAATAGCCCGGATCTCTAATGGAAAAAGCTAATGGTCGACAGGCTGGAGATTTGCGGACTTATTCCGGGCTTATTTTGCCTGATTTTATTAGGCAACTGACAGCAACAGAGGCTTGGATTGCAGGAAAGCTTAATTTGAAATATGGCTCCAGGTCCACAAAGACAGACGTGGAAAGAAAAGGCTAAATTAATGTCATTTATCTTTCATCAAGGGAGTAAATAAATGTGAAGGCAAGATTTAACATTTTCATTTTTTTTGGAGAAGAAGAAATTTTCTTATAGGTCGGATTGAGGAATTTTCACTCATTACTGAAGAACAGAGCTTGTTTAAAAATACAAAGCTTCGAAGAAAAAAGTTCAATAATATGTAAACATGACATCCATGGAGAGCATATTTGGCTCATCTGCCGGCCAGCCTCCGTCGAATAAGATGCATTGTCTCCTTTATCACTACTGAATGTCCAGCAAGAAAGAGAGCTGGCTGGACACGAGGGTTTACACAAATCCACCGTCTCCATAAAACCAAATAAAATGTAATAAAACCTAATGGAATATAATACTCTATAATGTAACACCCTGCAAAGATTTGTCCCGCACCAATGGTACTCATGTGGATCACGGTGGACTGGTTGAGAGAAGATCGCCACGCCGCGGCAAATGCTCGGGCTTGTGAGTCATGAACTGTGATTGGGTGCCACCGTCTCTGCTCAAACAAAGCCTGAAATAATATTACCTTCTTATCTTAAAGAATTCAAAAATTATTCACCAAATATGCTTCACCTATGGGAATAAAAATGATAAACAATCGATTTCATATATTATCGGTACGAAAACCTGTTTTCGCTCAAATTAAAAAAAGAAACATCGTTAATTTATTCAAGTTTAGTATCATTCTAAACTTAACCAAGTTTTATTAAATTTGTCCTTACTTGATGTGTTTAAAATGGCTTCTCATACCCATTTTAAAGAAAAAGAACAGTGTAATCAAAGTAAATATTGTAAGCTAATATACTTTAGCTGTAAAAACAGAAGTTATTGATGCAGCATTTTCGAATTTGGTAACATTTCCCACCGGCTAGAAGTAAAAACTTTTAGTACAGATGCATAAAATTGTCGCTTCTCTTGGCTCTTACCGTATTTTTTGAGTGCTTTTCTACCACATACTTCGTGATACTCATACAACGTTCGCTCGAAATGAAGATTGGCTCATTACCAAGTTTGATACTATTTACATCGAAGGAAAATTTTACCGTATGAATCTTTGTATTTTCTTCAAATGGTGATTAAAAGATTCAACCAAATGGGGTTACATAAGTTGGTCGTGAATTACCCAAAGAAGTTTTAGTCGATAAAAATCCTCAACCTGATAATGATTATTTACCACATATTTTCCTCATTATACTTACATATCGTGTTCTACTTACCGCAATTTGGGATTATATAATGAATGAGTAAGCTAAACATATTCCAGAACTTGAAAATCTCCTTTCCTTTATTTTTAAGTTACTTAAAATTAAATTTTGTCCATAACAATTACAAATTTTCATCGAAATACTCCCAATGGAAATTTGTGTTAATCGTTTTTTTAAGTCAGACTGACACGGTGCACTTATCTTAATCAAAATGATCCCACTTGAAGGTTCCATGCTAGAACAGGTGGCTCGGTTAGCTAAAGTTTTTCTGTTACAAATTAAGCATCAACTGCAAATCATTTTGGAAATCATCGCGAAGCTTACTGTGAATGTCTTCTGCTTAATTTATTATCCATACATGCAGTTAGCCCTATCGATGCTAAGCCAGGTAATTACCAGACGACCTTGCAAAAGAAACAAAATTAAAGCTCATAAGATAGCTGTGGTAAATATGTTTCTTATACTTCAGCATTGATGTCAGAATAAAAACTGGTCCTTCTATTTGGGTACATGGTCGTTTGAAGTTGATATTTAGGAATTAATTCCCAGAAGATGATGTTAAATTAACTTAAAAGGGCTCACCACTTATTTCCAATTCCACCTCATCCATTCATCTCACTGTTCAACAAATTTCTGATTCACCACTTAATGCACGATTCCTTTCGATTAGTTGAACCCGAATTAGACGATATATTTTACAGCTTAATGACGTAAGTCCCTTTCTTTTTCATATATTCTCAGAAAACTAAGCCTGCAATAGGTGAAATCACTTCGGACGAAAGCCTGAGGACCCGAAGAATCGGAGCATAAAAGTTGAATCCACGTTGATGGTGCAGTCAGTAATGGACGGGGTGCCCTCCAGCCATCAGGCGCGTGGGCCTCTTCCAATACACACGAAATCGAACACTTCACAAATATTCTGCACAAAAACTTTTGAATAACTTTGTAAGTCTGTTTTCAGGAGATTCTGGATTATATTGCATCGAGTCATATATTTCATATTTAAATCTCTCTAAATTATCCATTATATGAGTCTACTACTTCTATAGTGGATAATTAAACTGTAAAATGATTTAGTAGATTTGAATTTACTGACCAAAGAATATAATATTATTTAAGACAATAGAAATGAAAGTGAGATATAATAATAGATTTCATCGCCAATACATTTCTTACATAAAATATTATTATAATGTTGTGTGCGTTCATTTAAGCAAACAATACAAATTGGCAAATAACAAATATACTCAAAAAATTATCATTCTGTTGAAAAGAGTCAACAATCAGTTCATTTCTAAGACAGCAGTTGAAGTAATCTTCCTTGTCACATGACGAGAAGTCAATACCGCTATCATGAACAAGTTTTACAAGAGTAAATGCGACAAGGCATTATCGGTCCTTGGTACAATGCTTAACTAACAACGAGCCATCAAATGCCATCCTCAGAAGGCTCACTTGGACTAAGGCTACCTCATTATGCTGCTCGCTCTAAGCCCGTAATTAGCTCCAAAAAATAGGTAATTATCGGGTAGCCTTCGGCCTTTTCCATTACCCTGATTGGCAAACATAGGGACATTTGACGCGTGCTGAACTGAGGCATTGTGAACCGTGCTTCCGTCTCCTGAGTATCAGGTTTGGTTGTGATGAAGGAAAGTATGTCAGAATAATGTTCATCTCCTGTGCACTGAAAACAATGGTGTACCACAACTACTGGAAGATGTTTATTCCAATTATTCAACCCTTATGAGTCAACTTGAAGTTCATAGACGCAAGTCTAAACCTATATACCTACATTTGACCTTAGTAAAAGTGTATTTTGTTCTCATTAGAGTCTAGGAAGTTTTGATAAGAACGACATAATGTGTTTCTGCGGCCTGTTGGGGTAGTCTGTTTTTTTAAACTTTCGAGGGTTTCTCAATACTGACTGCTATAATCGGAATCATATGGAATTGGCTGTTTCAATTGTGTGAGACTTATTCTAAATGGTAAACTAAATGAAAATTTACTACATAAAACAATAGCATTTAGCATCGCAGCAGCTGTTGTAACACAAAAACAAGAAGCTATCAAACGTCTGTATGTCAGCTCATCCAACAATTGCTATCGGATCTGATTCTGTTCGTTTTTTGAACCTTGTAATACAAGTTAGTCAAGCTTTATTTTTGTTTGGTCTAATTTTATATGAATGTTTAGTAGCAAAACTAGACTGATTGATTCTTTTTGTTATGCTATTGAGTTTTTTCGATCTTTAAATATGGAGGTTTTGTCTAGCCTGCGCTAGTTTTAGTCGCTCTGCTAATTTTGCCTATGTAGAATAATTTCATCATCTGGTTTTGAAGTTACACATTCTCAGTAATTACTCCTATGATGGCACTGTTATGAAAATCCCTGCGTTATTACCTTTAGCGCAAAGGCTTTGAGAGATATTATTGTGCCTTATATTCTTACAGATGATACATTTGTCATCGGGCTGTTATAAAATGTTATTGATTTATCACAATTTAATGCGCGCTTTTCAAATTTTCAAATACTTGCTTCATTTTACATTGTTCATGTCAAGTTTTTGCAGCATAAGTACGGGATACACCAGAAACTCTTAAAAAAAACTATGGTACACAAATAAGATTTACAAAATACCGTGACCTTTTCTATATTACATGTGAACCCTTTTCTTTCAAATAAATTTAATACTAGGCTTAAAAAAACTTAAAACTATGACTTAGGCTTCGTCATTATACTCTCGTTTCAATTGCAAGTTACTTAACACACAAAAATATATTACCCCATAAATAGTGGTACTATAAGCCAAGTCTTAATTCTAGGTAAAGGTCAAACGTTTCTTGTGTCATGACACGTTTACCAGTCTCTGTTGTTGACTGTTTTAGCAAAAATTCGTTGCCTCAAAAAGTGACAAACTCTAAAGAAACTGTTTTTATGCTCACAAATTATTGCTAGTAATTTTCAGGGGGGTTTTTGAGTTTCCTGAATGTCACGCATAAAGCGACGCAAAGTGTATCTTCCAACAAAAAATTTCGTAGCACCTGGTAATAAAACCTATGTCAAACAATTTTTCTTGGATCAAAATTCGTAAGCATAAACAGCACTCTTAGGTTTAAAAATCTCTTGTAAACTCGATCACAGCTCCACAATCATCAAGTGTAGAGGCAGCACGGCAGGACGTGTTGTCAAGTTTTGCGTGGTGTTTACTCGCTTTTCATCGAACACTAAGAAAGGCTGGCATACACGACGACGCTTGCCCTGCCTTAAGACGGATTATTGCCATCTCGCTAGGAATAGCACGGATTGTGCAATATTTGTTCTGTCCATAACTCATTCCGACCCCGATATCACAAGCTTATCACTAATGATCAAATATTGAGTCGCCTAATAATTAATCCGGCGTATTCAAATCGTCGCTTTTCATAAGGGTTTGTAAGCCAAAGTTTTGAGAGTCTCTTTTTGCCTTTGTACCAATGTTGTAGAGCTGAAGTGACAACAAAAGTCGAGAAGGCCTGAAAAGATTTAGCTTTTCAAAAAGTCTTTCGAAGGAAAAGCTCTATTGCACAACAACTTACAAGAATCAATCAAGGAATTTCTGAGTGATATATACAATAAAACGAAATGTTTACGTTTTAAATTGGTTTCAGCAGCCGTGCACCATTATTTTCAAAGAATGCGTTGAGAAAAATCGCATTGATCATTTATTTCGGATAACTTTGCAGAAGTAAAAGAAGTTCTCTATTATTGCACAATGCCGATGAATCACTGCATAAAATATGTGATGAAATAAAACTAATGAAACATGCAATGTTTCACATGGGTGGAACTCTTGCATAATAAACAAGGTGATTTTTTCAGCCACAATAAAGCGTTACCATCGCCAAAAAAGAGCTTGATCATAATCATTTTAACTTTTGGCACCACGATTGAAGTACACCAACTATTCTTCCGCATCCTGTCTTCCCTATACTTGAATGAGAAATGAGGGTACATCCCACAGGGGTGGAACTCTAGCACTAGACTACTCAACCTCTAAGATGTGTGCAACACAGAGTGTCCGGAAAAAATGTATTCATCACTCTGAATGTCAATAACTAGCTTAATGTTGAGAAACCTTTAGCTCACTAAGTATCATAAAATACGGAAAACAATTATGATAGTGTGAAAGAGAAGACTGATGAAGACGATGAAACTTTTACAAATTGTTTTTGGTCGAGATGAGGGTTTCATTACAAGACTATCAGTCAAATTATGAGGCTGCATTCCACATTGATCGCAACTTGAATAAAGCGATCAACATTTTCTATTACAAAAACATCCTCGACAATAGAATGTTAAATATGATGTGTCTTACTCCAGATGGAAGATTTCCGTATGGGCTTGCCTTCGTGAAGACGGTGCCGAAATTGATTCAATTTTACACCAAGGAAGTCTTAATAGAGAACAGTATCTTGAGTTTCTTACAAACATCATCGTGCCTGAACTTCATCAAGCATAACACCGTAATTTTAATAAAATTTAGTGGATGCAAGACGGCGCTTTGTCATCGACAAACTATCTTGAGAGATTACTTGAAGAATCTCTTTCGCAACAGTCATTGCGTTAGGTCACGAGATTGCGTTGCCTGCAAGATATCCTGATTTTACACCTTAAGATTTCTTCACCTGGAGTCACCTGAACTCTAAAGCTTTCACCACACAATCTAGAGACGTAGAAGAATCAAGGGAAGAAATTCAACATAAGTTCAGAGCTCAAAAAGCGACCGATCAATGATAAGTAGAGTGATGCAGAAAATGATATCGGGACTGCAAGACTATCTGCGAAAAATGGGACATCACTTGAAGTAGAAACCAGTTCCAAATAAATGCGACTTCGTATTTTTTTCAAGAACAACCTTTGTTTACTATTGTTCTCATTTAACAAAATTAATTGATTTAAAATGAACTTGATATTTTGTTAGTCATTAATATTCACAAGTGGGGTTCACATTTTTCCAAGACACCTGGTGGAGCGAACTTCGTACGCCCTCCTCAATTTCTCAAAATTGTTGTAGAATACAGTAGGACCTCGAGATACGAGTTAAATTCATTCCAGCACTGAGCTCGTGTTGCGAGTTTCGCGTATCTAGAGCACAAGGGCTCGAGGCGGATCGAGAAACGTGCATCGTGTATACCCACAGCCTGGCTCGTTACGCGAGCCAATGATCGTATTTAGAGTAGAAATTTTCGCTTATACTTTTCTTGTATCTTCAATTTCTCGTATACAAAGCTATTCGTATCTCGAGCTTCCACTGTATTGTATTTTATGAACTATTGTGTAGCCCAGCTAACTTCGCTCACGTCAATGTTCTACCCAACATCTCGTTTCTCCAGTTATTGAATTCTCATTCGCCCCCACAGCAAAGGCAAAAAGAAGCATGAACACAGTTAAAGTATTGAATTAAAAAGTATTTAATAACACAACGCTCTAACGAAGGAATAGCTTTCAAACATTAGAATAAGAAGCTTCATATTGTTGGTATGAAATAATCATGTCTTGGATGTCGCTACAACAATTTGACTAGCGGGAGGCTGTAATTGATTTAAAAGGATGATATAATTGCAAAGTACATACATGAAGTTTAATCATAATTTAATGGTAAATTTGTAGTGCAAACGACGTAGGTAACATCGTAGTTAGGGAAATAACGGCCAAGAATATATTAAATTGAAGAGACGAAATAGACTCATAGAAATTAGCATTGTCTATAACATACACATGATTTCACAGAATTATAGTATAAAATAAACATCATATACTACGCAGTGGTTATAGGGATCTTAACCCTTTCGGTACCATGATGCAAATATCAGAACCTTTTCAACATATTTAACATCAAATTTTAAAAAAGATGCTTTGTGATGTTTTACGGTCACTGCATTGTCCTGATCAAACTGTAGCTTGCACTGCCCTACCAGCGTTTGCACCGACACACGTGTTGCTCTGCATCTTAATAGGCGAAAAATGACTGCGGCCACCAGAGATGCCGTCGGGACTGAAAGGGTTAAACAAGCGAAAAATCGATGAAGAAAAACGTTTGATGCATACATAAATAACTAATAACTCTAAAATCATCCTCCCAGTTTTACATATATATAGAAAAATTATGCACGAGAAACAATGAGCCATTCATATTCAAACCGTATATTTATTTGTTATTATCAGTGCACTGTGCGTTTACTGCGATTATTATTATTAAGATCTCTGATGAACCGGATGAATAGTTTCTGAAGTTTGGTCATGTGTCAGAATTTTCAGCTTATTGCAACCTATACCAAGAGTTGAAATAGAGTAATTAGAAGAATATGCATAAGTGGTCTTACCTTTAAAATGTTATGAGAACGTATAAAATTCAACAATCATGAAGGCTCTTATCTCTACCCACGGGAATTTGTTCTTCGTCGTGCATTACATGGTCATAAAGAGGACGCGTCTGCCCTGTTTTTAACCTTCTGGATGGGGATTTAGAAATTCAATTGGCACCAAACTAAATATTAGTGTCAACCGAAGAGAAAACGAGAGAATGAGATTGTTTCAAATTTTTTCTTAACAAGATGAAATGCGTAGATTGTCAATCATACAAAGGAATATTACCAACACTACCTCTTGTTAGAAGCAAATATTTATTTGAAACCTGGATAACTTTGATATTGCTGACAGTTTTCATGCTTTCAACTTTCAGGTGTGGAGATGCTCTCCAATCCCCCAAACACCAACGCTCCTCAGCCCAATCTTCTCTTTGCCGGCGAGAAAACAATGTATGTAAATCAAAATGAAACTTTTGTACCCGACGCATCCTTTGCGCATAGGAATTTCGCATTAAAAAGTTCGCCAGATGGAATTGGACTGAAGAGAGAGCATCATGCCGGTGCGGGTTCGTTTGTATACCAAACGAGAAGTTCCAGTGCTTATTGGAAGCCAAATATTCAGAGACTAGGCGCTCGTTCGAAACAAGTAGTCTCTCTGTCACATTTGTGCGCGAATGTAGAAAAATATAAAAAATGTTGACTGGTATTCGTTCATTACAAGTAATACATTACAAATTGGTATTCAATAACAAACTGTTGCAGCTACGTCTGCAGTACGTGTGTTTTAGGCAAGACAAATCGTTTGTTAAAGTCAACTCCTCATTCAAGAAATAGAATTTTAGCATCTCTTATGAAAGTCTTAGGAGTATATCCATTCGTTCGTACTGTTTGTGTCATTTTTGTCTTTGTATCTTATTTGTATCCCTTTTACCTCAAATGACTTTAATTTTCCATTAATTCCTCTTGTATGGTAACTGAAAATTACATGTTGACTGCTATTGCAGAGTAAATTATGTTATCTACAGCAAGACAATCGAAATGAGTTTTTCTGACACACTTAAAAATCACATAGCATTCAACTCCAGTCGCTCATCCAAACATCGACCTTGTTAGGTTCTAACCGAAACTCTTTTTTTTTTTAAATATGCCTACAAAGATAGATTTTATATCTACAACATAGACATAAACTTGGAAATTTTTATGAGCACCGCATGCTGCGAACAGAGACCTGCGTCATCATCGAGCCGATTGTGGCGATAGCTGAGAACGACGGGTTCTCGCACTCGCTCTTATTCAAAGCCTGAAGTAAATGGCGCGGCAAATGAAGGTGTTCCGCAGAGCCTATTACTTCGCACCACACAAATCGACTGCCGTCAAAAGCATGTGCGATTCCAAACAACAAATGAACACTACGGAGCCTGCAGTACACCGCCGAGCTTGTCTAGCTATTGGTTAAAATTGATGATTGTTTACTCGAAATGCAGATTACCTCGAGCCAGCTGTAGAGGGGAGATAGGGAGCTAGCGTGGTAAGTACCGTATGTCTTTGACCGTGTTTCACTTTTGTTAGGGTGTGTCATGGGGATCTGAATACACATCTTGACAACCAACACATAGCACCTGTTAGTATTTTTTCCTCAAATGTGAATTGAAAATTACTCATCGGGAGTTCTGAGTGAATAACCCTCGCAACTCTCTGCAACTCGTTATTTGGCTTACAATGAATCATCTGTGTTTTCATTATTTGTTTATCTGATGACGCTCATCAGAAATTCGATAAGTCAGGTATAATGGCTGAAGCAGCAATATATTTTATTCAGCACGAGCAGTTTACCGCTACTCACACGGGATACCGGACCCTCATTTGTTCTCTCAGATCCACTGACAAATGCGAGCTACGCACGCATCTCAGCCATCGCATCTCAGACCAAATCTAATCTTTGATGACTTTACCATGTAAGCAAAATCTCGGCGGGTTCAGTTCGTCCTGCGAAACGCATAATTTAGTTCGGATGAATCTTAAATAAATTAACCAAGCTTAATCAGTTTGATCTCAGAGCGTTCTACTGCCTAGTAATTGAATACTACTGTTAGACAACTAGCAGAAGCTTCAATAAAATAGAGTAGAGGGCTTACTGGTTACTTTCCTTAGTATAATTAGCAGATACACCAAGAATAAATGATATTTAAAATGAATTGCTACCTGATTAAAAATTCGAAAACTCAGAAACAAGGTTACGTATCTCTCTTTTCATTAAAATTAGGATCGATTCGACTGAATACTGTGGATGTGATGAAAAGTTTTGGATAAGTCCATCGATTTATGATGACATTTATGATGATATTCACTGTACATTTTAGTAGATGAGAGTCCTGACTTGCAGAAATACAGACGCTCAAAAAAAAGGTCAGACTTAGCTGAACATGAGTCTTATGAGACCATTAGATAACATTTTTCTTCTGTGTAAGCTTACGTGGATCTCATGTAATATTTTTCTTGGATTACCTGAACAATGAGTAACAATGTTGAATGCTCTTCAACGTTGGAAGATACAAACACTAACATAACAACTAACATAACAAAACTAACACTAAAAAATATATTTCGATTTGATAATTACTCAACCCTTGAGCGTTATTCCAAAGAAATATCGACGATATGTCATCTACAAATTAAAAACGCACACTTAGTGGATTAAGGTCGAGTAGTTAAGCTTCGGCGGCAAAAAATCAATTCAAAAAATGGATTCCACATCAATTGTACAGACGGGCAACTTCTGCTACTGTTGCCGAACTCTCTAGTCCCTGTCATCAAGCCTGTCTGTTTCTTACAGTGTTTGAAAATCATTGTGTACTTATTTATTTATTAGTTGCCGAGCTGAAAATATGGGAGGTAAATATGAATATCAATTATTAACATTGATACTGGGTATACTGGGAGAGTATTATCATATTGTTATTTAAACATTATAATCAGTTACTCGCTTGGAGAAAACTTAATAAAAGCTTTTAGAAAATTGTAGAAGCACCTTCTGAAGACCCCATAGTTCTCCCTGCTTCCTTTAGTATTTGTGAAGTTATATTACTCGAAGAGATCCATTAACAAAATAGGAGTAATTAACATTGAAATTTTCGAAATTTCTTATTCATTCTTAAGTAATTTTAACAATCGCATTCAAAAGTTCTTTTAAAACCAGTAGGTAAATTCTTCCTTAAGGAAAGGCTCAGTCTGTATGTGTACGAGTGCTGGCTCGTGTACTCAGTCATAACATATGTATAGCGCCAATTGTACTATATTTAACTGATTATTGAGTTATGTATCATATTTTTCTTTTAAGCGTGTTTTTATCATTTAAAATACTCATTTTGAAATAAAGTGACTTATTATATTCTTTGCTACTTCAGGCTCTTTGATAGAAATGAACTTATGGTCTTGAACGATTAAAATAAATGTTATTTACAGTTTTTAACCCTTAGCTCGTTTCTACAAGTCGATATTTGTTTGCAAATTGATTTTCAAGCACTTTGTATTTTCTTAAGTTTGATAAAAACAAAATTTGAGATTTGTCTTTGTGTCACACACCAAACAGTAGAGAAATTTGCTTGCAAACCGCAATGGTTAAGTCAGATTGCATAAGAACTATTATATATTTCTCGGGAAGAGCACTTCGTTACTATCTACTTCAAATTTCAAATCAGTAAAATTTGGGACAGATAGGTGTAGAATCAAAGTAGGTCTGCTGTTAAACACCGATTTAAATTATGTTGAGGAAAATTCCTCGATAATTTTATCGTGGAATTTCGGTATTATCGTGCTTTGTTACACTAATTTATAGCATCAAAAGACGGCAGGAGAATAGAGATATACTTGTATGTAATATTTTGAACGGAGGAGAATAAAATGTCGAAGCAGGACTATATATAGTTTTAATGCATCTGTAAAGTATCTGTTGTGTGTGCTAACGTGTACCTTTTATTCCTAATCTATCAATGTAATTATTTTTAATAAAACATCCCTAACGATATAAGTAGTACAATTTAGCAGATAATAACGCGCAGAGCTTCTTTTTGGAAATACGATCGAAACTTTTTACAAATATGTTTCGATTTACGTAATGAAGCTCACCTAAAATCCTTGTTCACCACTTAAGTTACAATAGACTTGATCCAACATGGAATGCCGCGTCTCGATTCGTTCAATCGTTACACATAAAAAACGCACGAACAAACCACTTCGTGTATTGTGGTTTGTTCATGCGTTTCACTTCCACATAATTCCCCCATTCTTTTTGCGTGTTCGTCCGAAGTTAACTAAATGATAATGTTAAAAAAAATGTTCGATCTGGTATAGTAATTGCAGACTAGAATTTGACTATGGCTTAGAAGACCTGGCATATCTCGCATCCACCTCGCTACTACTCGTATCAATGTTTTAGTTTCGCGTTTGTGAGTGTTTAGATTACAGTTGTCCTCAAGTCATGCCACTATAGGAGGCATTAACCTCCTCCTATATTTAATTGACACTAACTTTCAATAGCCAATTTCTTATTTGGCCCTGAAGGTTGACGTGTCAAATGATGTACACATTGCCGTCCAACAGCGCGTGCACGTTGTTATATGAAACGATACTTCTGACATAACAAGCAGTACTTAGTGTGAACTTTGTCCGAGTGGCTCAAGTCATACTTCATCAATCTAAGATTCTGACATGTACGTGTTTATATGAATAACCCTGTAAGAGAAAAATGGTATGCCCCACCAAACTGGTTTACTGGAGAAAAAATTATGAATTTCATTTACAAAAACTCATTCAAACGTAATGTTTCAAAGTTTATACGTACAAGTGACCAATAATAAAAGCTACTGGAATTAAAACTTGAATAATAGTCAGCTTTTCAGAAAGGCCTAACCGTACAATGCAAGATTATACTCGGACATGTTCCCATAAAATGAAGATTAGTGAATAATTTGTTATCCAAATTCTTGAGCTTTTGTTACGTACTTAAGAAATGTATCATGAACGGGAACAATCAGTTTTGTTATTATTTTCTTCTGTTCAGTGAGTTGCAGTGCAGCTCCACTAGAGCTAATTTAGTCGCAGTGAACAGATGCGAGTTTTGAATTATTTTTCAGTAGGTACACTACAGAAGATTGATGTTGTACTTCATCAGCATGAAAAATTAATACACATTAACCAGATTTTTTTTGTGTCGGAAACGACATTAAGGATTTTAAATCAATAAGATACATATAATAGGTCATCACTGCTCATTTATTGGCTACACTTTTATGATAAAAATTACTATCTAAGCTACATTGCATGAAAAATTTATAGTGCTTAGGAAATCATTTTTCCTTCCCCTTTTTCACAAATATCTACAAAATTGGCTGAGGGAAGTTAACGAAAACACAAAATTCGGCCCGTCCACCTCGACGCTAGTCCCCTCTTTCACAGCCCTCACTTGCGCGCCCAACCAGCCATGTATTTCTATTTGTTTTCGATTAGGTCCGACTGGACGAAAGATAGCCATCGATTGCCAGTAAAATACAGGTCTTATTTCGACCATTTTTCCCTTGGGGCTTGTCGAAGAGCATCCGTTCTGCATCGGACCGCAGGGAGAGCGGAGGTCAGGAACAGTTGGCTTGATGCAGGCAGCTCTTTTTCTTCGACTTCTCACTTTTCACACAGGATTTGTTCTGAAAGAGTGAGAGCTAACGTATGCTACAGTACGCGCAGTGAAGATATTATACCATAGAGTTTTTCTTTATAGACAGCTGAGTACGGTGAAAAGTTAATTTGCAAGCAATTGGATCATTTTACAAGAACCCGGAGATTTTCCTTAAACGTACGACTGAAAAATAGCAAGACTGAAAAGACTTGCTGCAGAAGAGAAGTCCGCCAGTTTTCTTGTCTCAGGTTCTCTTGATACGTCATGCCACGATGCTGACCTAAGCATCTTGACCTGGAATTGTGCTAAGCCAAGATAATTCGACAAGACCAGGTCCCGGTTTTGTCTGTCCTGGAGGCAGAACGTCACGTACTGGAGCATTACGAAGCATAATCTGGAACACAAAGAGCCCAAAAATGATATATTACAAATTTAATGCAGGTTTTTTACCTACATTTCCATTCGAGAAATTTTTGCTGTCCGAAGTGTAAATAATGACTTAGAATGAATATTTTCGCTTTTCAAATTAAATAAATATATAGTACAAATCGTAAATAAACTATTATGAATTAAGTTGATGCACCGTGTTAAGCTGAATTTCAGTTCTACATGTCTGTACTTTTATTTGAAATCATGTACGAATACTCTCACTTCAGCGCTCAATTCAACACAGCCCAAGAGCGCCAGCAGAGTGACCGGTATTTCGTGCAGCTCTCCCCAGAATCCATTACGCCAATGTCCGGACTATCTTTTGTTGGATCATTTCTCTACGACCACACCGACATCGCAATATTATCTAAAAAACCGATGCCATTGTGAGGATATGAAAGCGAACACGCAGAGAGCGCTACACGCCCAATGAATCCGTCAATGGCAGGAAAAACAACACCACGCGATCTTCTGGTGAGTGCTCCCAGTATTGATGAGCTCGAGTGGCCACAATGGAAGTTGGAGATCAAAGGAGTAAAACACTTGATGAAGTACTTCAGTGCTTTTGCTCACAGGTGATGGTAATATTCCCATTATTACTCTGGAATCGATATGGAAGAAAATATTTTGAAGTTATTCGAAGCGAGAAGTTCGGAATTGTTACGGGACAAAGTATTTAAACACAACCTTAACTTTTTGAAGTGAATTCACCAAACTATCAAGCTCTACCTAAGATGACATTTTTAAGGCAACGAATAATGAAGGAAAAAAGAAAGGCCCTGCATCATTTGATTATTCTCACTAAAGAATTGTGCTCCATGCATGAGCAGAAACAAGTAAAACAATACAAATAATTCAGTCATTGATTATAGTGAGGCAGGATGGTTGGCCGGCACGCGCTCTACATACGAGAGTCATACTTTCTGAAAGGTTAAATTAATTTGCTGGCTATTCTTCTCATTTACTTCTTAATTTTTAGTTAGAATATATTTTTTGCCATATTCCTTTCAATTTCACATAAATTTTTAAAAATATTTATCATTAAAATCTTGTATTATTTCAAGAAAGATTGATAATATTTTGACAATGATAATATTTATTTCAGTTCAAGCAGCTGAGTAAGCAAACGACACACCTAAGTGTAGGGTTTCCGTCCTTTTTTTCGGTTTCCAGTACATATCCAAAAGAACCAGTTACTGAAAATGAGTCTGTCTTGCAAGTTTATTGTATTTGCATGACTGCAGAGGCAAGAGAACTGAGGAAGTTCTCATTTGGTTGTTCCATATTGTTCGCATCCAATGGCTACCATACATATCTAAGGGAAAAATGCCCGAGTATATTATTAATGTTTATCTTGCATTCATTGCTTTCCACATTTCAAATAGCTTGTTGGAATAAATTTTGCTGCTTGAAAAACCGAGAATTTTATAAACGCTAAGTCTAGCCTCTTCTGTCGTGTGTGCCTTACTGGTGTTTTGATCTGTGGAGAACTCAGGTACTTGCCCGCTTTTCAGAAAAAGTTTGAAGTATGTTTCAAACTTTGTTTCTTTGTAGTTCATACATTCTACTTCGCTATGAGGGTCACTTATGAAACATGTATTTGTCATTGATATAGTACTGTACAAATTTGAAGTGAGTCGAGAAATTCTTCTAAAAATTTGAACCTTTAAACACGGAAACACACTCTTCCTATGAGGGGAATAATTTCAGTACCAGGAAGCGTGTTTTTTATAAGCACGAAGATTGTTTAGCTCTTACAGGATTTATCCATTATTTTACATAGGACAAGAAAGTGACTACTTAATAATTACAGTATATCCGAGCATATTACCCCTCCAATTAAAAACAATCGCTCAACTCCTTATGAAATTCCCAGGATACAAAGATTTTGATGTTTCTGTTTGGAGTGCGACTGCTAACTTCAGCAATGATGAAATTTTAGAGTGATGATGTATTCTTTCCCGGGATTTAGGAAAACTTCAAAGTTGAATCCCTTCCAAGACAGGTTAAGGCTAAATTCTGGTTCTCTTAATGTACAATACGATCTTGAGCCATCCCTAAAGTACATGCAAAATGTGCTAGGTATTGTCCATAACACATAAATATATCTTAACATAAACACAATCCTAATCAAGTTGATGAGAAAGCATCATAACTAGTGAGCGAATTTTTTCGTTTGAGTAATATTTATTTACTGTACACATAAAAATATTTAGGAGAAAGCAGTCATTCTTAAAGAATGGAAGCATTTTTAAATGATGTGTATCAATTGTTTTGCAGTGCCCATGAAATGTTTCAGCTAATGCCTCAGGAATTGGAAGTAAAAAGTTGCAGTTTTAAGCATTAACTACTGTTCAAATTTGACGTACACATCAACGACATTTTACAAACTGGTTAGGCAATATACCATTGATTACAAGGACAGGCAGCTGATTAAAAAAGTTTGAGCACGGTCTGTCCTATTTTTTGAGGTTACTTGCTCATAGTGTGTAAATAATATGAAAACACACGTTATAATTATCTCGGACTAAATGTTTTCTACAACGACCACTCAAACAGGATTTCGGATTGATATGCAATAAAGAATCCTGTACTGGTTAGAATGGCAACAAACCTAACGCAACCAGTGGACAGTAGATTTGAACAAATGTTCTGCCCAATCCGGCTCATGGAGAAATTTTCAGTGCCATGAATATGGTTAGTTACATGAAGAAGATACAAGCTTAATTTTTGGGGGTAAAATATGGAAGGAACTTATAGCGAGAGAACTGGGAAGCTTTCCATCCTGTATGAAGTTGCATATCTGAGGTATGCTCATAAATTCGCCTCATATCACCAGTAGGGTCTAAATACTAAAATAAATTAGTATAATTATTATTTTACTATACTCAGTATAATGGACAAGAATGAAGAGATTGAAATTCACCGATTCTAAAATCTAAATTGAGAGTGCGACTCAAGGCAAATGTTATGAAAGCCTGGACTGAAGGGAAGTATTCCTTCAAATTAACGACGGCCGAACAAATACTCAAGAAGTCGTATAATGCCAAGTTCTGTAAACTTATTATTCAGTAAACAGTTTATTATGAATGTACAAGTGATGCCCATTTTTATTGCCTCACTCAGTGTTTTCGTTATGATTTCGTTTAGCTCTATTGATAAAAAATGGTTATAACAAAAAAAATTAGCGACAGAAATCAATTTAATCGCATGAGAATTGGTAAAAAGTCTTTTAATTACAACGTAAGTTGATTATATTTTTGAATATTCGGCTAAGAAATTTACATACGCACGACATACCATTTCTATTTAAGTTACGAGTAGTATTGAGGTTTCAACCACAGCAAATTTAAAAGAGTATAGACACTGACTAGACAACAGATATTGTGAATTATACTCATGAAAATTCAATTTATCTTTGCAGAACATCAAATTGTATTCTCTACATCAGTATTCGTTCTAATTTTGAGCCATCAAAGCGAATTTAGAGGAAGTGGTGATGTAGAACACCCCAGTCCGTGTCATTGGAGGCGACTAGCTTCTCCATGATGTTCAGGCAAAGGCCCTCATCAAAACTGTCTCCGTATTCTAACCCACCGGACCTGCAAATTGAAACAAACTCGCCGTTCAATTGAAATAACGCGTCGTAAAGCAGTCTCGTGAGTGCCGGACTATCTGCACTAAACAACAATTATGATGACGGTTCCGACATGACCAGCC
>VCRD01000002.1:574640-643576 GCA_006783055.1 Trinorchestia longiramus | reverse complement strand
CTCGATGGAAGCGAAAGCAGACATCGTGTCAAGCGCAGCAGTTCGTCTCTGACTGTTTCTCAATCGGTGATTCAACTGAAAGAATGTCAGCGAAATTCTTCATTTCTTCATTTTTAATAGTTCTTTATCTTAGGCTAAACTCATTATTTTGAAATGTCTTTTTATGCTGAAATACTATTGTGAGATAACTGTTAACACAGAAATTTATCCTGCTTATTGTACAAACGGAAGTATATTAAACTGAATTTTTTTAATTAGAATACTAAAATCATCAACAGTTTTGATTTTATATTCTATTACAATGCAAGCAGAGGCTAAATGTACTCAAAGCTTCATTACTGAATATCTCTAGATTTGTTATTATTATCATTATTCCTTGTAACACAAATGTTATTCGTCAACAATGAGTGCTGAAGTAGCACACTTCAGCTTGTACTCTTGACCAGTGAAAATCAAGTTCAGGACTCATCGTGGATTAGACGTAAATATACTACGGTGAGTTAAATAAACGAGCAGCTCAGCCTAGCTCAAGAAGACCTGTAAGATTACGCCGTAGCAGCGCCAGCAGTAGCCGTAACAGCCCCAGATGATGGCCTCCGGAGAGCAAACCTCCACAGTCGTGAGGCTCCCCTCAGATGCAGTCCCTAACTGACCATACCAAATAAATAAGCTCGTAAATATCTCCTGCTGAATACACCAACCAAATACAATGAAGATCTGCCGGAAAAAATACTGTGATTTAGTTACATGCGCGATCGCCTTGAGAAGCTAATATTTACGTGGGAACTTCCGTCTTAGGAAAATATTTCGTAAGTTTAACGCTCTTCGTGTTATCTAAAATTTGATGTCTTTGATGACTGGTCGTTCAACATTAAGAAAATGTAGATTTAACATATTGTACTCGTTTGAAACTTCAGTTATGTACACACTGAGATGGAAAATCGAACGAAATATTGGAAAGTGTTGGTATATGCTCAAATTCCAATATACAGAAATCACAGTAAATTATTATTTAAAAGGTATAATCGCGAAAACTTATTCGTCAAAGCTGTTTCACACTTTTTTAATCTCTTCTTGACACTGAAAAGAAGGTAACTTTAATTTTAAATTATTTCAAAGCTTTCAATATCGCCTAAAAAACGCACTGCGTATTCTCTTTCAAACCAAACCCTCACAAGAAAAGGACATTCATGGAGCTATGGATTAAATATTATTACGTAAATGCCTCAGAGCATTCTTTTACTTCTTTGAATGTACTCCTCAAATGTACTTTTCCTAGCTCGAAAATGCACTCAAGGTTGCGTTCGATCTAGCATACACTGAGGGAACAGAAACTTCCTGCCGAGGGGAGGACTGCCTGCTTGAGCAAGTAATTTATGGCTATTAGATATGTCAGCCCACGTAAACGTCCTCCAGTAAACTCAACCAAAAATCCTCCATCTCCCTTAGGTGGCTTCGACTTGACTTCAATGTAGACCCTAGAGGGAGGTCACTTATACGAAATTTCTTTCTGACCAGCAGAAAATATGTATTTTTACTTTAGCTTAGTTTCCCACTTCAATGAACAACTTAATTCCTTAACGACGTCTTTCATAAAATGTAAATTATGAGACTTGCAGCGAAAAAGATTCTTTAATAAGCACTCACATGTACATTTCTTAGAATACTTACTAAAACTGAGCTCTATTCGTGCATCGAAGCGAGAAAGGAAGAAACAGTCGGTTCTCTGGAATCACGTCTCTTCATCTTTTCTCAAGAGGCAATCGCACTACAAACTCAATGAGAGTTTGCTTTTTTCATGCCGATTGCAGCAATAAATTTGCCGGTTGGGTGACCAGCTGTCCGGCAAACTGCTGTTGGACAATAGCCTCATGCTCCTCAGTCCGCGATACGGACGCTGAGGTTCCAACTTACAGACCTGCGCACAAATTGAGGAGCGCCTGTTCTCCAAATAAAACACGTCTTAGATGAACCCTTGGATGTCCACCAAAAACACTGTACAAAACTCGACAACAGATTGACAAATTTCATCTTTCTGCAGCAGTTTCATTCTTCCAAATAATTTGACTTCTTTAACATGAGGAATTGAGAAAGGCTATCGTCACAGACGCTTTCCTCCAGAAGAATAGTCAAAGGGAAATTTGTTCAAATCGAATTACTTGCTGACAATTTATTTTGACTCGTAATGTGAGCGCTCAAATTGTCTTCACTGACGCATTCGTTGTGTATTTTTTCGTGTGGTGTTTAAACAGTTTCAAGCTTTTCTCCATCGCTGTTATTAATTTAATAAACTGATATAGTTTTATGGTTTTCAATTTTATTCTTGCACCAAATTTTGCTGTAGGGATATTCTAATTTCAGGTATCACTAGATAGAAGTATGAGCATTTATATAGAATTAACTGTCTCAGAAGTGGAACAGTTTGTAGAGTTTCAAAAAAACAATAACTGCATCGGAAGGCCCTCACACATGTTATGAAGTATTCTCTTCAAATTATGAAACACCTCAGTGTTGTGTAATACTGTTCTCTAATTGCTGTCCGTGTATGATTCTCTCATACTACTGAAGAATCCATTTTGAACAGCACCTCGGCGGAAGCATAACACATGCAATTCAACAAAATGCATCATGAAATGATTTTCCCTTACAGCTTACTTGCTTTCCGTTTACAATCGTTTACAAGTTTCACAAAAATCAGAAGACGAATGACATTTCTTAAACAAAAGTTTGCATGTTTGGACGTCAATTTGAGTACGACATCTTTTAACTGAAGAGTTGACGCTTTCAGTTTTTAGTGTATTTTAAACTCTCCCCGCAAGTTACATACATTTCTGTTGATATATATATATATATATATATATATNTAAAACACGTCTTAGATGAACCCTTGGATGTCCACCAAAAACACTGTACAAAACTCGACAACAGATTGACAAATTTCATCTTTCTTCAGCAGTTTCATTCTTCCAAATAATTTGACTTCTTTAACATGAGGAATTGAGAAAGGCTATCGTCACAGACGCTTTCCTCTAGATTCTAGAAGAATAGTCAAAGGGAAATTTGTTCAAATCGAATTACTTGCTGACAATTTATTTTGACTCGCAATGTGAGCGCTCAAATTGTCTTCACTGACGCATTCGTTGTGTATTTTTTTCGTGTGGTGTTTAAACAGTTTCAAGCTTTTCTCCATCGCTGTTATTGATTTAATAAACTGATATAGTTTTATGGTTTTTAATTTTATTCTTGCACCAAATTTTGCTGTAGAGATATTCTAATTTCAGGTATCACTAGATAGAAGTATGAGCATTTATATAGAATTAACTGCCTCAGAAATGGAACAGTTTGTAGAGTTTCAAAAAAACAATAACTGCATCGGAAAGCCCTCACACATGTTATGAAGTATTCTCTTCAAATTATGAAACACCTCAGTGTTGTGTAATACTGTTCTCTAATTGCTGTCCGTGTATGATTCTCTCATACTACTGAAGAATCCATTTTGAACAGCAGCTCGGCGGAAGCATAACACATGCAATTCAACAAAATGCATCATGAAATGATTTTCCCTTACAGCTCACTTGCTTTCCGTTTACAATCGTTTACAAGTTTCACAAAAATCAGAAGATGAACGAAATTTCATAAACAAAAGTTTGCATGTTTGGACGTCAATTTGAATACGACATCTTTTAACTGAAGAGTTGACGCTTTCAGTTTTTAGTGTATTTTAAACTCTCCCCGCAAGTTACATACATTTATGTTGATATATATATATATATATAGACATAAACACACTTGTTATATATGACCTTTGATTTCTTTATTACATACATTATAATTTATTTCTTAATATGCTCATCAAAAACGTGTTGCGTTCAGCGACGCTGTTTAAAACCTGTTACGTAAAGCCACTCAATGCAGCAATTATTTAGGTCGTCGATGATACTGATGGAACCATTAAGTGACTCGAAGCTCCGTTTGATAGAAATTTGAAAGCTTTAAAGAGATCACCAGCCCGGAACATTGACTCAGTCACGACTGAGCGACACTGAATAAAAATGAAACCCGAGTGAAGGACCGACCGTCGCTTTAATAACAAATTCGTAGAGTTGTTCAGGGTTCTCTTACATTAAAAAGCATATGATATTACTATTAGTGTGCCAAATTCAGTAGAATAATTTTACTCATATAATTACCCAATTTCCCCGAAAATTTCCAAACTCGCATACCGTGTATTACGATATCATGGCAGTTCGTGTATGAACAAAAATTTCGAACGAATTATGTAAAGCCGATTTGTTCAATATTATCTCCAAACTTTATTGAATAAATATATACATCACGTTCATTCCTTACTTTCTACCAGAACTTCATGAGATAGAATATTTTTTCCGATATCATGCAGCATGTTCTCTTTTTTGCAGGCACACTGAAGCCTTAATTGTCTTAGCTAAAGAAAAGGAAACCGATATATCGGTGTTTTCACCGGTAATTCCTAACACTTGACATGGAGCTCACTCAACGATAGAATCCAATAAATTCCTGACAAAAATTACCTTCGCACGAAGAATTGTGCATTGTTGACACTGCTAAATTCTTAACACAACTAATTGTGCGTTGTGTATTTTGATGCCAATAGAATTGGCATACAATAAAACAGTGCGTACTAGACAGGCGTATCCTATTTTAAAGAAGAAATATACTGCAAAATAACTAAACACTATGACACAATACTGGTGCAGAAAAATGTCGCGTCGTATCATAAGAATTGATGATAACAAAAACTCAATATCTTCGCCTATCCCCGCTCATCCTGTTCCTAAGTATATTCGAGATGATCAGCAGTGACGGGATGATTGCAGTAGATCGTTCTCGAAATCATTTTTTTAATGAAAAATAATTCAAGGGGTAATTAGTGCTTAAGAAAAGTATTTAATAGTAAATGTGTTCAACTTTCCAAAACCGTGAAAATTACGCAAATAATGGTTACATGAAGGTCTTTGAAATGAAATTTCTTGCCACACGTAATATTTTTAAACCCCCAAAAAATGAATTGCTGTTTGTGCTTTTTGCAGCCCTCTCTGCATATCAGGAATACGGATAGGGCCTCAATGATGGCTAATCAGACAGCACCCAATAAATCTTGGCAGAAGAATGACTGGAACTTTTGAGTCATCCTAAGAATGTCAGGAGTCTGCCGGCGAAGCGCTCAGGGACACTGGAACAACCGATATAAAGACCAACTTCCGACTCTGATGATGACAAGAATTTATCGGCTAACATCTTCAAAAATAGCAAATCACCGAATCAATTTTTTAGTCGGTATTCCAGATAATTGAAAGAAACCGATATTCAATCTCGTGGTCTCAGAGATGTTGTTTATAGTTTTGATATAATCATTCCATACAGAAATTCTATAGGAGTATATGAGAGTTCTCAATTTTGATCTTAAACATTTCAAGTGCTTCGATGATTGAAGAATATTGGTAAGAACTCTATCTGGGAAAAATAAAATACTTTTCTTACTGTAAGAGGAAGGAATTACCAGAGAGAAAGTTCGTAAACTAGTGTTAAACTAAATGAGCCTGAAAATATCCTATAATGTCACAAATATGTTCACGATATTAATAAGCCTCACCGGGGAAGAGTTCCGCAATAATCGATCTACAGTTCATGTCGATCTTTTAATTTTTAAAAGTCATGACAGCCTAAAAGAATCCTATGATACGGTAGTTTTTTAAATTTCAATATAAGGTAATGCATGCGTTCACGAATAAATTAAACGAAAATTTTTTATAAACAATCAAAAATGTTTCAAATTCATAACTCGTACTTCCTCCAGTAAGTTCTTCCTAGGTGACTTCGATACTAAGAAAAAAGTAAATGATTAGAAGCTTTAAATTTACTCGTTATTTGAACAAGAATAATGCTATGTACAGATGATGGATAAAATTGTGATTAACTATGAATATTGGACATGATGACCATCAGGTGAAATAACTGGACATCAAAATACAGAGTTCATATTCAGAATAAGCCACCAAGTTCTCCACTAACAACTGCATTTCTCAAAGTCCAGTTACACGGTAATTTGTACATTAATCTGGTATACAATATACTGTAACTCTGAATTTCTATTTGGTAAATAATGAGGATAAAGTAACTACCGACTGGAATGAAATAAAAAATTAATGTGTGAGGATTTATTTTTTAAAGTAAATTAATTTCATGTTCCGGCAATGAAGTTACGTATTTAAAGAACTGCATTCAATTCAATGTAGATTATGATTCACAATCTCAGGCCGACCTATTTTCTATGGGTATAAGTATTCAAGAAATGCACCGCATTCAAGTATTGTATTGACCCAATTATTTATTTACGAGAAATACAAATGTATTTCCGTATTTAAATGTTGAAAATATGTCGTAGGTTCTGAAATTTGTGGCTGTGAGTGCTAATATTAGTTGTTGGAATGAAAGAACTCGCATAAATTAGTACAAAATTTGAGGAGTAAACATCAGAGCATAACTTTTCTACATAGATTTGAACTGGTAAAAACAGCGGCGGTTCGTCCGTGGGAGCTGCAGTCCTGCAGTCTTCTGAATCCTCACTGTCAGACTCCGATTTTAATTTTACACTAAAATAAAAGTAGTATCAACAAAAATGTGCAAACTAAAGTTAGAGAAGTGCACACTAATACACACTTTCGTACGCACACTAACCCTACGTAATTATTCAGCGAACAACATAGCAGAATACGAACGTTTAAGTAACAGCCTGTCAAGAATACATGTGTTTTTTTCAAAATTTCTACAAATATGACAGCATTGGAGAACACTCCTGAAAATACAATTCTTCCACTGCCTTTACAACATGTAAGCATTTCAGCAGAGAATGGTTAACCCTTTAATGCCAGATAGGAACATATGAGCTCCGAGATAATCATTCCCTTTAACCACATACTCTAAATGTTCTGTTCAAAATGACGGTAAAATTACATTAAAATGAGTAAAGATGAGCGGTAATTCATGCAATATTTTGATCAGTCTGAAATTAATTTGGTCGTAAAAGGGTTAATATAGTACAGCTGGCAAAAGACGCACGGCTTGACTGTTGTACTGTCCTAAATGCATCTATTATGACTTGGAGTATGTTGGATATGAATAATAGCTTCAATCATGAAATTAAAGATAGAAAAATATTTTTCTAACTTGAAAAGAAACAAAAGTTGTTATGCGCAGTACAACAGGGAATGAAAGATTGAGTGTTCTATCAGTAATAACTTTTGAAATCATGCTGAAAACGAAAGTAAATGACTTCAATAAGAAAGTTGGGAACCACTTTGAAACGGCAAAAATTGAAACACGGATAATATATTCAAATAGTTATAACATCATCACTTCAGCTAGCCACGTCTCCAACTCCAACACTATCACGATTTGACGACTCCTACAGGTACATGAATTTGTCATTAGTATATTTTGGTCGATTTCAAAACTCATTACTTTAGTAACATCCATCTATTATGTTGTCTTTTGAAGATAGTAGTCACACAATCTCCCTATTTCAATTTGGGACATGCCATCATAGGGTAGAAATCAGCAGCTCTGTAATGGATAGAAGGCATATTTAACGTTAAAGTTGAATCAGTCGTATAACTTACTTAACGTTGAAGTTCGAAGTTTGTAAACTATATGGCCAGTTTACCGCTGAAAATTTTAATGTGCTCTAGGTTGGACATGTTAATAATAATAGGATTTTAATTTTAGAGATACAACGTTCGAGGTTCGTCATTGACGAGAGGTTTTTCAGGTCACATCCTCCTTTTTCTCCCCAGTATCGCCTCCTGCAACTCGATGCACTATGTGAGGCAGCGCACCTTCCATTTCTAGGCCATAGAAAACACACCAATTCCTGACGCACGATTCCAGTACACTGAAAATAATATAAAATATTTAGCTTTAAATTATGCTCCTCCCTGGGAAACAAAATTAAAATTCAACGCGATGAGAGTGTTAACAATCGTAATGACAAAATATTAAATAGATTAGGAGCTCTGATTTTCAAAATTATCATAATCTGAAATTATTTTCTCACTATGTACTTAAATCGCGAGAGAAAACGCAACACAAAGAAATTAGACGATGGATCAGGACAGGTTACAACAAGAGAGGTCAGCATTTTCCTCGCTAAAATATTCTGTAGATAACTTTTTCTATGAATAACGTGTACCTAAATTTAACAGTTCCCGATTCCTACACCCCCAAAGGAGCCATTCTTTCAAAATAATTCCTTTTAAAGTTCTGCAAAGCTTTCCTAGATGTCAGTACCGTCGTTGAGGATGAAATGCGAGCTGAAAATTCAAGAGTTCAGAGTGTCATAAAGTAATTATAGGGAAGAGTGATCGAGAATATATCAGATAAAATGACAGCAAAATAACAGTTCTACGATAGCACCTGCCGCAGTGTGCCCGCAATCACCAAAGAAATTAACTGTGCCTGCAATCTTGAGTCTGGCTCGAAAATTTTCATTTAATCAGTTACAACCTAAGCCACCACTTCTACTATCAGCCCACGACAGTTTCTAAGACATTAATGATAGGTAAAATACAACAGAGCTTCTTTATCGGTGGTTATTTTACCTTATCTTGGAGTTAATGAGATGGATGGCGGCTTTGCAGTGTCCGGCCTCTCATTAGTGATAACTGCTGATGAGTAACGGCCCGATACCTCACAATACTCCTGCAGATCCTGCACTTTAAAATCCGCAGATCCTTTGTGTGATAACATCGACTGCGGAGGACATTCTCTTCAGCAATATATGCGGCCGTATCATGAAACGCGCAGAGCAAAGTGGGCGAAGCGCACTTTCTTGTCATAATAACTGGGTCCTCTAAACACACAAAAATATTGAATGAGCTATAGCTTGTCCAATATTTCTCTAGCGTTATTCGTATAGAAGAGGACAATAGTTAAAAAAATTCGCTGCCGGGGTTAGTATCGAAGGATTATATTGTATTTTGAACAAATAGTCAAACATCTTCACTGCAATAAGTTCTCGCAAAAATGAAGTCCCAAGTCACTGAGAACCTTTTTGAGCTGGAGCAACTTAACAACCTAATGGATACAAAAGTTCATAAAAGATGACACAACTTGATGCAAGTCACCCAAACTTGATACAATTTGATGAAGAAGTTTTGTAAATCTGCCGGGAAATGAGGGTATTTTTGAGAGCAATTTGAGCAGGTCGCTCCAGCGCGCATAATTAATGCAATCTTCGCATTTACTTTCGAAGATTTGCCCAAGTTTTTCGAAGCTTCCATATTAGGAGACTAGCTGAATAGAAATGGCTCGGCTCATTAGCCCTAGAAATATTTTCCTCTCCTCTTCTATGATAGAAGACCACTGAGACACGGGGAGTCATTGAAGAACTAGCAAGGAAGTATACAAGTACTACTTTACCAAGGAAAGTTTCTGCCTTATTGGAAAATTTGGATTACTAAGCTGTATTTTTTTCTAAACGTTGAGGTTATGAGCTATTGATAACTGTGGAAAAACTGTTATTCGTGCAACATGAATTCTAAAAGGGGTGATACACTTCAAATTATTCAAGATGTTGCATATTGTTAGTACTAAAAACTCAATGGCGACATGCAGCCGGCACCTCGATGCATTTATTTATTTGCTTTACATTACCAGTCAAAATTAGCGACAGCGAATCTCAAAAAATGTTTCTCCCAAACAAGCGGAATAATAAAAAACATCATTGCCACCATTATCCTGTTGTCAAATCGTTGTGCCACATAAAAGGGTAGGGGTTACAAATGATTAAAAATACTCAGCGTTGTCGGTTAGGGCAAAAATGCCCTAAATGATAAAACTTCTGGACGCGGGCAGGCTTTCGTGCTCGCTTTCCCTTCGAGGTAAACACAGCCCCCGCTGCAATGATTTTGTTTGCTTTAGCTCTGCTGAAGCGATCGCACGGTCGCCATGTGCTCTAATTTCTGCGCCTCGAGTAAAAGAACTTCATGGAACACGTGTTTATCACCTGAAAAGACTAATCAGTAATTCATTCATTGCCATAAATAATTATTACAGAACTCTGATGAGTTTAAATTTATATTGGAGACAATTTTTTTGCTATTTACGAAGAGCACGGCTATTCAGTGGTTTCATCAATAACCCATAAATTTTTTGAATCATCTGAAGAAGGAAAAATAGAAGTTTCTGCAGATCGTGTTTCAATTGTAGGTAAGACCAGAGAATGTAAACAGAAGAGTTCAGTTAATACTCTTTTCTAACAATTAGTTTCTTACACTTTATACCCTCTTTTAAGAACTTGTTCTTTGCTTCAAAAAATTCGAATCGTACCTTCGTATGCCAATAACAAAACTCTCTCTGGTGGCGAGAAAAAAAGCTTTAGAGCCTCTCGTCTGCCAACACTGCTGTGGATCCCGCACGAAATCACAAACAAAAGCGGCCTAGCCTAATTTATATTTATTGGCCCAACCATAAAGAGGCAGGGAAAGATGAAAAACTTGGTCGTTTTAAAGAGGGTTCACGGCAGTCACAAATTATTGCGATGCAATAATTGTGAGATGCTCACACGTTCGTCGAGGATAGTTTTCTGGGAAGTGATTCATGATACCAGAAGTAAATGTTCACTCCAATGATATTGAATTACTGGTAACTTCCGCTGATCGAGTGGATTAAGTGTAAAGTTTGTTTCCGCAAGATCAGATCATTGAGACTTGTCTCAGGCTTGTCTGTACAACTTAAAATAGATAATGAGTGACTCGACATATCACCATACAAAACTTTTGCATTCTTAATATTACTTCTCCAGTATCGGAAAAGAAATGTTTTTTTTCATCAGCCCAATTCCGTTTGAGTTCCTGCATCTGCTTCTGAGCCACGAATTAAATGCTCTTATTTTCAGACATCGATGCGTTTATTTTATACATGCAGGGTTGTCTAAGCAAAATAGTATTTTTAATATTGTAGTCAGAACTACCTATACTTGAAATACTGTTAAATCAATGAGAAATTTGAATTGCGGTCGTATATAACTCTATACTGCTGTAAAGTAATGGCTAGCGCTAAGAAGCAGAAACGTTTGTGCTCATGGCTGGAAAAACCTACAATCATATTTCTCATCAGAAAAATGTTACAGATCTGAAGTTGTGGTCGTTGAGGCATAGTGAGCTGATGCGGAGCAAAGTTTTAGACTCTTCATTAGAAGATCAAGTCGGCACTGAACGACGAACGCACAGAATCCCGTGCTATGCAAATCAGCGAGCGAGATTATGGTTAGAAAGGCTGTTATTTGGTCGATTTGATGTGTAGTCGCTCGCATAGGCCCATTTCTCATAGGCCTAGGGAGCATTGAAACGCCAGCCGGAGAATATTTCCGTGCCATATAAGCTTAGGAGGAAGAAAAATACGGTGGTCTGGAATGACGCCTGCTGTAGGATTACGTAACAAACTCCGTGTTGGGCTCACTTACGCAGTAAAGTAATTGCATTGGCGAGGAAAGGCAATCAAATACTGGCAAACTCACTATTTCCACAACAACTTTTTAGCTCAGAAATGGTGAAGCTACAGCACTAAAGTTCCTATAAAAACTTTGTATGTAAGCATGATGTAAATTTCTTTTACTCATGCTCAACACTCAGCATAAATGTGTGGCTGAACTTCTGATCACATATTTTCAAATCAGTATTATTGTATCCAAAGAAATTTAATGTCGACTTCTATGAAAATTGGTTCAAGAATATTTTAATAACTACTTATTGACTATTGGTCATGGTGTACATAAATTAATGCCCCTTCTAAAATACCGTTATTCATATTTATATTTTTTGGTTTTTACAACTATTTGAGAAGTTTTTCTTGCCATCTTCCTCTGTTGATTTGTCCTACGGAAGAATAACAGGGACTGCAAGTAGCGAGAATTGCACCGTTTCGATGTCGATTTTTTACATTCTCGGTCGATTAGGTAAGCAGCATCGGACACGGATCATTTTTCAAAGACGAACCGAGCTTATTGTGTGCAGAATAATGGGTTCAAGGAAGCAGTGTATTATGGGGACCTCAGCGGGGGATGATCTTCCAGAATACTGAACGCTGCAGCATTGGCACTGCGACCTATAAAGCCGCAATGATGGATTATTTGGGAGTGTCTCTGAGTGAGAGAGAGCCTGAGGTTTACAATACATTTATTGTAAGTTTCTTCTGAGCTTAAAAAATTATCGCCACAAATTTGATTTGTAAGAAAAAATTAAATGATTGTAAATTGAGTAAATGCACGTGCTAATCACGACAATAAGCCGAATTTCTTAGGAGTGACTACATTAAGTTAGCCAAGCAACAACAATTTGGTTCCTAACAAGAAATATCATTTCTGCTTTCCTAATAAAATATATGTAGTTCTAGTGATATAGACAGAAGGAATGTCTATTATCTATATTACTACCTCTGTTGTTATCTATATTAAATCAGAGGTTGGGTTATAAATAAAATTTCACTAATACTATTATCAAGGAAGTGATCAAATCGTGGAAGAAAGATATATTAATTTGTGAGGAAAAATCAGTTATCTGATGTAACAAAAACATAACTGGTTGCAAATAGACAAAGTTTTTTGGACATATGTACTATATCCTACTAAATTATAACCGTATTTCAAGGAAAATAAAATGTACTTTATTATCAAGGAAATGTATTTTTCTAACAGGGTAAAAATGATTGCGAATAGCGGATTGAGAAAGCGAAACAGAATCATCAGTACAGTCAATACAACTCCGTTCATCTCCTTCATTTTTACCTCGTGCAGACGAACAAACAGGATAGATCTGATGTAGTGCAATGCATAGAATGCATTGTGTGTCTAATGCAGTAAGAGAGAAAGAGGCGGTTTCTTATCAATGAAAATCATTTGGTTTAGAATTTTGAAAACATCATTGTGGAATTCTGTGATATTTAAGAAACTGCGATATACTTTTTCTCATAAATAGAATGAGAGGGTCAATAATTTTCGATCATGTGGAGCAGGGGAATGCGAAACTAACTTGTACATGTTAAATAAAATTGCTTCATCTGTAATTGGCTTATTTGTATTAGGATTGGTCACACAGGATTGTTTTACACGTTACAATGATCTATACCATGGAAACATGAATTTCTGGTTCTTATGAGGCTAGTAAAACTTCCGTTTATTACCTAGAGTGGAGAAGATGAGGGTCATGAAATGAATGGGAGTTGTGGAGAGGAAGTAATGGGGTTGTGAATAACCCATTTCAGTCTCAAAGGATAGTGCGAGCTATACTGACACGTCACTCAGTAATGACCAGCATTCAAGCACTGGTAAATCGAGTTACTACTTCAACTGTGACCACGTAGGCCTTTGCTGAGCTCTCGTGTGTATCTGACTCGTGCCAACAAAAAATGCAATTCAGATGGAACTTGCGTAAGATGCTCGGAATAGGGATTATTAAATGAGTCATTGCACTAACTTGTAGATTGAAAATATAACATGTAGTGCCTTCTGCATCAAATAAAATATTGACAGCTTCAGAATCAATTGTAAAAGTATACAAAATTATACTTAGAACATACACTACTTGCCAGGATCAGCGAAGACTTAAGACCTATGCTCGGAGAAAATTTGTCATTGACATGTCACCTCTGATATTTAACATTAGTATGAGAATATAGATTTTCTTTTACCAATTATTTGCAATCTCATCGAAAGGCAATAAATAAAATCTGGACTAAAAATTCAGCATAACATTGTTTTTCCTATATTATTGGATAAAGTTTCTAACATGGGTAAAATTGACTAAAAATTCTAGTTATTCAGATCCCTTGGATCTGCATAAAGTTCTGCTATGCAGAACTGAAACAGTCTCACTTTCTTAAAACTGAAGAAATCATTTCCATGAGGTATAACTGACATCTTTTCTACCATCTCACCTACAGGTGTTAAATAAATTATAAATGAACCACACGAAGCTGAAAACACTAGTTTTATCATCCTTACCGTAATAAGAACTTGCCAGGAGCTTTCCAGGAGCAAATTAACAGAGAAAGGATTTAAAATGAATGTTTCAAGTTTATATTTGTTTCAAGAAAATCGAGAAACAGTGTATGAACAAGTAACTTCCTCAAACTAGATTAGTAATATGCAATTTGTGAGTCTGAGTGTAAGCGTTACTATCCAAAATTCCTAATTTTTTAAATAGGAAAGCCGTTGACTGGAAAGCAAAGAAATTAAAAAGCGTGATGGGCTGCATGCAAATGTATTGAGAGCTCTATAGTTCGTCTAATTAAACTGATAAACTTACAAATAATTTAATTTTACCTATGCTGGAAGTTGCGATTGTAACTGAAAGGCAATGTTTTGTTGACCAGTCCATGTTGTAGTGCAAGAATTAACAAGTAGATTATGAGAAATCAAAGTGCCGCATACAAACTTCTTGTATTATTTAAATTATGTTCAGTTTCAATTCCGTTCGTGACATTCTCAACAATGTGAAACGTGACTCTGAATACTTAGTAAGAATTAAAGATATAAAACCGTATTGTAAACTATGAGGATGAAGTTACCAACAATATAGATCGAAGTGCATCACAGTAGTTTGCAAAATCCTATTCTTTTCAGCGAAGTCTTCCATGGGTTCCTCTTCAAGGAGCATATCAAGAAACTCGCTGCTGTAGACAATGCAACTCGAGACAAAAAGTATCCAAAGAGGATCAATATCCATTAGGTGGGAACCAAGAAACAATGGCTGTCATAATGAAAGCGACGTAATGGCTCGGGCCGAATGAAGGATTGGGAGCTATTGCGTTTCATTGTTGCCAGGCTTTCGCAGCAATACATCAATTCACTTCTCGCATCGATTTTTAATGCAAAACAATTGTTTTACTTTTTGGGGACGCTTTCTTCGTCGCGTGTTGTTGGCGCCCTCTGCAAATGCTTTCCTGACCTAGCACAGAATGAATTGAATACCCCTTTGTTATAGCGGAGAGTACATTTCTAATATTAACCGGCATCGACTTCATACAAAAAATACATTTTTAAATTTATCTGCACGACTACTCTAAAATATCATTCACATAAAATGTTCATCACTTTGGAATATTATGTAGCTATTTCTGTACAGAAAATTTAAATAGAAGCTAACTATATAAACGGAAAAAATATTTTTGGTGCGCAGGCGCCTTAATGCTACAAAAAATATAATAAACTTTAAAATCTCATGTGAGGGAATTTTTTTCCACGCACAACAAATTTACAAACTACTTTTCTGATTGAAAAAATAAAGTTATCAAATATTTATTACCATTTTTCAGTAAATTTTGACTATTGCCCTTTACAATCGCTGTAAATAATGAACTTTAAAACACACAAATTGTCAAGATCATAATTTTCCGCTGTGTTCATTTTTTTGCAAAGATTTCAACTTGTTCTCGATATTTTTACTGATTAGTTCTGAATATGAAGCATTTTTTCTTTAGTTTCATTGAGATTCTTAGTTGGCAATGAACCTTGGCTGGAAAGATTAAAATTGAATATGTTAAAAATTCTCTTTTTCTGCACCTACTTAACTTTTTCAATCTTTGCACGGGATACATTTTGTGCCGTTTATGTAACATAGAATTTTTTTGTAGTTAATATTTAAATGAAGTTGATTACTCTCCGGTTTTTACCAGTGCTTCGAACACCTCAATGTGTAGAGGGCGTCTCCTTTGCTCGTTTGTGCAAGCACTTCCTTGCTTTTGATTTAGAGCTCAAAGCGTTGCGAGATTACGCTTAGACAAAAGAAAGAGAATCATTGAAAGACATTACTGAGAGCTCGGTGGAATAGGAAGCATAAATTGGCCATTAATGTGATAGTAGATAACGGACGAAAAATGGAAGGGGGTGAGAAGAGGAGCTCTTCCTTAACTCCGGTTCATTTCCCCTAAAATGAGGACGCTTCTGCAACGACGGACTGAATTACTGCTTTTGCAAAGACAATAGACAACGTTCAAACTGTCTCAATCTACTGATTTGCTACGCAACACAGCGAGAACGGTCATCATTCAGGTTCTAGTAAAACAACATGACAAATGGCACTAAATTGCGCAAACTCTCAATAACTGCATGGGAAGTTTTTCATTTTTTTATTTCCACTTGATAATCTTGCCAGTACATATTGGTTCATGTAAAAATGTTAAATTAATCCACAATTCACAGACCTCTACTGGAACAACAGTATACTCTCAGATTTTTCTTGTTTCCTTGTATCTCTTATGCTTCACAGTATTGATGAAATGATTAGTACATTACTCCTCTAAATAAAGTTGTTCTCTGAAATATACCTCACAGAGCAATGGCACCCATGACCAAAATCAACATTTTCGTGCTTGAAACTTCCAATGAAAACTTTGTTTCTTACTCGCGAAACGAAATAAAAATAAAAATACAGAAACAATATCTATTACTCGCCTCTGGGAACTATCTTCTCACAAGCATAACCAGATATTGACATGCCAAGGCTCTTTAATTTTATCCTCTCTGAAGCTGAACCCGATACGGCATTTTATTGACATTACCTTAGAAGTAACAGGGAAGAAACACGGATCGTAGCCTTTGCAATGCTGAGAGAGAATTCTGATCGATGGCCTGACTGCAACCGAGCGGAGTCGTAACGAGCGAAGTCTCTTTTGCAAATCGATCCTAAAAATTAGTAAGTTTTATGGATAATCAATAATGGTTATGTATATAGAAGAATGAAGCAGGTTAGCTTGCTAAACAGCTTGTATTTATGATACTATGAAAACTTGCATCGTATCCTTTATGAATGAGAGTATGCTAAACCGATCTAGTATGAGACCGGTTTAGCATATATTCCGTATCATACGAGCGGCTAAACAGACTTTTTCGATGCTATATTGCAGTTTAGTTAGCAAAACGTGATTTTAAAATTTTCTAACCATGATAAAATTACATCAGAAATATGTGATACACTTGTCAATGAAATGTTGTCTCCTATTGTCTCTATTTATAACATGAACAAGATATCGAAAGAATTATTCGATCATTACCCTTCGTAGCTTGTCCTTTAAAATAAATCCGTTTAATTCAAACCCTAACCATGAAACAGTATCAGATCCTGTGCGCTCCCCCTTGCGGCAACTCGGTGTCTCTCGCACAGCACGATTTATAACTCCCATTGCAACCATTGTCTTCAGCTTCTATTGCAAAGAGAGGCCGCCTGATCATAGCTTCATTATGACCAAGAGCTTCGATCGATCATGGTGGGGATCTTCACTCTCTGTCTCTCTCTCTCTCTCTACGTTCGGATCTTCTTCCACGGCTTGATGAGCACTCCGTGCATCGTCCCTTTGAAAGGCATCAAAAATGCCCGTTTTACGACTAGCTTTGAATCAAGAGCGAATACTGATATCATTGGTGAGTGGAATCATGTTCGATTTACGACCGCCTGTAAAACTAGCTAGAAACTTAATTAGAAATTTTGCAGGGCCTCATGAGAGTTTTCTTATTAAGTAGTCGAAGTAAGAACTTGGAGCCTGAAATTCTATTTCATTTCAAAAATAAACTGAAAATTGTGTTGTATTATAACATCATGTGTTGTCGTGGACATTTATGAGTTGTCTAATGCTAGGTTTTCAGTATTTCGAGTTCCTAGAAAACAACATTCGAAATATCCGACAAAGCTTTATAGCACTGATTATCGTATGAAAAAACGTAATATACGAGTTTGATAGTCATCGAACTCAATTGAGCGTTGAAAAATTCTCAAATTTATATCTGGACTTTTTGTTATCTCAAAATATTAAAGATCATTCTCCATGGAATAAGCTATTTTTGAACACGAGAACTGCAATTTACAACATTAAACTTTATTTGTGCATTCTTGGTGAGTATTAGAGTACTATAAAATTTATGAGCACTAGTTCCTACGTGCTTAAATGATAAGAAATATCAGGTCGATATTTTCTCCATTTAAGCTACTGTGGAGACATTTCCACCTTGTAATTCAGTTAACGAAAACATTATTTGTTAACTTACCTATCATCGTCAATTGATGTCGTAAGAATATTACTATCCATTTTAGCCCATGCAGTGTACATCAAAACTAAAAAAGCTTATCATTCCTGCGTGCGAGCAGCAAAGTATACTTCTTTAATTTCAATAATAACGTGAAAACTTTGATACTTCTCAGTAATGTTTATCTCTTTCTTTGTGTGGTGCAGAAAAACATTTCCTCGGGTAATCATTGAACGATATATAAATTAAATACATAATTTGGCAGCGAAAATATATGTGCCATGCATCCATTACCTGATAAGTGACACACTAGTTCAATATTTCTTGTCATTCGAACGTAGGTCAAGTAAGATAAAAACTCTCAAATGGCATTCGTTTCAAAATATAATCCTAAACTGAAACGATCTCCAATTAGTAAAAGGTTACATTAAATGCAACTTAAAGTTTGAACAATCTATTGCGTATGAATGGTAGGGAAGCAATGTTTCTGACGTATGCAATGCATGAAAGTTTCTTTGCATTCATGAAAGGATCCGCGATGTCAGAAAGAAAGCAGCGCCTCGATGCCAGCTGTAACAACCGCCGCATGCATCCGATGGTAACTCAGGAGAGAGGTAGAGCAGTTCATTTTTTATTGGGCGAAGGGCAATGTTGGTGAAATATTTCAATATTCCAGGCTCAGAAAAGTATTGGATTTAGTTGCAATCTTGTAGCTGTCAGATGCATGCCAGGAACGTACGATCTTCGCGGTGTCTCGTTTGCCTTCAGCGCTAGACGATTCAGGCGCAGGTGATGGTTTTTGGAATGATGTCTCGCAACGGAAAATTTTACTAAAGTCGACACGGCTGCACAATATTGTGGCACATATTCTTTTAAATTAATACAATATATCACTTAGTCTACTCTTAATAGAAGAATTATATGGTTATCTGTCTATAAAATAGCACTCTGTTTCTATCTATTTACATAAACTTATTTTGAAAGTTTGTGATCCACCTTATACTCGTATTCGTATTTTCTATGTCACCAGTGGCGGGTTCATTACTTTGTCTTATCGCTGTAGATTGATTTAATTCAAATCTTGATAACGCAAGTGTCTTTTTATTGTAGCTGAGGTTCATTGTTGATGTGAGCTTCTAGCAAGATCGTGTTCATAATAATTATTTGAAAAACAATGCGTGTCGTATCTACTGCATCAAAACTATTTGCAATTAGTGAGGTAGAGTGCAAAATTAATTAATATTAAACGATAGTAGTGAGATGGAGTGAACAATTAATTAATATTGATTAACATTAGTGAGGTAGAGCGCACGAGTAATTTAATTTAACTATTTTAGTTTTAACGTTGCACAGAAAGACGCAGCTCAATTTTACACGGAATGATTCTTCTTTCTGTAATTGTTTATTTGACTAAAAATCTCACATAGTCTTCGAATGCTTATGCACGATTTTTCAACACTTGAAAGCTAAAACTTTTATAGTAGCATCATTATTTGATACTGCTATCGCTTTACGTTTCAACGCATAATTTCGTAGCTGTAAATTTGTTATCAACCAAAGCACCTTTCTCTTCAGTAAATACATGATAATGCTAAGTTAACACGTTAACCGCCATGCCTGATATCAGAGATTTGTCACTACCGCCACGACTTTACCATTTTACGACTTTATCATTTAACCTTCCGTAAATATTTTTAATTAATTTTTGAAAATAATTATTAAAAATTTGGAAATGTACCACCGGTGGTACATGCAGCGGTAAGTGAAATCCTCAAATGTACCACCGGTGGTACATGTGGCGGTTAACGTGTTAAGCACAACAGACTGAGAACCTCATATCGAAACGTTTCATGTCTGGCCTCAATTCTGAAGCACACTCTTCAGCAAACAAGTACTCGAGTTCATGCTCACTAAATCATTTGAACAACTGAAAAATAATAATTGGGGTTCAATTATCTCGTAGGCTGTTAGCTTTCCCAAGAAAAGCTGTATACTTTTTGAATGATAGCATGTAATGCATATGAAAACTTGAACAATTAAAATTTATTCAAATTTACTCTGAACAAATTAATAAAATTATAATTTTAGTGAAATCATTGATTTGATCATTACGAGTATGCAGATCATGTGGTCTTACTTTGTGAAGTAGGGAAGAATTTGACGTAGCACAAGCTTGATTATTGCGACTTCCTGTTTCGCCGTGCCCTCACGAAAACATTCTGAGGCCCGAACCCGACTACGACGATCCTCATATCGCTGAGTTTTGAAACACGGTTTTCATAGAATGTTATTCAGGGCAGGCGAAGTAGTTCATGGGATAATTTCTGTGATGGTGTAATTGTTGATGTCACAGCTTTGTTACTCATAAGTTTCGTTCTCTGATTTGGATTTAATTTTCTTTGGCCTTTTGAATCTTTGATTTTTTCGTGCCTCGATATCAAAATATTGAAAATGTTGAAATTCGACAATAAACCATAATACATTAAAATTAGATTATTTCGAATAAACAGAAGAGGCTGGGAGTAGAATAAAATAAAATTATATTTTATCGTCAAACCAATTAAAACTAGGGAAATTATCAAGAAGAATATATTTCACCTCTTTCTATCCTATAAACTTGTATCAAATAAGTTCAAGTTCAACATACTTGAATTACTTGAGTTCAAGTGTGTAGTTCGATTTTATTACTTGAAATAATTGCCTACGAAGCCAAATAATCATGAGAGGTAATTTAGCCGAGCTACTTTTTACGGTGAACTAAATTTACGTTGAGAATGAATGAATATAGATCTAGTTCTGCTATGGCTTTACAATATGTCGAGATTTGAAAGTCGAGATTTGAAATCCTAAGCTTGTTCTCCTGTCAGTGAAATATGTTGCATTGTTGAGGTCTTCGAATATTGCAAGCCTCCGAAAAAGCTGGTATAAAATATCGATTCAAATGCGAGAAAACTGAAGTCCCAAGTCGATATTAGATGGCAAATTATGGTGGGAGGACTCAAAGAATACCTGAAGGTTTTGAAATTTCAAAGAGCGAAGGATAATTTATTTCTGAACCTATGAAGGAAAAGTGGGGGTTACATGATCAAAAACCCAATCTGGAGGTTGCAAGACATCAAGGGTTGCGGACGGATAAAAAATTTAGAAGGTTTACAGTAACCCAAATTATCAGGAATAGACATTTGTGAGGCATTTGAACGAAGCCAATAGAACAAAGTTTAGCTGATGGACATCTAAAAGTTATTTGAGTTAATGTTTGGGATGACACTAAATCTAGTGGATGAAAATAACCTCTTATTTTATTGAAGAATACGCTAAAATCAGCAAAGAATTAAATACATTCGTTCTTACTGAGTAATAAAGCTGTTCTTCGGGTGAATTCTGACCTCAGAAATTTTGGTCTTATATTGCGACGTGATCGAGTTCCAGCAGCCCAATTTATTCAGGAGTCCAGCCTGCATCATTTGAAGGCGCTCTGGTGTATGGACAATGATGAAAATAGAAAATGCCAAAAAATAATGTCATTTTGCTAAATAACTTTAAATCAGTTTCAAAAGATTTGGTGATTGTTAAACAAAGTCAAAATAAAAAATTATTTATATTCAATTATAGTCAATTTAAGTATGCCATCACTTTTGGAGTTTATTGATTAGTACCATGTCATCTTCGAATTCACAAATGAATGCATGAACACGTTGAACACGGCTTGACACAGATTTTCAACACAAATAAAAATGAAATGCTCCAATTTATTTCTTTTTGCACCGAAAACACTAAAATGTCGAATGAAATAATAAAAAAATACAGAAGTGAAGGGTTCCGTGATACAAAAATTCGAGGAAATAAATATTCTGGCCAGGCTCCCCTATTATTCAAAGTAATTCATTTTCGTGAGAAGTGTGAGGACCGAAGAGAGAGCGACACCTCTGCACAGGGCGGTGCTCATTAGGGCGCCAACGCGTCTCAGCTTTGCTCTGATACAAAACTCCGCTCGCGACTTTTGAACCTTCTCTACTTTTGTGAAAATTTCTGTGCCACAATATTCAGGGACCAGATTCATATAGTTGTATTATTAAAAACTTTGCTCGGTCATTTAGATGCAGACGGACTTAGTGAGCACCAAGTTTTTTGAACTTGGTGTCATAGACGCTTTGAGGTAAGTGATATATCTTTTCTCCGGGGAACGAAATGTTGGAAGCTTCTCATAGAGGTGTCTTATGTCTCCCCGAAGATAATATGTGACTCAATGAAACAAAAGAGACATCATCAAAGTCCTGACAGTGAGTTCCTTCAGTCTAAAGTTAAAATGAAATGTTCGTAAAAACTAACACGTAAAACGATTTACTGAGATTGTCGTAATAAAGAAACTGATCAATGGACTTGTCAACAAAGGTTTTGTACGGAACATCAGTTTTGCATGAAAGAATATTAGTAGGCCATAGCATATATTTTTTTATATAGCATAGTTAGCACATAGTCAGCATATTGACTGAAAGCTTAGTATGTCTGTAAAATGTAAATGGCAGTAAGATTTATTTTTCGTTCAGTGAAGATTATTTTCGAGGGTAAATGTTTTTTAGTATACATTTATTTAGAATTCTCAAAGTGAACTAATTGAAAATTGTCTCACTTTTGCGTTACCGTTTATTTACATCTCCTTTGAAAAGCAGGTAGCAAGTAATTCTTCAGTAACTCCAAACTTACGGTAATATGTTGTTTCATTTACTCACTATTTTTCCCTTTGGTTCTCTGTTTGTATATTTGAGCCATGAGGTGCTTAAGCAAGGGATATTAGTTTAGTCGTTATTCCGGGGAAACTTAATACATAACACATAACGATTCTGTCATTACTTAGTTACAAAACACTATCAGATGACGAAAAATTATACACCGAATAAAATTTTATAATCAGTGCTTGATAAGTATCCCCGACAGACTTCATTTCGAATTAAAGTATAGAATGAGACCAGAATGATGGCAGAGTGTTCAGCCTTGTGCGCCCCAAAGTTCGAGGATAGGAAACATGCTTGGAATATGCACGCAATAACGCGGGACCAAGGCTGGGGGAAGACACTTTATGGGCTTCTTAATATGCACAATTGTCAAGAGGAATATTAAGGGTTGTATTTTTTAATTCAACGAGAAAGTGCATATGGAGGGGAAAGATCGACTCGGTCGATAAGCGAAGGCATCTTGGATGATTAGGTCATATGAAGACGGAGATGGAACGGAGAAGTGGCGCATAGGGGCAATGATGTCAGACTAGTCTTAACTAATATACTCGGTAATGAAAAGCCTGCCTAACGATCTCTGTTGAAAGCTATTCAGTGGAACGGGCAAAATATAATTGCTAGTATACTTTTTAGAGTGTGTATGTAAAATAATTACTATAAATGTGTTTTCCTTGATCATATAATAATTTTTTGCCGCCATACTGTATTTTTCATGCGAGTCAAACCGTAAACGACGCAAGCATGTTTTATATTAAAGCTATCGTGAATTATTTCCCCCATTCTTCCTTCTACGTCCACAGGGTATTCCCTGACTGAGAATGTATTACTCACATAAAAAAGGGAATCTTCTCAATTTTTTCACTGCTGTGGTCTAGCTGATGATTGCACTCGCGCGGACTTTGACGCGCCATTTTGACCGCAACTACAATGAAACTTAAGTTTCATAATAAGTCGAACTTTTGCATTAATGTAACGCTGTTCGGCGATCTCTTGACTGCTAGGCCACCACGAAACCACGGAACAAATCAATGGTTACTTGTTCAATTATTGTAAAATAATGAGTAACAATGTCATCAGACAGATGTGATATTTTAATTCAACGGTATTTTCTGAGAAAATTAAGAAGATATTCAATAATTAGAGATATTCTAATAGGAAACGATTAGCATGACACTCGGTTGGTGATAGCTGGTGACGGCACCCTAGCCTCTATGAAAAAGTCTCGAGCACTCATAAGAGTTGCAAGGCTGTGTCCATAACCATTAGTGCTGTGAATTGTGTTTTGGTTTCATTTTTCGGCTATGCTCCTTGCATATTGACGCCATAGTGAGGGAGAGCCTGACACCAGGAGGACGTCCTTCTCGTCCCCACCACATTCTCTACCAGCCCTAACTTCAGCTCAAAAAAAAATTCATCTGGACGGTGTTGCATGCTAGAGCAGAAAAGTATCCTCCGACTGTTACCACATCTCTTTCTCGTTCTGAAGTATTTTTTTCCTTGTTAAAACAGTAACATACATTCATCTCGAACAGAGTCACCATGTCTTCAACTGTATGTACCAACTGAAGTAGATATTATGTTCAATACTTTATTTTTCTATTGAAATCGTAGGCTAAAAAATGAGATTATTTTCAAAGTTAAATGAGTCACACCCTAGGTCCAGTCAAATCAAGCGTATTCATAAAATCCAGGCAAAACTTGAATTTAAAATGATGCACCTGCGTTCCATTTGTTATCTCCGTCCTCATAATTTCTTCATGTTTGCTTTTAAACACTACCATGCAGGACCGGCTGTTCCGCTTCGTTCGAGCACGTAGCTGTTTTTTATCGAAATTTTAAACAGGCTGTCTAGGGTCTGCAAAACATAAAGGCCTTGTCAAGCTAGAGAATTGACACCGAGCATCAGAGTTCGTTCTGCTAACCGCTGGTCTCCACGAGACGATGCAAATCTTTGATAGAAATTTAATACTGAGTATCAGAAACCTTAACGGGCTCAATTTGAATAAACATGCCACTTTTGAGTAAATGAAAGTCAAATCTCTCTGTTCAAGAGAAGTCATTAAATGCAAGTTTTTGTGTTACAGCTTAAGGAATTTTTGAGAGTTGCACTTTTACAGTGTTTTTGTCAATTGTTCTTAAATATGTAAAATTATTCCAAAACTGAAGTACTCTGCAGGATCTGAAACATATATTCCTAAAGTAATTGATAGAACAACAGCGTCATTCAATAACAATTAATAATTGTAATTCCTTCGTGAGATATTCTTGAAATTTATTATTGGTTAATCTAATACACTAAACGGAGGTATGAAACTGTTTTCGTGAGTGACGGGAGGAAAAGAATAAATATGAGTCGAAAACAATCTCATTTCAATGTATTATCTTAGTACACTCGTCAAGGTGTTGAAATATGACTCATCAGTGAGTATAAGATGGTCTTGTTTTAATATTCCTCGAGCATAAAACGGTCCTGTCGAGCACGATGCATGCACAGAATATAGGATTGCATTGCATTAAACTTTCTTAAAGGAAGTAATCTATAATTCAGCTAGTGATTAAAGCATGAGTTCAAACAATACGGATAGTCCTATACCAAGGTCGTAACCAAACCATTCTGATGACCTTTTGAAAACCATCAAAATCACAATATATCATTCAATTAATCAAATTAAGACTTGAACCAAGAAAAAACATGCAACTCATACCAATAACGTTTCTCAAACGATATTTTCACGGTAGTTTGAAGATCTTCCCTGGTTCAAATCAGAGCATAATATTTGTACTTTTGACGAGTCCCCTAAACACATCAAGAGAAATAAACTACAGAGATTAACTTGCAAAAAAGCAAATAACACTTCTAGATGATTCAGAATACTATTGTATTACTAAGTGCTCAGAATACTCATTGTATTCTAATAATTGTATTTATAAGTGCTCAGAATACTATTGTAGAATATGAAAAGTCACCCAAAAAGAACATTGTTCACTCTCGTCTTGTGCAAAATGCAAAATTGGAAAAAATAATCTAACAAAAGTTTACTCGGTGTTCTGTACAAATGTACAGTATATACTTCACTTCCAGACACGATTTACTAATGCCAAATAATATACAGATTTGACGTAAATAGTGTTTTTCGGGGAATATTTTTGTTTTTTATTTCCTTGCAACATATTTGCAGAGCAATCAATGGTTTCTTCACACACAAACAAAATATCAATGATGAAACGTTATTTTTCTATTCGATTAGAGCGTTTTCATTTACGAGTAATGATTATTATCACATTTTAATAGCTTCAAAGCTTACAAAAAAGTTATTTGTAACAAGGTTTTCAACATTCATTCATCAATTTTCAAATCAGCATGTGATTGAAATTTCAATACATGACAAGGATAATTACTTTCTAAATAAATGATTAATAGAAAAACTACGACTCACTGTAATGAGTATGCACTTATAATGGTGTCTAGCATGTCAACTAAATTCCATTGTTAGAATCCGAAGTTTATAAGCGTAGGGCAGATCAAATATGCTTTGATTACTGAGTGTAAGATGTACGCTCGTTAGTCTTTCGTGCGTGTCATATTCAAGGTGTATTACTGTGTAAATCCGTCAGCCCGATTACTCACTCATCAAAGGAGACCCCGAAAGGGTTGCAGTGTATTCAGTTCCAATGCAATCGGCTAAAGTGTCAAAGGTTACCTTCAGCTCTGTGATGGAAGCCTTACAATAGCACGGACTGTGTCGCGCTCGGTATTTAATATTGCAGCGCTTCAACTGTATTTATAATGAAATATTCAAGACTGGGAAGAATACATTTTGGTATTGACCTGTATTGAAAACGAATAAACAATGACCTTTTAGGATAAATGAGTGAGCTCCAAGGATGAGAGTGATAGTGACGATGAGTCCCGTAGTGACAATGAGCAAAAATATTTCTAATTACTGTCAAGCTTTTCGATAATCTCAGATTCTGCAATAAAAGTACATATGTAAAGTGCTACACACTGTTTCAAAACTAACGTTCACTAATTTGAACCCTACTACCAAATCTCCATCGCCTTTACGAATCGCTTCAACGACCGATTCTATAACAGTGTCAATGCTCTGTGGGTTTTAATCCTGCGTGTTGCAAAGCCTCTTAGTCCGCAATGCAAGGGGAGAACAATATGGGAGCGAGCGGTGCGGTGTTGCAGGCGATCTTTGACAGGGCTAACCACGAATGATGTGTGAGGCCGAGGGGAACTTCGGACTTCATTTGTTGTCTCAACAACCAACGCCTAAATTGCTGGTTTACTAAGGTTCCACTTTACCTATTCACGCAATTGAAGCCGAAGATTCTATACAAAGAACTTTCAAAAATCAAATTAAAGCATGCAGAAACATACTCAGTGCTGGAAAAAGGCTGATGTTAGGCTACTCTGAGGGACTCCAGTTCTCCCCACAAAGAGAAGAGTTTTGAGTGAGGGTGAGATTATTCCGTAGAGTTCACTGTATGCTGCCGGAATAGCCGAGAACGTCGACTGAAGGGATGAACAGTGACGGGATTCACATCACAGAGGATATAGCAACACAGCAACAAGAAAAGGTTTACTTCAAAGAGAGCCGCACCTAACCACTCAAACTTTTCGAGTGTGTGGCAATGCAGAACTTTTTTTAGTTCTAGACATGCACACTAAAGGAAAATACTTTTGAGATTTTTAGCACAAAAATCAGTCAATGAATAAGTTAAGAATTTTAAATGTGACCTTGTTTTGATTAAGACGTTAAACACAGAACTATTATGCATTACATAGAAGGCTCTTTCCTACCCATTGGGAAACAATTGATTGAAGCTTTTTAGTTGTAGAAACTAAAATTATATAAGTATACAGGCTCACTTACTAGCAGACTAATAGAAATGCAATTAATCGACAAAATAAAACATCATTGCACTCAAATTGTATTCAGTTCATTATCGCAGTCATATTGTTCATTTAATTCAAATGTATAAAATCACTTTTAATACTGAAATAAGAAAAGCAAGCTTAGGAGATTGTCACGTACATTCAGAGCCTCAACTGTCAGAACTTCTTTAGTCCTAAAAGAATAGGTGAAACTATTTCAATAGTCTGATATGATATGCATCTCCCGTCTCACCCAAATTAATCTCAAATTAGCAGGTTCAGTGTCTCATATAAATAATATATTATTCAATTCTCATTTTCCTACACAAGGAACAACTTCTGTCACTCTCATTAGAATCATTTATAACAATAAATGGATCCTTATTCAAACATATTTTTTTTTCGTTTTCACCGTCCACCCTTGACATACCTTTCAAAAGTTATTATCTTCAACCTGTAAATTGTTACTAATTCTACGACATATTCCATGAACCAAACACATTTTTCATCACTTCCCTCACTCCAACCGCCTCCCTCACTTCCTTTTTTTTGCGTTACGAGTTTCTTCGAGCTGGTCGCACTCATTGGAAATGAAATCCACATCTCCGAAGCCATTGTCTCGAGTGTTTATTTTTAATTCTAGCTTTTAATCAATCAAGGGATCCTCTGAATGGATCCTGCCACCGAGCTCTGAATTTAAAAATATTGCCAGCATTCAACTTCGAAGAAAAGGTAACGCAAACCAAGAATTCAATGAGGAAAATACCACCAAGAATTCGATGATTTTCAGGCACTGAGTCGAGCTTTGTTTGTGAAGTTATTGTTCGAATATCACCAGGAGGACTACTCTTCGTAGCAAAGAAATTCCCTAGTTATTAAATAGCTGTTTAAACAACATTTATACAAATTTACGTTGTTAGCAGGGATTATGTAAAGATTAAGTCCCAGGCTGGGAAAAAATTTCCCTAAACCGCTAAAAATAAACGATTTGTTTGCTCGGCAGGGAAGTCATTTCTTGGTAGATGCCATTGTTTCTGAATACTAGTTGTAATTTTATTACATTATCTCTTAGGTCAGTATATTGCGTCATCATTTGGCATAAGAATCAGAAATAACAAGGCAAGTACAATTGAAATATTTTCCTTATCGATTTTCATCATTCATCGTACAAGTTTAATATTATTGGCAGACGTGAAAGTGAGGAAAAATTATTCTCAAGTATCCAAGAACAGTACTCTTAGTTTTATTCCTTTAACGTTAAACAAGGACACTCATGAAATTGCCTGGCTACTCGTTCCAAAGCATAGTCATCAATCCTGGAAGAGTTCCTTTGTAAGAGTGAGGATTAGATTTAATTATGAGAACAGTGTAAAAATTTTGTTGCCCTATCAAAAACCATCAAATTCTTGCTAAGAAATGAGAAAAAATAGATAGCTTATGAGGGCTGCAAATCAACAGAAACGAAAATCACAACCCAAATTCTCAACCACTCTGATGATTTTACAAAAGGGCTCCGCTGTATACCAAATTTTTCGAGTACAGCAAGACCATCATTTCTTTCACTCTAAACAAACCTTTCAGTAGCGCATCCCTATATATTAAATGTAGTTCGCAGATGGGCTCGAGGACAATCTCTACCAGGTGCGGCTGAGAGTTTCGATTCATTCGATGATGAGAGAAGATATTATCCTTTGCTTTGTACAAAGCCCATATCCAGTATTTTGTTGCCATTCCGTTACTGAAACTAATAATATTTTTCGCATTCTTTTCTGCGCAGCAACTGATCTCATCAGAAGCTGGGAGAGGAGGTACTATTTCATGGACGATGTGAAGCTATTGTTAGCGAGGTGTTTTATAGGCTGCATTAGGCTCTCTTGAGTTGAGGTTAGATGGGGTCTCAGCGGGTGACCCCAAAATCCTCCTTGTCCACTCTCCTCACAGGACGCCTGATCTACGCAAGTCCTGGTCGCCGCCGACGTCCAATGCGTTCTACTCGACCAATGGCCTGTGGTACAAGTTGCAATTTCTTCCCTCGTATGCTCGAAGTGCCTCCTTTATTTATACTTTAGTCTTAGTTTCAATGGACGTAGGTATAAATGTTTCAAACTCTTTTTGGAGTGTGATTACTGATGCTGCAATTTACTTTCACTTTATTGGAATTGATATATTTTTCAATGGAAAATCTGCAGAAAGGGGATTGAATTCAATATGTTAGCTCAGACATTAAGTCATGGCTTTTTTCTGATTTTTTTTAATTCTTCGAACAATCCTTTTAAACAGTTTAAATGCAATCTGAGTTCTAATGTTCCTCTAATTGTTTCATAAATAATAATTGCTAAATTCAAGTAGATTGAACTGTTTCGACCCTCTAGAAATGGGTGTTGATGAAGAGGACCTAAGACATTTATTACTATATGAATGCAAGAAAAGCACATCAGCCACACAAGCTGCAAGAAACATTTGTCCTGTCTATGGAAAAATGTTTTGAATGTTCGAAAATGCCACCGTTTATATCGTCAGTTTTCATCTGGTTATTTTTTCAACGATGTGCCAAGTTCAGTAAGACCAAAGTCAATTGATAAAGAAGTTCTTAAAGATGCAGTAAAGATCAGTCCAAAGTCTACCAGTACAGAATTAGCTCAACTGTTCAATACAATTCGTGTAATTAAAATTCCAAGCCTTCATGACCTGCAGAAGATCTCAATACTAGGCAATTGGGTCCTCCATGATTTTGATGATGCCCATTGCAACTAAAAATTGACTGGTTAGACGTCTTTGCTGACCAGAAATAGTAGAGATCTAGTTTGGGAAATAGTCGTTCCTTGGGACGTAAAATGGGTTCTTATAGCAACACTCAACGCAAAAGTCAGTGGCTAAGTAAAAATTAAGTCCATAGCCAGTTATAAAGCGAGGATTACACCCAAGGAGGACCATGCTCTAATTAAGGTGTTACATGATAGGACTGGTTCCCAATAAACTATTAAGCCCCAACCAGAGTTGCACCTGCAAAATACTGCTAACACCTTGATAATCGAAAAACTTTTATATCGCGAAAAAGACCAGCATTCCTCAATAGCAAACGTTTTGTACTTCACCATAACATTGCTAAACTACATACAGTAAGAATCACTCAAGACAAATTAATGAGTTTAAATTAAGAAGTGTTACTTCACTAATCCTACTCACCTGACATCACTCCATCAGATTATCATCTTTTTAGGTCTTTGCAACATAACTTGAGTGATAAAAATCATGCAAATTTTAGCAATTAAAAGATCATTTCTATCTATTTTTTTCAAATTCAAAGATATTTTTGGAAAAGGTAGGAACGATTGAAGAAGTGTTACTGAAAATGAGGGACACTATTACCAAACTAAAAAATTAGTAATTTATTATTTTTCAAATTTACAGTATATATGTCATGAAAAAAATACGTTACCTTATTTTCCAACTTGATATGAGTACAAACAATGTACTGAGGTCAAATATTTACCCCTAAAGAATCTTAGAATATTTCTCTTGATCAATTTAGACTAACACACTGGTTCTTAAGAAACACATTCCCAGTATGAATGGGATGAAAGTGTGAAAAAAGTCAAAGATCATGATGCTGTATTTTAAAGGTAAAATAATAAGATATTGGTGCAACTTCGATATCACTGGAATATCAAATGCAACACTAATATATTCTGAAAACTGGAAAGAGGCCCAGTCTTGTATAAAGCGGAAAGGCAAAAACCATGACAATTTTTGCAGATTGGTATCTTCACTTCACTTTCAGAAATGCTTGTTGCAATACATCAGCCTTTAATTTCTCATGAAATTAGACAATTGCACTTTGTTGCTGATTATATAACTATCGTCTTTGGCTTTTTACATCCAGTTCATAAATTCACGCTGATATTGCGAGGCCAGCGTGAGCAACGCAAGACAAACTTAAAACGCCATCTGACGTTGCAGCCTGTGCTCTACCGTCGTCAAGTTGCCTGGGAAATCTTTTAGGTGTATGGGTCATGTGTACCACTGGGCCTTGGATATTTGAAGAAAAGCTGCGTATCATCATATTCCATTGGAGTTAACATCACTCGAAGCGCAGAGACAGATTGCTTTATTTCAGGGCGCAGGGAGACGAAGTTTGTCTTTGCTTATGACGGGGTGTCCCAGAGCTTGTTCTATTGGACCGATGTCAAGCTCTGGCTAATATTTAACGGGAGCAAGCTGGGCTAACAAAAGCAAAGCGTGCGTCAACATTCACGGGAGTTAATCAACCGTCATATTTGGATTAAGTGTTGATGCTGGAGGGACTTGGCTGCTGGTGGTGGAGGTGCAGTGGAGGGGCATATGAATGCAAGGTGTATAGAAGAGGCGGGATGCAAATTATTGTAGGCGATGCACTAGGTGTTTTTAAGTCGACAGTAGCACATTTTTTGTGACTAAAATCAAGGTGAATGTAACTCACCAAATTCTAAAATAAAACGGACATAGCCATTAAACATTGAATAGTGTAAAAATAGTCTCTTGTTTTTTTTAAACTTCAATTTTAATTAATTTTCAAACCACTTTCTCTATGAGGGATAACAGCTGTGAAAAATTCTTGCGTGAGAGTGATTATTCAGAGTAAATTATATTTTAAAAGCTCGGTGTGAAAAACTTGATGCTTGTACATTACTATTGCTTAGCTATCATTATCAAAATTACTAAGTATCCCTCGTTTCAAATATCTTGCTGTTCAGTCCTTTTTTACTCCCACACAGCATGGCTTTTGTTTTATTCAGCCTGCAAATGTAAATATGAACTTGATAATTTGTGATCATGGTACGGGGTTTTGCCCCACCAATGAACTCCTCATATCCTTTCATGCTATGAGAAGAAGTACTCTCTGTTCCATTTCTATTTCAATCATGAACTGTTCATGTAATTATACTGCGCGCAGTACAATCTTTACTTTTTTGCTAGATGTGGTGGTAAGCAGACAATGTTTTCTCTTGCGTTAGTGTTTTAATAATGAACTGCTCATTTGACATCACAGAGTGCAACACGGTAAACTTGAGTCGCTTGAGCTTACGAATGACAAGCGAGCTGCCAAAATGATTTGTCTCCTCGCGTTATGTTGCCTTTTTACTTCAATCATGTAATGAACTTATTAGGAGGGATTGCCGAGGTGTAAATGGATAATAATTATAAGTTAAACAAAATTAAATGCGTTCAAGCTTAACAGATATCGGGAAAAACATTTAAAATTTTAGATGTAATGTAGCCATAATGAGGCTATATAGCATTAAATGTTATTATATGCAATGGTCTCATTATAGCTTGAAATGAGGCCATTGCAATGAGTCTGTGCAATGTAAATGAAAGAATTTTTAATAAGTATAAAACCAAATGGAATACGTATAACCAGTTCAAACAATAAGTACTGTATGAATACAAGAACAGCAAAGACAGTGGACGTGTGTGTCCTAGACGAGATGGAAATACAGCGTAGTAAATGCGGGAGCATGAGCTGCCGGAGACTAGTGGGACACTACATGATTCTGTTGGAAAGCAAGTTGTGGAGAAATGCATGCACAGGAAAAAAAGTCATGACTGATAGGAAATAGGATAAGTCCACGAAGGAAGATTATTAAAAATAAAATATAATCAGAAAGCATTCACTAAAATTATGTTTTACGTGACATTACAAATTTTATCACGGATCAGGACCTGTTGTAATTGGCCGAAACGCTTACACAAATACGAATTTGAATGCTCAATTACAACAGACGTCATTGGCAGAGGTTTGTGTTGTAGGCTCTTGAGTAAAACATGTGACGTGGCATTGCGTCGGCCAAGAAGTTGAGAAGGAAGAGTACCACTAGCACGTTAGAGGCCGATCGTTCATAGGGTAGCATATAAACGAATTATGAAGTAAAGGGTCTATATTACATATTTTTCCACTTCTATTACATCACAATTTACACATGGTAATAAAAGTTTGTTTTGTATAGTTAATATTTATGTCAGTGGCGCTGAGTAATATGTTACATGAAGTTTTTATTTTTTTCATTTATGGATAACTGTCGTGAATAGCATAGATGCCGACGTAATTTAAGGGAAAAATAAATTATTGTCTATGATTCTGAATGTATGTAAGTGGACATGAAGCTCAAATGTTATATGAAAACCTGAAATCGAGGCCTTTGCTCTACGTATGTATTGAACCAAAGCACGTATTGCTACAAAATTATAGAAAAATGTTCGCAGATTTTTGTACATGACTACATAAGTGTTCTTTGTGCGGCTGAAGTAGCCTATAAATCGTGTTTTTTGACGGACTCCGAATTTGAATTAACCATCACTTTTGTGTTTTGAAATTTGAAAACGTACTTTAATCATGTTTTCCCTGTCTCTTTAGGGAATTTATGGATTTAAAATTTGTTCGATTTCCGTACAAAACACAAAGGGTATTTGTATTTTGTTCCTCTACGAATTTGTTCGATTTTTTGCTTTCAATGCCCCAGAATGTCTTGAAACTTGGTATACAATTCAGGTAACGATTATGGACAACAAAAAATGACTGTTAGTGTAAATTGTTCCGCATTCTTATCTAAAATTCATCATTTTCATGTACACTTTTTCTGGTATGATACTTTTGATTTATGCCAATTATTGAGCAATTTTTCAGTATTAGTTTGCATTTTCAACATATTCGTACCCTACTTACGCTTAAACTTCCACTTATTATGGAATTAAGCAAGATTAGGACGGATGCTCAAGCTATAACAGATGCGATTCTAGTTTGCATGAATCGATGAAGCGTTCGTTTACCTACATGTGAGTCCTTCAATGGTTGGAACAACCATTGGAAGACCCACTTGTACCCACATTGGATGATCCTTGAGGAGGACCCACATTGGAGGACCCTTGATGCTTGGGGTACATTATGGAATAGTATATTAGTAAACATCAGTCAATTTCTGAACTGAAAGAAACAAAAAATTGCTATGAGGGTGAGTCTACTATGTGCGCAAAAATGGCCACTAACGTTGCAATTAATTTCATATTGTTATACAAACTGGATAATTTACCTTTTCTGTACGACTGCTGACATAATGTTAACATTCTCCGATTATAAGGCGAAAAGCTATCTTGACTTTTTAACTTGCGATACTGTGTCTCGTGCACTTCGGTTTTGTTCTCGTGAACAAAATCCATATGACGTTCCAGTGTGCGGCAGTATTTCATGCCTCTCTGTTATAATTTAGCTTTCCAGTATAAACGTGCAACTTTCCAGTGTGCGGTATAACATTTCATATGTTTGAGTTTCGTTCTGGTGAACTGCTCATTTGACTTCTCAGTGCTCGGTGAAATGTTTTCTCTTGTCTTTGTGTCCTTGCCTGCTGCACCGTCCTCAACTGTTCCCTTCTACGCGGACATTAATTATGCAAGAGGCTCCAATCAGCCACTCGTGATCCCTCGTGCAACTTGCCACCGCCGCCTCTGCTTCGCCCCTGCTCTCTCTTCCATTTCTCGCCAGCTCGTCAGTTCTTCTATGAATTATGTCATATACGCATGTTTTTACACTATCATACAACAACAATATTTTACTCTTAGTCTAATACATGTGCACTCACTAGTTTCTGTAAAAGGCAGTCGTAGATATGGAAAGGGCATTCTCGTTACTCACCATCCTTTAATAAATCACGTATATAGCTATACTTGGTGAGGAACGAGGATTGACTCTGAAAAACATTTTTTTGAGTCTGAGAGTGCGCGAAGTATCACTTTCAGGATGTACTTCGTAGTGGATACAATCTTGGCTCATTCCGATGACATTCATAATAATGTGGCACCCACCCTTTGAATCAGAAAAAAAGAGAAGTCTCAGTTTCTGAGACCAGCAAAATAATTGCTGGCAACAAAACAATGAAAGCTGTTTTTGGGAGCCACCGCCCCATGTTGCAGGCAGGAGGTCGGAATGGTACCTGCAGATAGCTGTAATACTTCCCAAGAGATCGTCGATGATCCTCACTCCGGTTAGCATGAGAACCACTGATTTGCTTCGTCCACCTCGACACTAAAAATTATTATTTTCATCTACTCTTTTTCTGGTGTGATGCTCTCAATTTTTGGCAATTTTTCTGCGATTCTAATTACACTAGGGTGTAAGTTGTTTCCTTGATAATCAGTTGATTTTCAAGCGGAAAAGATCAATGTGTCTTTGGAACTGTTTTTTTTAAGTTTGTTTTTTTACACTTTTCGATGAACATTTCACTCTGATTGTGACATTTAGAACTACACATGTGATATAGACAAATAAGTAGCTTGTGAAAATTAAGAGACGTTGGCCAACGAGTGCTCAGAAAGGCTTCCATTGTGGATTTATCCCATTGCTACAAAGAATACTCGTCAATATAACAATAACAATTTTGAATTATTTCATTGACTTGTCTACGAATGTCTCTTTGTTGTAAAAAACGTCAATTACTAAAACGATGTTTTATCACGTAGCTTGAGTCGGTATTAAAGTGCTTTTTGGAAATATGTTAATTTTTTATGCATTCCACCTATAATAAAACATCTGCAGTTCAGATCGAAAATTGTTCAAAACTAACTTTTTTCATAGGGAGGAGCTCGTAGCTCCTCTCTCAGGCCCATACACCTCATGCTACAACCAATGCACGAACAGCAATTATTGTATAAGTACCAGTGTTTTTCCTTGAGAATTGCTTACCTTGATCGTTTTGATTCGGTCTACGGTCCAGGCGTGAGGAGCTCAGGCCATCTGCAATTGACGAACTAAACATGAACAGAGTTTTGTCAAATGTGATGTATGATCAGCACAACTTCGGTCGACAATGTTGAAAATAAGTTTTCAGCAGTAAATATTACCCATTATTCTTCCTTGAACCGATTGAACAGTCAAAGACAAGCAATAAAGCAAAAACTGCATACTATAAATAACTACACAGTAATTTTTTCAGATAAAAAATGGAATCCATACATGGCGTAACAGCTTCTAATTAGGTATACTAATATCGTAGGTTGATCTATGTTCTAAAACAGAACTCAAAAATACTTCGAAATGTTTGTTGTCAAGTTATTTTTATGAGATGGTCGAGTTCTCGTGACGCAAATGAGCATCAATGTAGGACTGGCAGTCCGGATGCTCGTTCGCTTTGTACGGCAGCGCTGCTAATTCATCAATGACTTAGCCCTTGCGCCGCTAATCATCTTCGCTCCGATAAGGCATCTCGCCGGTAATCGGTAATTAAGTTTGCATTCAAATAACTCATTGGTGGGCCTCAACTTCAGCGTAATTGTTCAGACAAACTGAACATGGTTCGGCATCCCGCCCAGTTGGGGGACAGGCTTCGAACTTTGTTTTATTAGCTGGTATTGGCAGACTTTGCTTGGCTGAGGATATACTGCAGTTGTAATGCCAATACTGTACTCATTTATGACCAGAACAAACATTCAGTATTTCAATTGGAAGACCGTGAATAAATTATTGAGTAGTTCTTTTATTTCAACAAAAACAATATGCGCCTTTTTAATTTTGGTGACACATTATTGAAGAGATTTGTGCTTGTGCACGAGTTCATATCACTGAAGTATACCATACAGTATTCTAATGTTATTAAATTAATGTTTTGTTATCAAATTCTATCTCAGAAATTTAGCCTCGAAATTATTTCGGAAGAGAATTCAATTCAGCATTTCATTATTTCATTATTTATTTGAAAAAAATTTATGATGAACATTTATAAGTCAACAGTCACACTAATCAAGTAAACTTTAATTAGCACACACCTTAAAATTCAGTTCATACGCTCAGACCAAGAAGAAACTACGAATATAATTGAAGTGAAGGAGTCATAATTCCATCCAGTGGCTGGCACCTGGAACACGGACTCCAGAGGAAGACTCCACGTTTTACCCTCACTTGAACCCGCATACAAAGTGTCATAGCAATGCGACGATCCGTATTTCAGGTCACGTGGAACACAATGTGTTGCAGCGCTCGCTCACAGAGAACAGTCGCTATGCTGATAAGACAAATTGCCCGATTATTTGGACCGATAAAAAACCGATTGTGCAGGAAATTGAGAGAATCGTGTAGAAGAGGGTGATCAGGTCTACGATAAGAGGATGATGAAGCGGGAGGGAGAAGAGCGGAAGTGAATGTATAAAGAAACCGACTGAAGGAAAGATGTACGAGTATACGTATGTTCGAGGAATGAATGATATTAAGATTTTATTCGGGAACAGAGAATTGTCGATACACAGGAGAATAAGGGTGTTGGCTTTTCCTAAGATAGACGTATTAAATAAACTACTTGTTAATTTTAAATCTGAACTTCACTTGTGGCATCGACAAATTTTATTCTTAGTTGAAAATCTCATTGCTTGAACAGCAAGCTGAATTTGCACACGAAAAACTCATACCTAAAAAATTCCGTTGAAACTATCAAAAATCTACACTTAGGACCTGACAAAGTTCAATAATAGATTCTAGGTTTATTGTTTCAATTGATTCATTTATACTGAGTGCCCCTAAAAATGCACTCACTCTTTCACTGCCTGTTGCTCGTGTGTTTTGTTTTGATTCAGGAGTTTATTGGCGTAAATATAAGTTTAATCGGTTAAATTAAGAAATGAAAATAAATGTCATAAAAGAAAACTTTAATCTTCTCTGCCCAATTCGTTTCCCTTTAGTAAAGGTTTTTTTAATTGTTTTAATTGCTTTTGGGAAGCACCGTACGTTTCATATATTTATGCTATCATCGATAATTCTAATGATGACAATTCAAAGTGGGTTTTCCCCTGAATGAAATTCAAAGGGGCACTTCGTGCACCTTTAACTCACTTCTACATATTCAAGTACTTATGATTGACGACTGGCACATATTTTACTTTACAGACACATATTTTTTTATTATTACCGTAAACTAACAAGCATCTATATATTCACTACTGATAGTTTAGCTGTTTTTCGTGTGGGTTTGCAATTATACATATCATATTTCATGTTGGGATTTTCTTTATTGTTTACTCCACTCGTACAATTCGCTATGATGAGTTTATACGTTTTCAATCCCTCACACTCATCGTTTGTTTAGGAAATTGTCTTTTTCCCTTTCCTCTGTTTTCAGTCGTACGAAAGCTCTTTTAATCGTTTAACTGATTAACCCTTTTTACTAGTTCCCTTTTGTGTCTCTCATCTCCTACACTCTCTATGCCAACTAGTAATCGTACACTTGTTTATTATCATTATTTTTTGAAGTACTTTAAAGTAGAGTAATTAGTTTTGTGAAATATTTACAAAACAACTTAAAACTACTAGGGTCAAAACGACTTTGTCTGTGTCTACAATGTGTACCCACTTCCTGTTCACACTTCCCCAAAAACGATCCCTTTAGATCTGATTAGATTTTTCAGAAACTCATTATTTGAGTTAGGTGCATTACTTTCAGTCTCACTCTGCAGCATCTTTAACAAAAATCTTTCACTCCCCTTTCTCAGCACTTTCTCACTCGCTTTCTTACATCTCTTTCCACACACATCTGCGACAGTCCGGAGGCTACGTGAAGAGGAGCAACACGGAGTTTCTAGCAGCCGAAGCTTATTGCTAAAGTTTCAAAGAACAACTTCGAAGGAAAAATGCAATATTGATTTTGTATGAGGCATAAGTTGTGTTCTTCATTTTTATAGCTCATCATATACCGGCTCGTAGAAATTTTGTAGTTTTCTATGCATTAAAATGATGGAAAACTTGAGCTCCTGAACATATTCACAATTAGAACTAGTATTGAAGCTCATAATTTTCCTCTGAGTTTATTAGATTCGCTAATTTCGGCCCGCTTACGTGCGCTCAGAAGAAATAAAGATTCAACCTCAATCCCAAATTTTTCCTAGCCAATGCCGGCAAATGCGGATTCTGATGCAATTCCCGACACGCCGACCTTCCAACCCGAATTGAAATTCGTCCGTAATTTGCGAAACTAATTTGATCCTAATTTTTCATCAGCGTTTTCTATCAAGCCGAAGGCAAGCCTTTGAGTTTGGGTGGAAGATTGTAACGTCTTCAGGGATATTCTCAGCAAGGTGATGATTATGCAAACGTTTGTATGTGGTGAGAGAAATTTTCCATTAAAGCATTAACTAGTTGCATATCCAATACTATCTGTGAACCAATTAATGCCTTTGTGTTTCTAAAATTAACCTGTACGTAAAAACAGAACATTTCTCAAGATTGGATTATCTGTTTATTTCTAAGATCATGTTTATAATAATACTTCGGGTAGAAATATGAATCGTTTCTTGTGTAGTTTTCAACTGTATTAAGAGTTCATTTTCCGAATGGTATGAGTTTCATAGTCAGATCTTGCTTCAATAGCAATGACTCTTACTACGCTCAAAACAATACCGAAAATATCCCTCCCAAATTTCTTGCCCTTCATTCAACAGTGAAGACTTTTCTTGAGTATTTCAAAAGATACTGTGTGTAATTACTGAAAAAAGTATCCATAAATGCTACATTTAATCTTCAACCTTTTACCTACTCACGTTGTAGTTAAAAAAATTATGAGCTGTGTTTTTGAGCTTAGTGAATTCTTAAAAGGAACTCACTGAGTTCGCAAGCATTGTATTTCGAAGCCACAACGAGCATAGTGCAGGAGAGCGATATTAAACCCACAGCTTACTTTGATGCAGAGAAAAGACTCGTTCAAGGCGAAAGCTTCTGTTGTCAAAGGCTCGATCAATCTATCACCCTAGGGGCAAACTTCATAAAATCTCGCATTTGATTCCTGTGAAGAAGAGCTTCCATTTTAATGGAAGCTTCCTATTATGCAAAGAGCTGCAATATTGACTCCTTTATATTCTCACTGCTCAATTCACTACTTTCAGAAGGAAGGTTGATTATACGGAACCCAAGATTGCTGGAGAAGTTCTGGACCTGTTCAAAGCGTTCACTCATGCTTGAGGTCTCTATTTAAATCTAAGATATTTCAGTTCGAAAGCTTTGAATTAACTCAATATAGTTTATATTTCATCATTCGTCTACACCTTGTTTCCATAACGCGAAATAGGCTGCTATGTTTGAAAAGCAAAGTTGGGCGATGAGCATCCACAAAATTAACATCCTCTCCACATAAGAACATAACTCTAAACACACCAACGAAATTGAATTCTCCAATTCACAAGTATCTTTAAAGGCTCTTGTTTCTCAATTGTCAATTAAAACTCTTGGGAAAATGAAACTTGACTATGAAAAAGGAATTGAAGAACTGATATATTCTTATATTTTTCTTTGTATCTGATCAAGCGATAAACGAATTCTTGTATCTAATCGTGATCTGATCATGATCAAAACCATGAGCTTCAATGTTTACCTTAGCATACGTTATGTGCAAAGCTTCTCATACGTTTGCATACACAATGAGAGAAAAAGTATTCATTTAAAAATTAAAACTTGAAAAAAATTCCAACCTGATGCTGAATTTTTAAGCAACAATTGCTTCTAGACAGAATTAGCTGTGTGTCAGTAAGTTCAGGATTGTTTCCATCTGTGTAAAAATTTTGCGTATTGCTCACCAGTCATTGCCGTGTATTTTAAAGGAAGTGTTTTGCTTGTCATAGGTGAGAACTCGTATTTGACTTCCTGTGTTCCTGAGGTCGCTGCCATTGCAGCCCCTTCCTGCAGCCCAGCAAAATCGAAGCCTAATGGAACCGAAGGCAAAATATGGGAGTTTTTTAATCCAATATGGAATTCCATTTGGCAAGAGTTCCTGGAATCCGGAGGCAGCAAAAGGTAATTGGGAATTGAAGCTTCGTTGATTTTCAAATTGAAGATGAGACATGGGAACGAGTTCAAGGCTTGGATTTGAATTGAAAGCAATAGCTGTTTTGAACTCGCACATTCGAATGATCAAAGTGGCTCCTCAAAGTAGCAAGTACTGTGAGAAATAAAAATAGTCAGGTGCAAGACATTGTAGTGAATGGGAACCTGGAAGGCGAAACAAGCCAGTGAAGGAAATGCCTGTTAAATTCCAAAGAGATTATAAATGGACAATAGTGGAGTAGCGTGAATGGTTGATAGGTTTTAAAAAGTTGTTAAATAGGTTTTGTAGGAAAGTTGTAGCAAATTATAATTACTAAAGAATTCACCAGCAAAACATTTGTCGTAATAAGAACGATAAAAACGCCGCGATAATGGTAGCTAATCGAGCTCAGATACAGGTGCTATGGCAGATCTTTGTTTCAATTTAACTGAAAAGCATGTTTGAAGAAAAGATATTAATTCTTGCCCTATCCTGTTACTGCTGCCTGCAAGATTCTATTGATACAGATCAACTTTTGATAGACACATGTGTAATGGTAGATGGTAATAATCTGCTTTCTTTTGTCATTAAGAGTTTGAAGATATGTTCCAATCAATTGAGGTCTAAACTTTGACCGTTTACTCATTGAATTGAAAGGATGTTGAGAGAATTTTTTCTCAGTTCCACCCAGTACATGAAAAAACATCTTCGTAATAAAATCATTAAAATTATCTCCTTTTAATTACCCCTGCATGTGTGTGAATAACGATAACCTTTTTGCGCTAGTTGCCTCTATTTTCTGATAGAAATAAATTTCCCGTGTCGCTGATTAGAATCAGAGAAAACTGCCCTTTAATTGTACTACTTTTTATTTTGAGAATTTTCTACTTGTGAATTGACAGAGTAGCCGTGCAGGACAAGTTAGGCGCTGTTGTGACCGTGATCGCTTTGCAGCTCATATCCTTGCGTATCGGAAGTGAGGAGACATTCTTTCTGTCAAAGTTTCCTTCTGAATGTAGGAACAAGATTGCAGTTGATGTGGCTGGCTTTATGTTCAAGTCTGCTGTACCCAATGTTTTTGACAGAGTCTTATTTGATTCTGGGAACGATGGAACTTTATCTCTGCTGCTTGAAATGAACTTATATAATTACATTTGGCAGATAATTGTGATGTTTCAGAGTGATGTTTCATTTGGAACATGTTCTAATCAAAGAAAAATTTGCATGAGCAGGGTAATTAAATAAAGAGAATTATAGGAGTGTCATGAACTGCAAGTGAGAGGCTGTGAGCACAGCAACAAAGTAAGCCACTAGCACCCGGAGCACAACTGTACACCCGAATCCGCGACCCAGCAACTAGACAGTAGGCGTACGCATCCGCACCGCAGCAACTGGACAGTAGGCGTATGCATCCGCACCGCAGCAACTGGACAGTAGGCGTACGCATCCGCACCGCAGCAACTGGACAGTAGGCGTATGCATCCGCACCGCAGCAACTGGACAGTAGGCGTACGCATCCACGCCGCAACAACTGGACAGTAGGCGTATGCATCCGCGCCGCAGCAACTGGACACCAGGCGTACGCATCCGGGCCGCAGCAACTGGACAGAAGGCGTACGCATCCACGCCGCAACAACTGGACAGTAGGCGTATGCATCCGCGCCGCAGCAACTGGACACTAGGCGTACGCATCCGTGCCGCAGCAACTGGACAGTAGGCGTACCGAGAAATTACGATCCCTAATCTGCGCACTTTTTGAGTTTCAAGGCTTCGTACTTAGAAGAAATAATGAACTATTAGTCCTTAAATCATAAGCTATTTAAGGTGTTTTATGTTCGTAATCTTTCTTCCACATCCGACCTTCATTTTGACAAATGAATTACTTGAGCAAATAATTCCGTCAAAAGTAAGCGTGAATACTCTCATTAAATATATTTGTAATCTCAGACAGAAATAGTTTCAGTTGAAGCATGTGAATGTTTTGCTGGGAATTTGGGCATTCCCTTTCCAATGAATTATCCTCGCAAACACCTGCAATGTCCTACATGAACTGCTGATCCAATTCCCTCTAACTACAAAAAACCTAAACTATTTTTTTCTTTAAAGTTTCAGTACCACAAACAGAGACAATTTAAAACGCGCCTTTTCACCTCAGTTCCCTTTCAGGTCAAAACAACTTTCCAGTACTTTGCATACTAATTTCATTACTTAAACTGCATAGAAATTTTAAGGAAGGGCTTTCTGCAAACTCTCCTGATTGGTAAATTTTAAGTCAAAAAATGCAAGTCTTCTGCTCAATTTTCGTTCATTTCCCGAACGATTCTGACTGAGTCGTTTCAACATTGCAATTCCAACCAGAACAGCTCGCAACAAACGAAAGTCACGTAACTCGTCTACACAGAGCCAGAACAACGTGTGATGTTCAGTTCTGGAGTGATGCTTGCTTCGTTAAGTTACGTTGGGTCTGAGGGAGACCATTTGGAACTTTTTATTGCTAGCCTATCACTAACAGGAATCAGATAGCTACGCAGCCGCAACCAATTGCGAGGCAGGGAATCAGACATGACAATTGGGGATAAGATCCACAGAAGTTCATATGGACAAGGATAATAAACGCGAGCTACAGACTCAACGATAGACACTAATAAAACTGCCTGATATTTTTTCAAACAACTTAAGATGGTGTTAAAAGATAAAGTGACACAAAAGAATAAACAGTATTGGTGTCAAGAGAAATTTTCAGCGCATGTATGTATAAGGCAAAATTCAAAGACCTCATAAAATTATCCTGAGCGAATGCAGGTACATTTAATTTGCACGTAATAATATTTTCTCTATGTATGTAAATTTACCCGTGTATTGCTCTGAAGTTCAACGCTCATTATCTTACAAAATAAAATAACCTTGTTAAAAAACGTAAGTTCTCAAAACGGAGCTAAAGAACATAAAATTTGAATTGACTCAAACATGATACTTTGATCAAGTCAAAATAATAAAAACTTATACATAATTTTTGTACAGTATAAATTTCACTGTATTTCTGGACGAATGCAACTTGCGGAAATGCAAAAATCAGATCTATTCTTACTAGGATTATAAAATTCTGATTTAGATTTCAGTTGAAGGTGCTGAGCGTTTTTTAGGCAGACAATTCAACAATGTCGTCTTATTGATGTCGTCGAGAATTAAAAGTTACACACTCGTTTCAATGATGATTTTTCTATCATTGACATATGTAACTGTTAGGCTTTCTTTTGTCCTAAATAACATTTTGTTATCTAGTCCTAGCACATATACGAGTATAGGACTAAGAGACTGAAATCTATCAAAAACTCCGAATCTACTGAAAGCACATTGTTATTTAACGGCGAATCCAGCGATGAATTGAAAATTAACAATTATTGCCCGAATGTCGCGTGAGAAATTCTCTTTGGAATAAATGCTCACAAACAGTACAAACTCAAACGTGGTATAGCTTAATTAAATAACTGATGTTGTAAATGGTCTTCAGTGATCAGTTTTATCTCTGAACCTACGTACGAACTGTAAGTTAGGCAATTTACACTGTTATTAGGCGAGGTGAATTTTCGTCTCATTGTTCGATTTTGTCGTTGTGTAAAAAAAATTTTAACGATAAAGAAATATTGAAAATCACGAGCCTGTGCTTAAGAGCCCTATGCTTAAACCTATGTGAACCGTTGTCGTTAATGCCCGACATTAGAAATATGTTATTAGAGTTCAATACTATCAGTAATTCGTCCAAACTTATCTGTTTCGTGCATATCATGTGACTGATAATTTGCATAACTCCATTCAGTGAAAAATTACTTTATTCTTAGAGGATTGAAAGTGATCTTCAATAGAATAACTCGATTCTGAATAACTTTGATATCTGCATCTTATAAAATAACGTCGCTTTGTCTAGAAGTACACGTTATTTTGGACAATGATAAGTTTTCGTAAGGCTCTACATCAATTCACCAGATAAATAAATCCAAAAAAAATAAATGAAGTGTTATATTGCGATCTCTATCATGTCGAATGTCTATGAACTTCGTTAAAAGAACAGCAATAATCGTAAAAAATATTTCAGCAAGTATATATTATTCCACTTGAAGAAAGTTCAAATAAAGTCAGCATCAGGAAGGAGAATTGTCAGCTCATTATGAATTTTAATAACAGAGAATTAGGTTATTATGCCCATACACTCACTTACTACTAAATTACTGTTACTGCCCATTCTATTCTCACCTCATAAGATGTAGCTACTTCACAATAACCCTTTTGCAATCTAAAACTATGCTTGGCTCAAGATTTTAGTCTTACGAACGAGAAGCGAGGAGTTCACTTCAATCGCGAGGAACTCTCGAAAACTCCAAGTAAAAATCGGAGGGCGCACAGAGTAGGGGAAGTTAAAAGATGGGAGCGCCTTCCGTAGAGTTTCAGAAGAGTTGCGGAGCGCCACCCAATGACAGTTCGCCTTTAAACCCCGCGCCTGTGTCAATGAATGTGTTCACGCACACCCATTTTTTGCCATTTACCTCGATTTATTGAATATATCATGACAGCCACTCAAATTAGCTAATAAATTATTATTGGGCAAAGCAAGTTTGAGACGCGATGTATGATTATGATTTGAAAAACTGAAGAGGAACACTGTGAAACCCAAAAGACCAATAAATATCAGCCCTAGCCACTTCAATAGCTCCAATCGCAGGGCAGCTTTAAGTCGACTACCAAATACACGATTGACGGATCATAGTACGCATCTATTTGCCTTTATATCTCTTAAACTACAACAAATTCTAGGAAACGGTTTTCATGAGGTTGATGAATCAAATGTAATCTATCATTCACTCGAAAATGAAAGGTATTGATATCCTATAGAAGTGCTAACTTTGATGATTTGTAATCTTCGGCAAAAGGCAATAGAATTCAGGAGCCAATCAATGAATGGCATCGGCGTCACTCGAACCTGTGACGTCATCGCCGTACGTACAAATTTGTGAATGGTTGGCCGACTGAAGAGTATAGTAGGAATGTGAATGAACACTTTACGATAGTTTGTAGTGAAGGTGAATTCGATTTAACAATTATCAATCATCATAAAACTCCATAAATATGTACTTGAGCACGTTATTTTAAATACACTAATGTCAGACAAATGATAAACATAAAAGTTTTCCTTAAATAAATTCTGATTTATATTACTTTTCAAACCTTAACTCTCTCAAGTTTCTTGCTGTACTTTGATTCAATTACTGTGATATTTTTTTGTGAAAATAAAAGTAATTAAACCAATAGGTTTTCATCTGTACAGAATCAGATAAAAAAGTTGTCCCCATAATTTACTCTTGTATGGTATTTTTCAACACAGAACCTTAAATAAAAGTTTAACTAGTTTTTGTGAAAATTCAATCCATAGGCTCTCGAAACCGTCGTGTTTTTGACGTTCTTTTGAGTGCAATTAAGCGATACTCTTTAAGATCGGTACTTGAGTCTGGGATACTACGATGGATGAGTAGCAGTAACGGAGAGGCTGGATGGGCTTGCTCCATGACTCCACTTGCCTCGCACTTCTGCGTGTACGATGTACTGTCGTTTACAGTCTGTGCTAGTTCTCACACAGGATCTTGTGCGACCTATTTCAATCATAAGTTGTACAAGATTGCTGTTGATAATGAAAGTATTATCAGTATGATGTGTAAAGATACAAGAATTTAAAGAACAATGAAATTGAATTATTTTATATTTTCCAAAATAAGATAATTATAAAGTTGTTAAGGCTCGTTTCTGTATTTAGGTATGAGTAGATACCTTCGCGCATGAATGCATGAATTTAAAAATCTTTCATTTTGCAATTTTAACCTGAACACTTGACATAACGTAATGAAGTTATTTCTTAGCTAGTCTAAGCTAATGAAGCTGAACTCACAACAACATAATTTAACGTGGCCTAACCTAAACTTATTTGGCCTTAAAAAACTTGACAAGAGAGCACAAATAATGCAGACCAGCGTTCAATGAAAGGTTTTCGATTCTGGAATTTAAGGAACACGGCAGCGCTGACATGAAAAAAATGGGTGAACCTTCCAAATCATTAAATTTTTACAAATGAATAACTTTTTAAGATGAATAAAAGTATCCTTGAAAGATTTTTGAAATCATTGGAATGTTAGCAATTATACCAAAAAAAAAAACAAAAAATAGGAATCGTAGTATCAATGATTGAAAAAGCAATAGTAAAGCGTACGAGTTTGTAATAAAAGTAGTGACAGTTACAAATTTGTTGCCACTAATAAACAAGGTAACAGTTTCACTCCTCTTACGGAAGGAAAATAAAACAAGTCTGCTAACTCACCCAAACGATGAAAACTCTAACCTTGGAATGGTAATATTTTTTAGAAACCTGGAAAGCGTGGTAACTAAAGAGAAAATCACTCCAGGTTACTGCTTTAAATTTGAAATCATTCTTTTATTAGTCTGTGTTCCACCCAGTAAGCATAAGCCGATTATTTCATTCATTTCATGCAAAAATAAGTATCTATGTTTACATTCATAAAGAACTATACTGTATATCTGTACGTAGGGACCGTCAAAAAATGTGAAATCACTTCAGGAAGATGAAAGAAAACATTGATAAATATCCAAATAGTAAATTTAGTCAGGCATTACAACGTTGATAAAAGCTTACATTGTCGGCCTCTAACATTACAAGAGATGTTCAAAGTACTGGTCATTGTCTTCCAGACACTTGTGTGTATGGGAGACCACTGCTCGAGCTATGTTGATTTAAACATCCAGTGGATTGCAGTACATGCGTTTCAAGTGTTCGTGTGAATGACACTAATACAGTGTTTTTCTACCTCAGACGACATCCTTTCAAGTAGCCATAGGCAATCGTCTTCATGTGTTAAATCAGTTGAACGTAGGGGAACTGGACAGTAGCTCTCCGTCCTAGCAATTGTCATGGAAAATTATTTTTTAGAAAAGCTCGCTCGTTTTGGTGTCAGTGTGGCAGCGCGACCCCATGTTGAAAAAATGATTTCGATATATATCAATGGTCACACGTAAGATCGAAGTCTGTTGCATGTGTAGATACGCTTGACCAGTAACAGTACTGCATTTCAGTTTAAAATTTAACAAATTAAGGTAAAGACAATGGCAAATAAATATTTACACAGAAGACCAACACGAATTGATAATAACGAAGTTTCTTACAACGCTCTCCTCCACAGAAAATGAACGGCACTTATTCATCAGGTATGCAGTGGTTGGGTACCAAATGTTCATTTTAACGTGCATACTTAAATTATGGCTTCCACATTCTTTGGCAACAATTTCAAAGATTGAACCTGATGAGCATTTCGGAATCAGAGGGACGCCCTAAATCAATAGGTGTTCACCCAATATTTCCCTGTCTGATCTGACTGCAAATCACGTGATTTGTAGAAGGGTGACGAGCGCCTTACCTTGAAATGAGGTTACATGGGAGGCCTAAAGCTTAGACGCAGTCTCATCATATCAGCCTAACGAAAAAATATCCCTAGGGCTCAGTACTGCATCAGCCGTAATCTCCAGCAGCCAATACATGGAAGCGAAAAAAATGAGCAAATGAATCTCGAACGACTTTTGGGATCAGAAGCACCCCTTCCCCCCCTTTCGCATATACTTTGATTGGAATAAGGATGCATTCGTGATGAAAGTGAAGCATTTAAATTATCCTTCAACGAAATATCTTCATTAGAATTCTATGAAATTCAGTCCCCGGTTCAAGATTGAAAAGTTGTTGCAAATAATTATGGTGCAAAATTGTTAAAACCTTGATCTATTCAGTTAAGATTCCTCATGCAGATGAACAAAAGTTGTCAAATTTTCAAGTTGTAAGACTTTCAGAAGCAATGCGAACAATCATACATCAATGTAACAAAAGCACGGCAAAAAATACATTGATTATACAGAAACAAACTTAGTGTCTCGAAAATTTATACAGTAGTGGCACCAATGCAACAAAGTACAGTTTCTTACAAGATTGTAAACTAATTCAATATTTTTAACCTGTCATAAAAAATGCAATAAATTAAGTTCTAGAACTTTGTATTATGTCAATAGCAGCCTCACCCCTGGAACCAGGCTTTAGAATTGCATTTGTTTTATTAATAGTTTACAGCTGATTGGTTAAATGATCAAGTGTATGCCCTGATGAAAGGATATTCAATTATATAAATATTATTTTAATGCATGGGGAAATGAAATTTTTTAGCACGACTTTTTCTTACTTATTATGCCAGTGTAGCTTAGGTGACAGTCTGAAATAATGAGACGCACAAGTTTATTAAGCAAAGAAAAATTAATCTAGAAGTTTCAGGTCAATGGTGAACAATCGGTATTCTTTTATTCTCTGTTTTTTCAAGATTATTGTCTTTGTTAAAGAGCTGCAATGTCTTGAAAAATAAGCACATTTTATTTTGGGATAACTTTGTTTTGGCGTGCTCGTATTAATTGAATTGCTTTGTACGGAGAACTTTCAAAACGATATTATATGGGAGAATGAAATTTCATTTTTTCATAGGTAATTATGGTAATTATGGTTATGACTTTGGAGTGATATAAAGTTCACAATCCCTAGATAAAAACTAATTCAAAGTAGTAGATCGCTGAATATTTTTGTTTAAAATTAGGCGATAACATAAGTTTCTGAGGAAAAAAAATTACAGGAATAAATCTTCACTAATAACTATATGATGCAGTTCTAACTTCTTGAAATAATTTATGTCTAAGAACACAGCTTTAAATTTTTCTCACCTACTGTTATTCAGGAGGTATTACCTGAGGGGGTGCGAGCATTGTACTTAATATGAAATGGCAACATGAAAATATTTTCTACTGCTTTCAGGACACTAGGCAAGAAAAAGTTAAGAAATGATATTGTTATTACACATAGAATGCATTGAAAACAGATAAATTTAGGAATTGAAGTCTCAGTAATGTTACGAGTTGCAATAATAAATCTCGAGTTGTTATTATACAATTAGGGCTCTCATGGTACAACCAGCAGGGACGAAAATGAAAAATGCATCGGAGACAAATGCATTTCTTCACTTGGTAGGTTTTCTTATCTATTTCTGTAGATCTACCTGCAGGAAAATTTGAAGTAAAATTAATTCTGCTGCCAAGTTGGTTTTTCTCCGTGAATTTTAACTCTTTCATACAGATTAAGTTCAAATTAGTGCTCGTTGTAAGATATCGCTCCACATGAAATAATTTCAGTTTCCCTTCTGTGTCATTTTTCCTTCTGCAAGCATGAGTACAATCGGAATATTTTCAGCAACGTTTTACTTTGCAGGCATTGGGCTCGTAAAGTAATTACATTCCAAATATCCTATTTTTTATGCATTCATACGCTATAAAAAACAATCAACTTGTTCCTAAGTATCGAATTCGAGCTCATGCATAAAATATAGATGTACAGATACAGCAACAAACGTTGCTGTGTCTGTGTTTGAACATCAAAGTGTTGAGTTTCCATGAAGTGGTCGTCACTCTGGGCCATAGTTTCCCTAAATCGATACTCTCCTTCAAATAAAACTTTACGTTTCCGTGATAAAATTCGAAAATAAAAAGAGTCTAAGCAGTAGTGACGTGTGTAGCATTTTCCCTATAATTCACTAGGCTAAAAGAAACTGATGTGCAATTACTGAGAAACCTTTTGACGGAGGCTTACATTCGCAGGAGGCTGCAAGAAGTGGTTCAGCGTCTCCTCCGAAGAGCTAATTTCTCGCTCTAAGCGGATCATATCTTCCCTAATGAATCCATCCTACGGATGCAGGCTTCATTCTTAGGCCTACTTGGGTGCTCATGCAAATGATGCATTCACACATTCTAATAAAAACTTTTAAATCGTCACATATGCATCTGATCTGTATATTTTTTTCTACGTAATAGATTCTTATGTCATGCAGCAACAGAGCAAACAAATTCGTTGTTATTTACAGTGAAGTTGTAATGATCATTTAATGCTCAATTTTTCTCATGGCACTGAGTGTTGTCGGTAAAGTATTAAATATCAAATTTAAAGAATTTTTACTTTCAAATTTATGAGGACACATATTTTTAACCCAGACTGAAAATCCGTTTTAGACTTACGGATAAAGTAGAAGTCATCAACACCGTAGAGCAGCAGCATGCTGCGACATGAATGACCTTAGAACATAAAACTACGCACTTGTTCAGACCGTAGCTTTATGATGATGCTTTATCTTGCTCAAAGCGTCAGCAAGATGATAATTCGTTCTAGAAAAACATGTGTATCAACAGAAGTACGTTTGTAAATCGTAGCCCTAGCACGTAATACTCGGGGGGCAGAGCTCTAAAAAACAGAACGTTTTACGATTTCCACGGTGCAGTCTGCTTTCATCTCATATTTTATTTCGTGTCAATCTGCATCGCATGGTTGCAATCTTTTCATTGATATCCCTAGGACGAAGTACCGGTAATAGGTCTATTCGTCGCATAGAAATGGCAGAAAATAAAAACGTCTAAGTTTTTGCTTTGTTCAATTGAATATTTGTTGACTCTACAGTTTCAGGTGCTTTACGGCGTTGAAAAATTCAAAAATCCTTAAGAGTTTTCTATTTCCAAAATTCTGAGCGATTCGGCCTCAAAAAAGCATAAAAAAGCCGGGGCGGGATGGTGCCTCGGCAAAGTGTCCCCGTAACTCCCGATAGCCGTCACGACAGTCGCCCAGCATTGTTTAGCACCGCGCCTTATTCAGTTAAAGGACTTTACGCAGCACCGGCAAAATGCAAACCATCTCTCGTGAGAACGCATGCATCCTGCGTAGGCGCCCCCTCAAGAATAGCTCCTCCACTACTCCGAATTCACTTGCTAACACTAGAAGCAACTGCCTCCTGAACCCGCTAGGTCAGTAAAAGGGACTTCAATAAGGTTGTCCCCGTTGCTGTTATTGATTTTATCACTGGATGTCAATGACCTGGTATGAGTTGCGTGAATGTATACCTCTAGAGGAGATTATTTTCTCTTACTGAGACGATAGTCGAGTTTTTAATTTGATATGTCTAAATCACGATCATAAATGATTGTAGCACTTCCCACTTGCATAATTCGTAGTTACTATTTTTAGTTGTCGTTGTTCAAACGTCTTAAGAGTTAGTCACTGAAGTTATGTTAACAGCTTTCCTTATTCACGCAAATTTCTATTCACAAATTCAAAAAGAGACTCAAAAAGTTCGCTACATTGCAGGAACCGAACCGATAATTTCTAAAGTTTTCAAAACTGTAGAGGCTCATACAACACCGTTTTTTACATAGTTACCATGGTTGTCAAAGCATTTGCTTCATCGTTACACCAACGTATCGAAGCCTACATAGAAAAAATCAGCGTTTACACAAGAAATTTTGTGTTCTTGCAATAAGTAACACAACACGAATACATTTAAACGACGTTGCCTTGCGCTAAGTGAGGAATACAACCCGTTGTATATGAAGACGAACAGTAGAAGTGTTACAAAAAGTAAACATAACACTAAGCAATCCTAGGTGTATATACTCATTATCTAATGAGGAAACTCACTCAAACGTGAGTAATAGCAACCCATGCGTTGGTGAAGTTACCTGTCATGGATGTTCTGAACCCCAGCTGTGGGTGACGGTACAGGACAATTTTTAAACATTGGATTCAGTTTTAGAGTAATATGTCACACCCCATGAGTAGACCAACCGTTGTCCTAGATATTTGGAAGACGGTATCCAAAGAAAAGTAGTAATTACCTGTCACACCCAAAGTTCACTTCAAAATAAAACCATGATGATGATCTAGAGATGCTTCTATTTCATAATTGGGACTAGGCAATTATAACTCAGTGAGCTATCAGTGCATATTGGTTCAAAAAACAGGAGCAAACTGTGAAACTTCCATGCGAGCAAGTTGGAGTTGCTTGAGAAGTCTTCTTGTGTTGCCCTGCATTTTGGAAGTCAATTTTAAGCGTGACCGTGAATGACACTTTCCGCTCTCGCAGTTGCCACCTTTGACAGGCATTCAATTCAAAAGTGATTCGCTTTTAGAATGAGACTCTCGATCAAAAAAATGAAAATCCAGAGACTATTTCAGTTGCATAAATAAAATGCTTTCAAGAATTGCGAGTCGTTCAAGGGACGAGGAAATCGAAGTGACAGAGTTCGTTCGAAAAATTCATGTTTCGTTATTGAAAAGTCGTGTATGCAATTTTTGATCTTCCAGTGCAGAGCTATACATCGGGTGTGCTTATTTTTTATCTGGACTAAATTTCTTTTAATGAAGTAACTGGTTTTTATCACTAACTCATTTTTGGTTCGTAAATTATTGTAGTGAAACGATTTGCATTATCATTTAATGTTATTTCTTGTCTTCAACTGTACTGGAACCATTCATATTGAATTTTGGTCCTGTTATTTTACCAATAATTTCCATTCATTTTTTAATTAGGTAAGCATAATCTTGAATGTGGTAGATTTTGAAGTTATCATTTCAATTATCGTGATGCATGGAAAATATTCCAATGAATGACCGCAGCTGCTTCAAAATTTCCCTAAAATGATGCTGAAGAAATTAGGATTACACTGAAGCGAAAGTCAAACTGTTGTTTGTTACTTGAATTTTTGGGTGAAAATTTACCCTTGAACCAATTTGAATTCCATTCAATTTTCGTTTTATTTGAAATGCGCTGCAATGGGTCATTGCACTCTGATTTGCAACTCCTTAAACTTAAATTTGCAGCCTTAAATATTCTCGCATAATTATCTTGCTCTGACCACACTCTAGTGTCCCAGTTCTGTCAGACCAGAGTCTGCCGCTCTGTTGTCTGCCTGTGTTCGTACTCTCTACCTCGTTTTCTCTCGATCGCCCTCTCTCATCGCATTTGTTTCGAGATGAGCGGCAATTTTTTACTTGACATTCCCATAATAAGAAATTTTGTATCGCTCGAAATAGGATGCCGCCAGTACACTTTGTAGAGCTCGCTCAAGCCCACAGCTATGCGCTTCCCTGAGCAACAGCATTAGTGTTCGCAATATTTCATATTAATTTTGTATTGAAGGTATTTTTTATTTATATCTAGGAAACTAGCTCTTTTTTCACTGCATAACTTGTGCATTCATCATCAAACATACTGTCAATTAGAGGGTACAGCAGAAGTACCTCTCGCGTTTTTAAGGTTAATAAAAGAAATAAAAAACAACTTCTATTAACTTTTTCCCGATTGAAAACCATTCTTTCTCGCATGTAGCTGGTACAGTTAGGGCGAAGCAGAAGACCATGAAGGTGAATGCTGCGTGAAAGCTGCTGTTGAAGGAACGAAAGGAAAAGAACATGTGCCTACAAGACAAGCCTACATACAAAATTATTTGCACATATATCTACGAATATTCATCATATATGTCTGTGCCATTCTGCATGTATGGTTAGATTTTAAAAAATGAAACTGGCCTTACACTTTCTTTGCTCTACCTTCTACCATTTATCACATTTTATCATCGAATCTAAGCCTGACGCTGGTATGAAATAATCTACGGTAATTCATTTCGCATTTCAGTAACTCGGTCCAAATCATCACTGGTTAACAAAGTGATTGCACAAGTACACCGCTACATTGCAGGAACCAAACCGATAATTTCTAAAGCTTCGAAACTAAAGAGGCCCATACAACACCATCTTCCCAAGAATGTTAAATTTACCTTCACAAACCTCAGCCTTGTTATCGACAATCATGTTCACTTACTTTCAAGACATTTTTTCGATCACTTATTTAGTTTGAGGTTGTTTGGTAATTTGTTTTCATCATTTTAGTTATTCTAAGAAGAAAAATTTTAAAAAATGAATAATATTTTTTCAAATTTTCATACTTTCATTCCTAAACACTGTTCTTAGATTCGACTGAACTGGCATATTTATTCAATAAATCACCCCTTTTAAAAATTAATTTCAATGCAAATAGAACGAACTTGCGTGCACTGCAAAAACCAAAGCAATCAACGTGAGAGTACCATCAGACACGATTTTTTTCGCAATTGGTTATTTTTTCGTTAGTTAATTTTTGTGTCGCAAATCCAGAAAGTTAATAATATTTTCTCCAACACCTTAGATTTTCAAGAAATTGAATAGTATCTTTTTATTTTAATTATTAATTTTATGAGTATAAAAAATAGGTACAGAAATGTAAAAAATTTGTCTTAGTTTTGATTGAAGTAGAGTTGCATGCGTTTCCCGTTTTTTAACACTGTGATGCACAGCTGTTGAAACATCTCTCATAACGCTCTAGTAATAGTAGACCATTAGAGTTTTATCTACCTTAGTAGCGCTCTCTTATAACTTCAATGTTTTCATGAAATGCATCCACCTTGTTCTTCTCTATAATTATCCTGGTGCTCCAACAAATCGCTTAAATGACTAAGAAAGTTTTGCAACTTTATGCTAATTTCACATCTTAGACATTTAAAACTTAAAGAAATTTTGTCTTTTAGTATTCTTTATTCCTTGAAATTCATTTCTTAGAGAATACATTTCAAGTTATTGCTTCTGCGGTATACTTTCTTGTAACAAAGTGCCCACCTCAGAAGAGTTTTCGTAGCTGAAGTCCATCAAATACTCCTGCCTTTTTCCTTTCGTCTCTCATAGCTGGAACTATTAAACAAGTTTCTATTGTGAACAAGGGCTGTCACAAATTGTTTCATCTAGTCAAGTCCTATGTTATGTGAGATAAATACTGATGAGAAAAGAATCATTGATAATATTCTTATAACTAGAGGTCAAACTCCTTCTTAAAAGCCATTCCTTCTTCACTGAACGATCTACTGAAATTTTGCTGTACCAATAACAAAAGAAACAGAGGCGTTTTGAACAACCTGTTCACTGACTCAGAAGAAATATCAGCATTTTCATAGTTGCACAAATTAACCATTCATTTTCATGATACGGCAACCTTTCTAGAATAATCTCGTTGCTAGTATAGCTTCTCTTCCTTATTTACTGAATGTCCTTCCGGATTAGAAATAAACTTGTTCCTTATGTCAACTCAAATACTTCTCAAACTTCTTTTGGAGTTTGGAGCTTGGGGCTTGTTGTCAATAAAAGTCTCCACTCACAATTATCATATGCAGGTAGTCCTATCGTGAGTAGAAGTCTTTCAACATCACTGCGTTACGCAAGTTGAACATCCGAATTAAAGTCCTTCCATATTACTTCTTTTCTGATACGATAAAAAGAAACAGTGCCAGAGTACAACACTTTTTTATTGTAATCTAGAAGCCAGCAATTAAGTAGACAACTTTAGCTAATAAAAATTTCTGACTAGATCCTTCAATTCAGCTTGACTGAACATAGAAGGTTTACCACAATCTGCTCAACATGGTTGAAAAGTATTATGTCAGTAAGGCTGTCTTCATCTGTAATAGATGTTATACTGCAGACTTCATCAGTAATCACTGGCAGCTTAGTAAATTCTAGTACAGGTATTTTCCCACGATAAGAGAAAGAATATTTAAATATTTCAAGAAATCTTGGGTTTTCGTATAGAAATATTTCACAATAACAAAGCAGAAGTACAATTATGATACGGTTTGTGGATTCTCTCTATATCATAGGCACCCTAAATTTCAGGGTGGTATTTTTTCTTCTAACCCCTAATCGTATGATTTTAAAACATGTTTTATAGCTTATTTGGAGTACTCAGCCTTTATCCTGATCTCTAATAGGTCCTTTCGAGTAGGCAAGCCGCACTTTTTTGACAAAAGCTTACATATTAGACCTTTTATCGTTCAAGATCAGATTTTTGCAGATGCAGCATATTTCATTTGGATCATTATATTTTTTTTCTTTGTGATGATTTACTGATAGCTGCTTCCACACTAAACTGCCAAACAGTCACGATATCCGAAGAAGAAACGTAATTACGTGGGTAGATAACTTTCCAAATTAAAATACCTAGTAACACCATACTATTTATGTTTGTAAATACTCATATTGTGACAAAATGGGGTGAAAATTTTACAGTCCGTTCATAACTAGTAATTTTTACACAGCCAGCAATGTCGATCCCTTCCCCCATAGCGCATCACTGCCTTCGAGATGAATTTTTCGTCCCAGCACTGAATAGAAAAAACTGACAACGTCCCGAAAATCAACAAGCAAAATAAATGAAAGAAGTGACAAAAGACCTCAAAGCGTGAAAACCATTGACAAACGACTTTTATCAACAGGTAACTTTTTAGTGTAACTTTTTAGTGTGTGTGTGTGTGTTAACTTTTTTTTAGTGTAACTTTTACCATTGACATCAACGACTTTTACACTAAAGGGCAGTCTTGAACTGACTGATATTTTTTTCACTGATGCAAAGAAAAACATTTAAATGCCGAGTCCCATCAGCAAAATATTCCTACGTATCCCTGACAACATGTTGTAATAAGAACTGTGTAAATATTGAACTATTTGAAAACATTCTATAATAAATACGGTATGGTGAGAAGTTAATTTTCAACGGTAAACTGTACAAAAAACAATACGTACCTTGTTAGCATTAAAGCATGATGCAGTACAGCAAATCCGAGATCAGATTATGATTCAGAACCACAAAAATAGTGTAGAACAACTTCAAATTTCAGGGCCAGATACTTTTTGTTTTTATTTGTTGATGAGTGTAGCTTAATCCCAAAGCAACACTATTTATTTTACTCTGATTGTAACCAATTATGAATCCCTTTTGGTCATGAACATAGTTATCAGCACAATAAAACACTCATACATTGATATTATACCAAGCACGTTTTTTACTTACAGCATCTTGTACTATCCCCGATATTAAATGAGTATATTTGACTGGTTTTTATTAAAAAATCGCAGTTGAATTATCTGCTACTGAAAATCAAGGATCAAAACGATACTTTTGTGTAGTTACAAGTGTTCTTATTCTATGTTGTAGTTTTAATGAACACAGTAGAATAATTTGGAACAAATAGACTTATAAGCATACAGCGCTTAGATTATTTTGTTTCGATATTAGGAAAAATGTGAACTCTTTGATCTATCAAGAATTGTTCCCGTCCTTGTGGATGTCATGGAGATCTTGGCTTCATTATCGCAGGCAGTGGCAAAGAACTTAAAAAGGCCGAGGTTTTCCATCAGTAGAGGACAATGTCGGCGGCCATGCGTAACTCACCACCGGGCCATTGTCTCCTCTACATTGAGTTGATCTTAATGATGCTCTTAATTATCAGCAGTAATTAAAAGCGAGCTTTCCTTCGGGTCTTCTTCAACGCGCTTGTCTTCTCCACCGCGATGACTTTCAGAAGCCGGCCAGCGTCTTCCAGAGCAACACCTTATTTCTCTTCCACGTTCATCACAAGATACCGTATTAATCATTCCGAAAAATGCCTTCGTACTAATCTGAAAACAGTCACTAATTTTATATTCCAAAGAAAATGAAGCCAAAGAATGCATTCTTCCTTTGACTTCCTACACGTATGCTCATGGAATGGATTCACGTATCACATAGAATGGAGTACCTTGTTGTTAAAATATGTTAAAAATGGCACTCAAATAGTACTAGATTACTTCTCAGGTCCTTACACATCATCAGCTATTCGGCCTATTGAGCTATGAATGATAGGAAACACTGATGTGATCGTATTTTGAAACAATTCTTATTCAACAGATTTTAGCTCATCTAACTCTCTCATTATGTAACTTATAACCTTATTCGAAAGCTTAACATAAAAAACTGTTGGGGCTACAAAGTTCTAGGCAAAAAATAAAGTGCAAAACATTAATGGAATTGAAAATCATAATTTCAGAAGTACCATATCAGATATTTCATGAATTCTCTTTTGAAAATATTCAGCATAATATGGCCAAAAACAAGTCATCTCATATGTAATGTTCAGTTCTAATTGCTTCTGAAATTTAACAGCATTTTTAAAAGTCTAGTGATATCGAATACATTTGTGCTGTGAAGTACGTTTAAGCTAATTCAATATTATTTTGCTTTATTAGGTAAATTACATTTCACTAACTATTGTCCTTGGAACATAGAAGTTCCAATGAAGTATTTAAGGAACCTAATACTTTTGAATTTAAAAAAATAATTCTGTAGCTGAAGTGACTCCAAAAGTCTTCCCACGCTACCACTTTTTCAGTTTAGTATTTATTATCGGATTATCAGAGAGTTGATTTACGTCAAATTAATGCACCACGGTTGATGAATAGCAAATGCTGAGTAGGACTTTCATATCCCTAATGCAAAATAATTTCAAATTCTAGTAACGAAGTAAAAAACTAGAATTAAAATCACGCCTAAACGTTGTCTTAAACACATGTTGTACAGGGTGCTAATGGTGGTTTAATAATTTAAATGCGTGTTAGAATTAAAATCCTACAACAGTTTCATCTACATATTAGAGGAATACGTAGAAAAGGAGTAAAATTAAAATATTTTATTTTATTATCACATCAAGCGCCAGAATTAATCCTTTTTTTAAAATTCTTATTGTTTCTATCTTCTTTAACCCTGGAACTGTGCTGTAGGAATGTAAGAATAATCTCAATGGAGCTTGCGCTCAAGTATGCCGTTCAATTTTAATCATTAAAGAAATAATTTATATGGTTTTATAGTCATATTATTCATAAAAAGGATGCAACACATAAAAAGGACTTTGGCTTTAAGGAATTCAATGTCAAAATTAGAATTCAGCTTCACAATTAGAATTCAGCCTTGGATTGAAGTCTAACTTTTTACTTGCATAATTTTCTTCTGGTTTAGCTTACAATTTTCATAAAATGTACAGTTTTTGGTTGCGTTTTCTTGATGCAAAACCAGTGTATCAACTGTTGGGAGTTCTTGTAACCTATGTTGTTATTCATTTGTGTTAGTATTCAGTGAACATTTTGATCAATATTGGCTTCTATTTTGTGATTCTTGAAATTGAGGTAAAATTTTATTTCCCTCAAATATTGATGCTGAGGTCAGATCATATATAACATGCTTCATAAAACCATTCATGCTACATCTTATTGTCGTGTATTCGTTAGGCGTGTGTTAAAAATTCAAAAATCCCATATAGTTATTATCAATGTCAATAAAACCTAATGTACGCATTTCCTGTAATGATCACAGCAAAATAATATTCGAAAAATCTTCCACTATTGGATTTCATTTGCAAATCACTAGTTTATTTTCATTCAGGATAAATATACTAAGTTTAACAATGATTCCGTGTATTCAGGAAACTAATGCAGCATCAAACATTTCAACAGCTTAAAAATATCAAAACAAATAAACACTTTGGCGAAAGTAGTTCCATCCCCGATAATTTTAAGTTTAAAGTCATCGTTATACGAATAATAAGGCGCCTTGATACGAACGCAGACAAGTGTTCATATTGTGAAGCAGTTCTAACACAACAGACGTTCCTATTCTTCCTCAAATTAGTAACAAAACTGCTAAGTTTTCAGCCTGCGTATTTCCTCTCATAGTCGAAATAACATTGTGACGTTTTTTGTGTGCCACTCAATTTCAAAGTTTACTGCGATGAATAGATACATGACAAGACAAAGGTAATGTCTATTGTGTACGAAAAACTCTACGAAAGTCATGGTGTTTGATCTCATACAGTACTTATGCATGCAAGTATGAAAGCATGTGCAATGATAATAATAACATTCCTGTATCCTCTAACTTAACAGAAGTTGTATATCCTTTGAGAATACCTACAAAATTGGGCTTCAAATTCGTTCAAGCCAATACAACATATCAGGAGCCAATAAATGATAACCAAAGTTATTTACCATATTGTTATGAGGCAACTTCGCTGCGCGATGAAATATGTCAGAACTTTGGCATAATTTGTCATTCACGATTCTTACATGTTCTTCCGTTTGATTCTAGCAAGTCATTGAAGAATAATCAACCATCGGAGTGACAGTCGCCGTAACGGTAGAGACAATTTTTTTTTGGCCTTCTAACTAGAGAAAGTCTCGAAGATTAGGCAATAGCGCTGCTGTCGTACTTGTCTCCTAATTTTGTACGAATACTATCACTCATATTAACTGGAAATGAATGAAAAAAAAGAAACTTTATTTCCAATCAAGTATACAGTACAGATAAATTGGGCTTTCAATTCTTGATGCTAACACCTTAAGAATACTGATGATGCTACAAATAACTATTCCCGTCCTCTGTGCTGCACCTTGAAGTTGAGGCTCGTAGGGACGCTTTGATGAGCTGGATAAAGGTTGAGTCTTCCATAGTCGCAAATTGCCATTGAGCGTTTTTGTCTATGAATGACCAATATTACTGAAAACAACCCATTAGAACCAATTAAGTGAAGATCTTCGTAATGCTTAGTTCAAATCTTCAGCATTTAGACTCTTCAATAGAGAAGTTGCGAGTTGAATGTTGACGTTACTGAATCTCTTGCTGTGAATTATGTGTTACTTCTGGTCTTCATGGCACCAAAAATCTTATCTGCTCGTACTTTAACCAGCAATACAATATGGGTGCAGCAGTATTGTGCAAATGATAAATGAAGATATTTATTAGCATATTAATCCAGAAAAAGTGAAATTTTGTGGGCTAAACCATTAAAAGCACTCGGTTGTCAAAAAGTAAATCATATCATTCACATTCACTAAGTGACACTGTATTGAAAACTCTAACGGATATTAGAACTTATGGCCTCAATAATGATGAACAACGTAGCCTTGATATACTTGCACATCATAAAGCTTTTTAAGTAAATACGAGCATTTCGTATCGCCACATTTTCATTTAAAATAAATAAAATATAAAGTTTACGAGGGTGAATGCGAGTTACTCATAAATGCAGCAAAAACTTAGTAATGAACCATGAACTGAATTACAGTAAAACTGAATTCATGAAATTCGTTTACAGTACCAAAATTTTTTACAACACAATGTACTGTATAAAATGGGCGATTACTGTACCTGCTGTGATTCACTAACTCCTCTGTTTAATTCCATGACAGTTCAATACGACCTTACCATGTCACTGACACGAGCAGCAACATGACTGAGGTACTGTACGACTGATTATAAAATGGTGAAAAAATACATAAATCGTCATCCGTTTGGTGCGAGTCTCAGTATTTGAGTGTGTCATTAAGGGTCTGTCATTTGAATGTGTCACAAGTCCATAATAAACTTTAACAAAACTAAAATAAACACAGCACATTAGAATGAATTAAATAGAAAAATAAGGAAACGCATATGTTCTAAAAACACAAGAAATTTACTGAAACAGAAGCTCATCTTCCTCGTCAAACGAGACTACCTGAACTCTGGTATCGGCCTTGTTCTCAGGCGGTGACTGAGTCGTGCGGACTCCTGCCTAGACAAACATTTCCCTTCTCCGCCATCCAGGCCATGAGCAACCGCATGAAAAAGAGACTTACAAGGAAAACAACTTTAAAATAAACACCTACATTTGTATAGATACTTATTGACACTAATGACTGATTAAGGCCAGCAATTGAATTTGGTCATATAGCTGTTGGCGATTGCCTTTATCAACTGTTGATGAGTTCAGGTGGATCGTTTGATAGGAAAAAACTTTTGGATAAATTCAATAACAACATGAGATAAAAATAAATAAAGTTCATACATGGCACATCTTCTTCAATCAGTAGCAGCTCAGTCGCTTGGAAAGAGTTGCTGATATCGCTTTTAACCTTCATGGAGTTCTTAAAAGGAAGCACTAAGAGCTTGCTCATATCGTATTCAAACTTGGTAGCGTTCATAGTTCCTATTGAAAGTTCCATTTTGTTTCTATGAGAAGTTTCAAAAGTTTCTTAAACTATTTTCCACTTATTTTGAAAGAAATTATTTATAAGCAAAGTAACATATTACTCACAAAAAAGTGCGAGCAAATGTTTGGAAATACTTATAATATTTTAGCAAATCTTGGAAAATTTATATACTTCATACCTTCTAGGAAAACACGGCGAACACTCGTTCTCCGTTGAAATTTTTCTCATTTCAAATTCTCTACAAATTCCCTCAACTGGAACTCCCGCCTCTTCAATTATTCCAATGATTGATCGAGAGCTCTCGAGGCAAGCTAATCTGGAGCACGTAACCCATTCCTTGCAATGGGAACTGCGTTTCCGTGTTCAGGAATACTGAAATCGTCTTCAAGATATGGCTGGCGACATCTGACTACTAAGAAATTTTTCGTACGTGGCAGTTACCTAACGATTGCAGGAATCAGAAAGAGCACTTTTGATTTTCATATTATTGTTTTCTCGAGAGATCACTTCTGTTTTATCTTTAGCTGGGTAGGTGCAGTTCTAAAATGCATGCGAGGATGTTTTCCGATACCTAAAATTTTTAAAATAATTCAAAAATTATAAGTCGGTTCTGTGCAACAGGCTATGTCCACGTGGTGGAGGATGTGAAAAAATACACTCAAGCACAGCCCATTTATCTTGAATCCAGAAGACAGCTTACTGCTAACAGCTTCAAACTCGCCAGCAAGTCAAATTGGCTTTCCTCATATGAAGTTTCTCTACCAAACAAAAGTTAAATCACCCATTCATCTGTTCACTCCACTGTAATCAAAAGCTCGTATCAGGTACGAGAGAGCTAATAACTACTAGTCTCATACAACGGTTATTCTCTTAATACCTCGAAATGTGATTGAGGTGCATGTGCAAAATTCATCCCTTTACGTTAGACGGCATGGGGCTTGGGTAGGAGGTCACGAATGGGCCAAACAGTTCGTTCCTGTTGCATATTGTCTTTTCTTGATACAGAGAAGAAATATCCGTATATGCTGCACTTTTTCATTCTTCATAACTCTATCCAAAATATTATACATTTGATTTTATATACTAAAACCGATTTTATCATGGGTGCAAAAAATTAGATTTTAGTTAAAAGGCGCAAATGCATATTTCTTCATATTATTATCGCTCCATTTAAAGTTTAACTTGAACATTTGCTAAGAAGCCCTGCACGAGCGTGGCTGGAGCGTGAGTGCAAGTCTCTCCGCTGCTCTGTGCTTTGTTGAGAAGAAGTTGAATTTGAAACATGAATACATCCACGGTATAGAAGCTACTTCGTTTTTGTAAAAAACTTAATAGAAGACTTCTAAACAAGTTTTTACTGTTATAATAATGCATCTTGTGTTGACTAAATTTCCTTTTTCTATTTCAAAAAGTTGTCAAATCAAAATTATGTTAATGCGTTTAACAACAACAACAATAACATTTCCTTTAAAATATTTTCAAGTTTTATTAATAAACACAAGCACATTGAATTCATCTCATGAAACTGTGTAGTGAACATGAAAAAATTCCTTAAGAATTACACGGTTTCATCCACAGTATCTACAGGGTGTCCCCAAAAAATATACTCACTTTTAGACCGCCCATTACTCATATATTTTGTTTTAATTGCAGTATTTATTGACATAGATGCAAGACTAACGAGTTGAATTAAAGGGAAAAAACATTTAATTCAAAAAAATGAAATGCCGTAAAAGAAAACTTCAATATTCTTCCCGTATTCTAGTTTTCCTTTAGTAATGGGCAGTCAAAGCGTGAGCACATATTTTTGGGACACTCTGTATATACAGTACATGAATTTGTCACTAATTAAAAAGCTACTTTTGAAATTAGGCATCGCAGAGAAGCTGCAAAATTACATTGATCTGATTAAAGCGAATAATTTGAATGCTTATCCAATAACGGGATACCTATGTGCTAATGTTCTTAACCTAACACTATGTGTCTTAGAACTTACCTTTAACACGTAACCATAGAAGTTATGTCTATAAAACCTCCAAAAATTGCCAATGAAGAACGTTCTCCTTAGCTTTGTTTTTCTATTTTTTATCACCCTTTGCAACTCGACCCCTTTCAATAGGCCTACGTCTTTAAAACATCCATAAAAAAGGTTCCTGACTTGCCTCTCTAAAGTTACCCTTGCAATTTAATAATACATTCCAGACGCCTATTGTACTCGGAGTAATCTTTTTCCTAGTCCATTAATTTCCATCGCCTGTTTCTTCAACTGTAATTTCTTGAAGGCTTCCCCCACTCGTGCTTAAATTTCTCAACCCTTCGTCTTCACGCGTAGGCCTCCATTTCGAGTCGCGCTTGTTCGGTCAAACTCCAACTTCAGGAGGCCTACCAATACAATCTGCTCATGAGGCTCAGACAACGAGTGCTGTGAGAGCAACAAAATTTTATCGAGCTTTTTTAATGTAGTTTCCCTACGGACAAATTCTAGAGTATAGGTGACGTGTATTTTGGCAATTTATCGTGCAATAACACAACTAGTACATGTGCAACGAATGGTAAAGAATTTACTCAAAAACTATAAAATACTTATTTTTTAATGTTTGTAACAGGTTCAAATAACACTCATATTTAGCCTGTGTCTAGAATTAAGTATTAGTTGCAATTTGATCAATCGAAAATTTTTCGAGGGCCAGAATGAAAAATCGTACTAATGAGCCCCACATTCGTAATTTACACTAGCAAAATAGGAAACTGAGATCAAAAATGAAATTCATTAGTAACTCATGATTGTTTCAAAGAACTAAATCCTTAAATTCAAAATTGTATTATTGATGTATTAAGCAATTTTAATTATGATGAAAAGCTTACTATGAAATAGAAAAAGTGGGCAAGGTTTGGTCGCTCGAGCCCAGGCCTACTAACCTCAGTAACTGGCTGAATTCACCCCCCTCATTTCCATAGATGGCAGCGTTGGTCGGATTAGAAGCATCAGATAGATGTCCTTATTTATGGCATGAGATGCTTGCTCTCTTCAATTGAACACGCAGGCACTTCTAATGAGAAAGATTTGTTAGCAAAGGGGAGCAGAACATTGTGGTTCTTTCAGTGAAATATCTTGCTGCTTTTATAATTATCTTCCTCCTAACTCACATTCGGTAAAAATGAACATAAATTCTCATCGATATACGACATATCATATTGATCTTTTCCAAATTTTCCAGTGAATGTTCAAAGTTCAACCTGCACTAATTCTAGAAAATTGTGATAAGCCTCGGAGCCAAAACTGAGAGGTATCATTTGCTAGCTAAATGTCATAAGCGCTTTTTTACTGGTTGAATTTAATTGAAGGTAAACAAAGTATGAATAGGTGCGTCTTAAACATGAGGATTTAAACTTTGATTACCTGCAATTATGCATTATACTATTCCACCTAATATTTTTGTTAATTGTGTGTTTTCTTTATAATTTATGGCTACTCGTTTACCACACATCGATCTCTCTCCTGCAAGTGTACGCTGCATGAGGACGAGCTTAAGTCGGCATTTTTTTCACAGCTTCGTTGCTGAGCCGCGCTACAAGTTATCGTTCTTTTCCAAAGTTCGAAATGAGCAATCTTAATGGTGATGAGGGGTTTCTGGGTGGCTGGTTTTAAAGAGGCAGTTTGCGTAGGCCTATGAGCCTATTGCCTCTACGCTCCAGTGATCGACCCCTCTCTGTGTTGCAGATTAAAACACCGAGTGTCATTGAATCTTATTGATTTACATTGATGCTTCATGCAAAATGACTTCAGTGAAGAACAATCATCTTCAACTTGATCCTGATTGTGGATCAAAATGAACCCAAACTGCAGTAAAACTATCCATGCATGTTTTTGTGATCAGAAAAGTTGTCGCAGCAGATTCATGAAAATATACAAAATGTCAAAAAAATTGCTCCTGGAACTGAGAAATCAAAAACATTCAGATATTTTATTTGGGGAATCATATATGTTATAATGACTATACCGATACGAGTGTAAATTTTCTTATTTTAATGAATATGCTTCAGCTAATAAATTGTACTAAAAGAACTTTGTCCATGAAACCATCTCAGGGCGTCAACTACGTCAAGAGCTTCTTAAAGTTAAGCACTAACCGAAGATTCTAAACAAATCTGAAAGCCTCACACCAAGCCCCACCAAGTACCTCACTCGGGCTCGAGAAAAACGTCAAAGGTTGTTAAGTCCCTCAAGAATATTCTGAGTATTTTGAAGCAGTAATAGGTTCAATGGTAAGAAGGCATTAGATCCCCAAATTGGTATCATTACCCCTTTCAGTCGCAATCCGAGGAATCCGATCTGTTTCCTTTTGAGGTGTGCTCCCATGAGGCACATAAAGGACAGCGAGCGAGGGGCCTAGATGCTCTCACAGACGTTGTGCTCTCGCAAACCAACCAAGACGTCGATAATGCACGATTCGTCACATACGTTATGTGAGTCTGTGCGTAGAAAATTTTAAAGTAACTACATGTATATTATCAACAATAAATATTAAATGTCTCTTTGTATCTGTCTTATGAGTAGATTTAATAAATTAGTTACATTTTTATGGCTCGTTTCATTTTCTAAGAATATTTCTAGCAAAGCATGTCTTCTTTTCTTATAGATTAAACATAAAATTACAAGTAATGATTGCAGAGAAATGAAGCAAGTCTTTGATAACACAGAATGATTATTTTCAGATTCATAGTTTCTTGTATTTTCAGTTTCCGCTGAGCTCTTCCTCAACCAGTTTGTTTTTTTCCCGAGAAGCAAAATTTAAATGTTAAAATAGCGTTGCATGTATTGAAAATTTAAAAATTTTAAAAATAACGTGATGCAGAGTAGCTGTTTATGAAGAGAATCAAGAGAGCATGGAGGTCAAGGTATAACTTCTGGAGACATTGACAATTATATCACACAAACCAAAGCCGGAACGATCCATTTTAAAATTTGTTACTCTATATAACTACTGTTTGCTCTTAATTTATAATCTTAGAGACATAAAATGATGGAATACTTAAAATCAGATTTCTAACCATTCATTTCCATCACACAAAAATTATTTAGACAAAATATAATATGTCAGCTGGGTTTTAGGTATGAAAATAGGCATGAAATTCAGATTAGTGGAACATTACAGCCATTGATGTAAGAAAATTCCATAGGCTCTCTATTTACTATTTCAAGAATATACTAATTTAAGACAAGTAATAAAATTAAGCAGAAATATCAAGAAAACTATGGGTGTAAAAATTGGTAGTTCTCTCAGTTCGCTAGCAGCGATGTTGCAAACTGCGTTTTTTAATTATGATGAACAAATAAAATATCAAGCCTAATTAAAAAGTAGGATTCATGTTATGATTAAAATGATTTTTTTAGTCGTTGTGTATTTCGATTTCACGGATAACACTAATTAGTTAAGGATACATTCTCGTCAGCATCTTCCAGCATTAAACAAAAACAGGCGCATACGAGTACATTCTACCGTTTTTTCAGCCCTATTTCCCTTTAGAATAGAATAGAATAGAATAGAATAGAATAGAATAGAATAGAATAGAATAGAATAGAATAGAATAGAATAGAATAGAATAGAATAGAATAGAATAGAATAGAATAGAATGGAATAGAATAGAA